>JACVQZ010000047.1:0-424961 GCA_019828575.1 Talaromyces thailandensis | reverse complement strand
CCCTTCATTCCACTTCGTTCCATTCAGGCATGCGATTGGAACTTCCGAACAGAGTAAGTCTGCTTGTGACTGTTGCCTCGACACGAGATTGAGAGCGAGATAGACGAGCTGCATAGGATTGTCGATGTGATGATATAGTCGTTGAATGTCAACCGAGTGTACGCAGCAAACAATCACAAGACCGTCAATCTACCATAGAACAGTGTGAAACATCTACCGAACAACCGCGGAGAAGAGGAAGCTTTTGTTTGGAACGGTAACATTCCGCGCGATCAATCTGTCATCGATCACTTTTTAACTAACGTTAGTTACGGAGTAGTTAGTAGTACTTAGTACTCCGTAACTTAGTCAGTGTGCAAACCCTCGATCAGCGTCGCTTTACCGTCTTTTCTTTTCGAGTAGACCACATCAACACCGTCTAAAATAGTCCTATCCTTCCAGTAGCCTTCAACAATATAATATTATTATATGCCCTGTTTGAACAGTTCGTCTCGGTTGTTTCAGCTTGGTAGATCCAGACTTGGTTGAAGACGTTAAGTTATCAATCAAGGCTCGAAACGAACAGTCGCCCCCATCGCGCAGTCGCTGATTGGCGCAAGTAACCCCCCACTTCGACTCCTCCGTATACCGGCCTTGCTCTCCACGGCCACTCGTGAGGTTGGATTTAATACTACTACTACTACTACTAACTAGTTAGTTATTCAGTCTATTCTTCTCATCCTCGTTTTTTGATTCTCACAGAATTGTGCGCTCTGCACTTCTACTATCTTCAACATCATACATCGTGGCGGATCTTCGCCCAACATCCCCCCCCCCCCCTGGCCTAACCAATCCATCATTTCGCCTCATTATTACCGTGTGCGCTCACCTGAAATTATTATCCCTTCCAAACCGCCTCTTCCGCTTCCTCGCCAGACACCGTCACACCTACCCTAGTCCAGAATCCACCACGTACTTAGACCACGACCTAAGTATTTCCAACGCCGCGGTTAATTAATGAATACGAGCTATCACCCGGAAAAAGCAATTCATAGACTTTCACTATTTTACCGCTATTCCACGTTGGAGGATCTACTTGAAAGCAAACGTTCCCAGCAACCCGGGACCGCCACCAGACTCCCGCCCTTGCCGTGACATCAATCCTCATACTCGACAATACATATCTTTTACAACAGCATCAGGAACTTGGAAATCGCAATCATGTCTTTGAGGATGATGGCCAGGCCTTAAGGAGATCGAGACGAGACACGAGAGGGTGAATTGTGAATGTTCTACTGCTATAGACCATGGATTTCATTGTATGTCATCATCCATTCCTGCTCCCTACTGTGTTGTTGTGTCTACTCGTCGCGTCGTATCGCATCGCATCGCATCGCATGCTAGACGGAGATATCGCATGTGTGCCTGATTCTCAGTCTACGTCGCATGTGTTGTCGCACGTGAGACTATAACAACGCACACTGCATACAACCAAAAGTGCAGACCAGAAGTGAACCTCGGCTGACTTTCATAGCTCTCTTTGACGCATTTTTGCGAAGTACATGGCCCAACGTCGATCCTCTGCTCCCAAGTTTTACCCTTTTCATGCGAACAATGCCATCCCTCGGACGCCGATGGCTCGTTTTCCCCATCCGACAGTCCATCCACCTCTCACGAGACCACCTCCTCAGCTTCCTCCCATTCGCCTGGAGGCAAACAACGTCGCCCCTTGCCCTCGACACCTGATAACTCCGCCCTGTCCTCCTCTCTGACTGCAAGCATCAAATCAAACTCCGCCAACGCCTCCCAAAATATCGAGGACCATCCATATTTCTTGAAAGCACAAAAATCGCAATCCCAAATCCGAGTCGACCCGGTCTCGGAACGGGTGAATCGCGTCGGTGGAGTCAACGGCGATACATGCGCTAGCTGTAGCATTTCACTGCCAGAAGATGTCAGCAAGAAGCTGCCGAGCAGTGCCTCGGGCCAATCCGATGGCGAGAGCGGCAGAGGAGCGAAAAATAACAGCCCTGTTTTGAGATCCAGAGAAGTCGTGCACTCTTGCGGCGGCGGCAGCAATCGACACTCGGATATTTGTGCTGAAGACGAGGCGCATGAGCACGACGCACAACATGCATCCCTACCGGACTCTGTACATTCCGTTTCGGTCACTTCCTCATCCTCCGACAGCTCGTGTCACACTCATATTTTGACTTACCTTTCTCTCCACGGGCCCCCCAACCCAAATGACTACGCCCTACTCCGACAATCATCCATCCGTACTCTGAGCTGCGAGCTCCTCCCGCGCGGCCTATCGTCTGGACCCTTGTGTTTTGGTGACTCCGTGGCCGGTTACACAATCGCCTACGTATTCCGTCTACCCGACCCAATGGCACGCGGAAAGCGTCGCAGCTATGCTTTGATAGCTCTAGCTGGTAAGGATGCTGGACGTGCCTTCCGAGCTTCTCCGATCATATGGCGCATTTTCCAGCGCATTGCCGCGGGTATCGTCACCGCGGCAGAGAAACATCAAGAAGAAGAAAAGATGCGTGAAGAGCAGGCTTTTCGTTCATCGAATGCTTCGCTTGCGACGGGTCGTCATGACTACACTCCTGTTTCATCGTTTTTGACGGGACGAGCGCTCGATGCCAACGGCAACCCGCGCCGTGCGGGTCAAATTCGAGCTCGGAACTTGGCTGAAATCGTGGGCAACGAATACATTTTCGCTGAGCTGCACGCTCAATTCGTGACTCTGCTCCAACAACTGGGGAATATGTTCGGCGGCGCCCCCATCTCCGACGAACGCTTCGTCTGCAGTACAGTTTCGTCAGCTGAATCAGCCATGCAATCCCGTCGCACAAGCGTAGCCATGCCTGGCACAAATACCATTAACAACAACAATACTCAGAAACCAGACCACAACAGACGACCAAGCGATTTGACCCTGTCGAGCTTGAAAATCTCGTCTGGCCCACAGCCAATTCCGATTTCCCCGCGACGACCAATCGTCGCATGACCACTGCACACTCGACTTGCATGGAGCGTGTGAGTGCGAAGTGCTCTGTTATCACAGACCCTAATGACCTTTCTTCTGCTGTACATACATGGGCCGGAGTTATACCATATAGACCGGCGGCATCATTGTGTTATTTTTTTTTTCTGATTTTTTTTCCTGATGTTTGATTTTGATTTATCGTGATGCCAGCATATATCCCGGAGTTTGTACCATTATATCTGTTTTGTTTTTGTTTTGCCTGTTTCTAGCGCATCATTTCTGGCGTTTCACTTTCGAGAGATATACGAATGAGTTAGGTAATAAAGATATTTTTTCATACTTTCTCTTTTTCCAGATGAAAGAGCTCTCGATCTTAAGAAAATAATGTGAGTATTTAGAACGTCGTCATCATAGTCAAGCCTCGATTAATCAAGCCTGGGTATATCGGAGAAATATACCCGATCGGGATGCAGTTAATCCGACAGCAACAGCCCCACCACTCCGAATTAGCACACACCAAAATTGCCTGATCGAATCAAATAATCATCTTGAGCCCTCATTTCGCGATCTGCCTGCTCTCCCCCCTACGGCGTCAACTTTCAACTCATTTGACATCGGAAACCAGCAGAGAAGGATAGACAAAATGGTCTCCGCATTCGACAAATGCGATACGCGACCCGCGCACATCGACGCCATCCTCAACGGCCTCGATCGATACAATCCCGAAACCACGACTGTGTTCCAGGACTACGTTGTGCAGCAATGCGAGGACAGGACATTTGACTGCTATGCCAATTTGGCTTTATTGAAGCTGTACGTTTCTCTCCTCTGGTACCAAATCAAGTTGCGAAGAAAGAAAAATGGAATCAAGTCTATGATGAATATTCTTTTTTACCACGTTTCCTATTACCTGACATTCCCAAGGGAATATGTTGAGTTACATTAGCTCTAGCTGATGACTTGCCTTCTCCTTTTATCCTTCAGTCATGATCATACTCAAAGTGATGATACACTAACAACCTCCTAACCAGCTACCAATTCAACCCCCACCTCCTCCAAACCGAAACAACAACCAACATTCTCGCAAAAGCCCTCACCGTCTTCCCATCACCCGCCTTTTCCCTGTCCCTCGCCCTGCTCCCCGCACACACACAGCCCTTCGGCACCTCAGACGACAACAGCAGCGCCCAGTCCTCCGACTTTGTCGAATCAATCCAGAAACTCGCCCATCTCAACACGCTCCTTGAGTCAGCGCAATACGCTTTGTTCTGGTCGACTTTCAACTCCGATGATCTGTACGCCGATCTTGTGGCTGACGTAGCCGGATTCGAGGAGCTGGTTCGCGTGCGTATTGCCGTTGAGGTTGGAAAGGCTTTCCGCGAGATTAGTGCGGATGCGCTTGCGCAATGGTTCGATCTGAAGAGTCGCGAGGCTCTGCAGAAGTTTGTCGTGGATGTGTGTGGTTGGGAGGTTGAGGGTGCTCTTGTGCGTGTGCCCAAGAATAGAGAGAATGAGGCTAGATCGGAGATTAAGAGTGAGCGAGTGGGCATGGATATGTTTGGACGAGTTATTAGACGGGGGTTCGAGCAGCCTGCTTAATCTCCTTTTGTTGCTCTTTGATATGTTACAATGAGGATAGATCTCATGTCGATATGTTGTCACGTCGGGTCAGATTCTGGCTACTTCCCTATGGGTATGAAAAGTGAGGGCAGGGCGTGGGCGTTCTTCTTGTTTATTGCATTATTTCTTGATAATACCACTACGGACACACGCCGGTTCATGTGTAGTCAGACATAAACCATCTCACGAAACAACCGAATCATAAATTTCTCACTCAGTTGATAAACATTAACCATCCGGCTCCCCCTTGTCATCCTTTCCCTCTCCTTTCTCCTTTCGCCTCTGCACCACATCCCAATTATACACCCTCGCAGTCGCAACCTCAAGTGTCTACAATCAGTTAGCATAAATATCTAACCAAGTCTCAAAGAAAGGGGGCGAACGAACGGTAATCTGCTCCCTCAAAAACTCCAAATCCTCCTCACAATTCGCAAGACTCAGCTCCGCCGCCGATAACTTCTCGCTCAACATCGTCTCTGCTTCCGCGATGGGATACGCAAGCATCACATTCGCCCCAAGCCACAAATAAACCTCCTCCGTATCCTTAGCCGCAACCTTCGCACGCGCGTAGAGCGTATCATTGAGCTCAAAATGCGTCTCTATGCCCCCTTTCTCCTCGTCCTCGTCTTCGCCAGCGTTTTCGCGATTGATTTTCAAAAATCGAACCATATCAAGCGTCTTTTTGATATCGGGAATCTTCTCCTTTAGGCCGACGCTCCGTCGTTGAGTGTTCATTTCCATGAATTGGTATTTGGAGATCATTTCTTGGAAGGAGCGCAGCGTGGACTCGACTTCGGCGCGGCTGGAGACGTAGTCGGAGACATTGTCGACGAAGGGGGCGTAAGGGATGCCGCGGGGGTTTGTCCTGTGTGATTGTTAGTATGTGTCGTGGTTGTTCAGGTGTATAGATTGAGGTGGTGGATGGGATTACCCCTCGCCGGCTTTTTGGACGGATGTCATGATGCACGTTTTGACGTGAGTAGTAGAAAAGGTTTTTTTTTTATTAAAATTGGCAGCGTGAGATAATTCAGAGCATCGTTGGGAAAGTACTAATTCTGTCGAGAATGGTGGTATTGGAAGCTAGAATCAATATGCGGAGAACTCGTGGTCCCCGCGCGGAAAGATTTGATTTTCGGTGGTGTTTGACTTTGACGTTGTTTGCTTCCCGTCTAGCTAGCTCCATTGGGCAGCTTGCTCGACTACCCTCCTCTTCTTACATCACACCATCAAGAACAGCAAATAACATCATGAAGAATATTTTCATTTAAAAAAAAATAATAATCCGTTCGCAGATCAGGAGAAAATGGTCCTCCTCACCACCACACCGCTCATAGTCCAAGCTCTCAACGAGCTTTCACCGTCTGCACGGGACGAGTTGGAACTTCCAGAATCCATACCTTCGACCAGCGCACCGATATCACACGACCAATTGATCTCCTTAAGCAAAGCTTTTACTCGACAGAAGAATGGATACACCCTCAACACTCTCCTCAAAGGAACGAAAGTGTATATCCCTCCTCCGCCGCCGAAACCAGAACCAGTCCGTAACCCCCCCTCAAAGTGCTACTAGATTCTACCGTATTAACTTGCATAGACACCCGAATTCCTCGCCCTCAAAGCACGCCTGCAAGCCCTCGCCGACGAACAAGCTTACAACGCCCTGATTGCGCCGAGCTCGACGCATCTGAATCCTTACAAACCATCGCCCATCTTTTCAGACACTCCTGCCGTGATCGAGAATGGCGGAAATGGAGAAGGGGAAGATATGATCACCCCGTCGCTGGTACTGAATATCTTCATGTCTGTTATCCTCTGCGGCTTTGCGACGTTTTGGGCTTTGAAGAATTTCCAGACTCCTTCGTTCCTGAGCTGGATTCTTGTCTCTTCTTCTTCTACACCGGCGGAAAGTGATAATAGAGGTAGAAGTGGTGGCTCGAAAGATCCGATTTTCGTGCTGATTTCCATGTTTGTGGGGATATTGGTTGGCGTTGCGGAGACGGTGGTTTATGCTGCGTACGTCAGGAAGGTCAAGTATGCAAAGGCTGCGGAGAGGAAGGTGAAGGAGAAGAAGGAAGTTGTTTCTTCTATCGAACTGTCTGTGTCCAGCCGAAAGACTGATGAGTCGAGACGTGATGGTGATGGTGCGGAAGAGGTTATATGGGGCAAAGGTGTTAACGGGGGAGTACGAAGACGAGTCAGAGACAAGTGGGAGACTGCTAATGACGACTTGACGACTACCAATGAGTGAGAAATCATTATGCTATGCCGCTAAATATGGAACTATGTACATGATTGAATACGGCTTTTGACAAGGTTAGAACGACCTCTTCTCCAACAAGAGCTTCCCCTCCGGCGCCCGATTAAATCCTTCACTACGCGAATACACCTTTTGTCCACGCAACCACGTCTCCCGAACCATTCCCTTCAACGTTCGTCCCTGATACGGCGAACATTTATTCCGGAACAACATCGTACTTGGCTCAACAACCCATTCCGCCGAATCATCAAACACACAAATATCAGCGTCGAATCCAACGGCCAAATCACCCTTTTGTGAGGACAGACCGACTTGGGCGGCGGTGTTTGTGCTGCACCAGCGTGCAATGTCTTGCAGGTCCTGGGCGATCGTTTTAGAGCCGCCGGGAGCAGCGATTTTCTTGCGGCGAGAGATCTCCGTCCAGAGGATGGGGAGACCCAATCCGACGGAGGATATACCGCCCCAGGCAGAGAAGAAGTTGCCGTCGGCAATTTCTTGTTCTTTGGTTTCTTCAAAGTAGTCGCTGACGCTGCTGTTTGACGATGAGTTATGTGGGGTCGCGACAGCGGAAGAGTCGCTTGACCCAATACTTTCGAGTTGTTGTGGCTGCATGATGTGTGAAGGGAGGAGTTTGAGGTCTGGCGTGCACGGCGAATGGTCCGAGACAACAGTCTTGATAACGCCGTCGTCGGCATAGCGTTCCAGTTCAGCCCACAGTCCGTCTTGGTTTAGTTGTGAGCGGATGGGAGGGCAGCATTTGTGTCGAGTGTCGCCCTCGGCAATCTCTTCGGCTGCTAGAGACAAGTAATGAAAGCACGTCTCTGCGGTGATTTGGACGCCATTGGCACGTGCCTCTCGTAGTAAGGGGATTGCCTCTATCGCAGACAAGTGCACGATATGCAGCGGCAGGTTTGGTGCTGTTGAGGACAGCTGGATGATTTCTGCGATGGCGTATGTTTCAAAAGATGCTGGTCGAGAGGCCAGGAAGGTCGAGTAGCTCTGAAGAGGACCTGCGGGGGCAAGTGGTGGCATCGAGATTTGGACATCATCACCGACCGAGTCTGTGATAGGTGGAAGCATTTCAGCATGGAACATTAATGTCGTGGGCTGGTCTGCGAGTGTTTTCATGGCCAGCTCAATGTCCGGTGCAGACACCGCGGGGAATTCCTCGACCTATTCTCGTCAGCTTGCTTCATTCCAATCGAAGGACACCAAAGGACAAAACCTACACCACTGTCGATAAGAAACCCCTTGAACCCACGCACGCCCATCTCGACAAGCGGCTTGAGTTCATCTGCATTCCCCGGGATAACACCGCCATAAAATCCCACATCAACCCAACACTTATTCTGGGCTGCACGAATCTTTTCCTTGAACCCGGCCACCGTCGTCGTAGGCGGAATAGCATTAAGCGGCATATCAACGACAGTCGTCACACCCCCAAACGCCGCAGCCTGCGTGCCCGTATAGAAACCTTCCCATTCCGTCCTACCGGGTTCATTCAGATGTACATGCGCATCAACGAGACCGGGCAACAACACCAAGGGTGAATAATCCTTGTAAGAATCGCAGTCAGGGAATTCTGAGGCGGGTCTGATGCTATCATATACCTGCACGATTTTGCCGGTTGAGTGGGAGATTACGATGGTGGCTGGTGTGAGGCGGCCCGAGATGACGGCTCGGGAGGAGGCTACTACTGTAGTCATCTTTGGATACGATAGGCTCTTTGGCTAGAGACAGAGACGAGACAGAGACGAAGAGGGCCAGTCTATGCAGAATAGTGTGGACCAAGATCAGAAGAGGCGTTTATGGCGCAAAGGGAAGATATGGAGAGAGAGATAAGGCTCAAAACGCGGGGGATAAGGAAGGAAAAAAAGGGCGATAAGTGAAGAGAAAAAGAAAAGAAGAAGTGGAAAGCGAGCGGAGGAACGGTGTGATATGATAATCTAATTAAAGATAGCAAAAAAGCCACTTTCAGCCTGAGCGTATCGAATAAGCAACGCCGCAGTGACCTTATCGTGGCAAGCCAGAGGGAGAGATAAGGGGTTGATAAGAGACTAAGAGAGCCCACATGTAGTACTGTACCTATCAGTTGGTGTATTATTCGATTTCCGATGAACGCTACGTTTGACACTCGCTCTTCGTCTAGACTCCATAGTATAGATCAAAATTTTCAGTGTTGGGTAATGGTAATGAATGGACGGTACGGAGAAGAAAGAAAAAAAAAAAAATGGCGCTTTTTGGTACGCACGATACTTTCCGTCCCACCGGCCGGACCAACACCACATCCAGTAGGTACACGATATCGGACTACGTATACCACTCAACTCTGCATAGCCATGAATGTAATATTGTACGTGTAACTACGTACGTGTCACGATAGAGACACGCAGCATTCTGTTCAGCAGTAGCAGCAAACAACAACAGCTCTCATCGTGACTATGAGTCTATGCCGTGTAGTAACTATTTAGCAGAGGCGGCCGACATACCCGCGATTACTCGATGGAAACTCTCTTCAGATCGACAGATACTGAAAAGAGAATTCGATCGAGTAATGAGAACTCCAGGCCCGGCTAGAGTACCGTTGCTCGCGGGCCGGGGATAGGATCATGCTTGCCTGTTTGGGGTAAGTGGCTTGCTCTGTCTTAGTATACTGCTGTGCACTGTGCAGCGACTAGATCTACCATGTGGATGAATCATTAAATCATTACCGAGTAAGAGATACATGTGAGCATTATTAGCATAACTACGTACGTATGTAGAAAGAACATACGTAGAACAATACCTTATCAGTCTGAGATACTCCGTGCAGAAGAAACTGTTACTCGATCGGGAACCACACGCTACTAAACTGGTTAATTGGTTAGGGCAAGACTAAGCAGACTAAGATAAGCTAATTGCCTCTGGTTGCCCCCACTTTCTCTCTTCGTCCTCAACCACCCTTTGCTCTGTAGAACGTACTACCGCTTGTCTGCTATACTGCGCAATGCTGTCGAAGAAATTCCCTTCTCGTCATAGTCCTCTGGCAGATGCGTTGGCAGCTTCCAAAGGCTTGAGGCAGGTTGCCAGAAGGGTAACTTCCGGATACATAGGTACTTAGGTAATGTAGTTAGTTAGTCCCTTTCAGTTCCACCGGTCCACGAAAGTTTCAATCAATTTTGTTCTTCGCTGTCTCTCCGTGATCGTCGTATAGCGGTGGAAACTGTCGGCCGGCTCCGGTCGATGCTTCTCATTCATTAAGCTTTATCGTCGGTTGCTTTGAGTCGTGCTACTCAGTAGTCAGTGCTGACTTGGTAGACTGAAGTCGGCCGAGTTCATACGACTGAATTACGTGGATCATGAGAGTGATTATGAGAATGATGGGACTACTGTTCTAGTATTGTCCTAGTAAGATGATCCCCCAAGTGTTCATTGTTCATTGTTCATTGTTCACTGTTCAATTTGATGTCTGATGTTTGAAATTATCCTCCGACAGTCGGCGTTGGCTCCGAAGGTAGGGTTAGGGCTTGATATGCGGTCTAACCTCGATAGGCATCCCTGTCTTCTGCTTCTAAAAAAAAAAGTCAAGATATCGACAAGCTCACTGACACTTGCGGCTCCTCATCCGCAACGACCAATTTCCGCATATCATCCACAGCATCAGTCTCCCCCCTCCGCCACTTCTCCCACCCCTCCTCATCCTCCACCGTCTCCTCAATCACAAACTCCACTTCCTCGTACGACGGGTCGGCGTAGATCTTGTCGAACCATTGCAACATACTCCGCCACGAAGAGACGATGACATCTTCATGGTTGACGGATTCGTTGCCAGAGTATGTGTTGCAGCCATGCTCCAAAGTTCCGGGTACGGGCCATTCGAGCGGTTTGTCGGATAGGACATAGGCGCGAGAACGGGTTGAGATGAAGTGCGCGAAGGAGCCTGCTTCGGGGATGGGGGCTTCGTCGTCGTCCTCGTCGTCTGAGGTGTCGAGAGTGAGGTTGTGTTTTTGGTGTTGCGGGCGGGAGAAGCAAATGCCTGAGATGGAGGTCTTCCATGACGGCCCTGATGACCGAACAAATTAGTTTTAAACAGCTACAAATTGTGGAACGAAAGCTTACAATTCTCAACCAGATACTCGACCGCACCCAACCCACCCTCCTCGACACCAATGATATCAATCTTCGCCTCAGGATTGACCATTCCACTCTCGGGAGCCAACACATCCTCAAAGATACATTTCACGTGCTCTCTCCAATTGCCATTCCGCGGTATCACATTCCTCCACGTCTGTCTCGGCGGCGGATGCGCCGCCGTCTCAACCGGAAGCGCAAACCAAGATCGTTGAGACATTGCCTGTCCCGAACCACAGTGGTACACAAGCTGGCCCAGGTTCGCAATTATCAATGCAGTGTCCGTTTTGGTGGTGAGGATCTCCTTTGCGATTTCGACCATTGATCCGCGACTGATGCCTTCTACGGCCATGCTTCGCCATGTCCAGATGCCCAATTCTTGGTCGGGGCTGCCTAGGATCAGAGTAATTCGCGTTGCGGTACGGAGGTTAGAGGAAACAAGGATGGGGACGTGTTTGTCATTTGGCCGGCTGCCGAAGGGGAGGCGTAGCGGGGATAGCCCGACTTCTTCGAGACGAGAAATCACGATGTGACGGATGCACTCTGTAAGAATTAGCATGATGCGTCATATTGAAGGTGATCCTGAGACACACCGTGATAAACCTCTCGACGAACGTCGTTCCATCTCTCGTTGGCATTGACCTTGAATTTGAAGCCTTCGTCTGGGTTGGCGATTTGGCGGATTTTGTCCTCGTCGTTGATGAAGAAGCTGCTTCTATCAGTGTGAGTTGAGTGATTGATGGGAAGAACGTACCCCAGCTTCTCCAGGTCTGCAGGGTAGACTGGGTCAGGAGGGATGTCTTTTTTCTTGTAGACGAGCATCGTGCTGGTGGTGAGTGGTAAGAGTAGGTGGATGAAGTAGTTGAAGACCCGGTGAGTTGTATTTGAGGTTGGATGACTGGAAGAAGTCGAGCCAGATGAGAAACGAGAGATGAGAGATGAAGCAAGTGGAGAGAAAAAGAAATATTCTCACTGCAGCAAAGCGAAACGCCCGGACAGACAAACAAACGAATTCAAAACGGCCATTACCGAATCGGGTAACCAGAGACAACGAGACAACAATCAGATGAAAGACGGACCTTTTTGAAATCCGCTCCGTCAAGGCTGATTGAAAGGTGACAGAAGTCCTGAGTTTGCTACAGTAGTAGATCAATCAATCCTAGTATCCAGCTGTATGGCAGTAATCGAGCGTCCACCATGATCTTCAAGAGAGAAACTTCATCCCAAAGACTTGAGTCCAGAACAATGAAAATGGTTTTTCATATACAATAAATCTAATTTACATATTCCTTCAGAAACGTAATAAAATCATCCAACTCCGGAGTGAACAAACCCATATCAAACAATGCTAATCGCCTTCACCGTCACCATCACCATCATACTTGTATCGTAGTACCGACCCCACGATCCGACTCTATAATCTCATCGCACATAAATTACCAAGATGCCTTCTTAACACCCGGCAACTCACCCGCCAACGCCTGCTGACGGAATTGATACTACAAACCACCAAAAGTCAGTCCTCACAGTCTCACCGCAAAACAGGACGGGGAAGGGGACATACCCGTCCAAGCCTGAAATCCCTAAACACACCCCTCGCAATCCCACCAGCGACACACCGATTCTTGATTTGTGTTGAGCGAGTATAAGCGTGCATCTGCGCGAGTTGTAGTTGGGCCTGGGCGCGCACTCGTTGAGGCAGAGAGGTGTTTCGGATGGCGTAGCGGAGGGCTTGTCTGTCGTCCAGAACAAGGAAAATTAGCTCATCCACTTAACGATAGTAACAAAGACATTGCGAGAGATCAAAATGGGCTGGTGATGGGGGGGGGGGGGCGGTACCGCTCAGGCTCAAACTGCTCGTAAACTTTTCGCTTGGTGTGGTCGCGGATCACGCGGGCGTTGATGAAGCCGCCGAGATCGAGGCGTTTAGCTCTGAACATGGACATTTTGTATGTTGAATGCCTGGTGTGTCAATTGCGCTGAACGGAGCTGATAAAAAGATGTTGCAGTAAAGCGTTCGGGGAATTGGCGTACGGAATCGAAGCCGGCTTGATTAGGGATAGCGTTGGGACGTGTTGCCTGAGGCATCAATATGTTTTAAAAGTCATTACAATAGCTGTAAGGCTTTCGATTTCGAATTTCATCAAGTATAAACAACTAGAAGATCGGTCTCGTTATACTTCGTGTTTATCATTTAAGATGTCTCATTCTTGTTCAATTGTACGGTTTGATCTGATATCCAATTACCTGAGTCGGGACATCTCGGCAGTGGCTCCGCGACATGAAAATCATGAAGCATAGCGATAGTCACCTAATTTACGCAGCGGCCAAAGCCATAACCTCGGCGGTACAGCTTTTATCGCCTGACTTGCAATTAAAACCAGCAAATTTGGGGAAAGTCTGGAAAATAACACAGGAAAATTGTAATGGTAATGGTACAGCTAACTCTCTTTCTGCCGTCCACGGACAACGGATCAAGTCTATATGCTTTGTACAAATCGGAATCAACAGTATAAGCTTGGCCGCAGTGAAATTGTCGTAGTGTCTGTAGTATGTGATAGACACGAAAAAGGGTCGACCCATTCATCCAGACGCTGATTTGATTCCACGTTGATTTTTCTCCTCCCCTTCCTCCGCTCGTCACATCACGAACTTTTCGTCAAAGCTCCCGCTCGCTAGATGCGATCACTTATTGCTTTCCCTTGGGCTTGGCGTTGGGGTTTCTTGGGTCGTCCTTCCATTCATTGGCTATTGTGTTAAGTTAGTATCGCGTCGCATGTAATTCTGCTTGGAATGATATGTCTGGAGTATAGTTCGATAGACTTACAGGCCATTGAAGCATTGGCAGCGGCGTTGACTCCGTAGAGAACGATGAGACCTTGAACCATCTGTCAGTATTTATATCCCTCTCGACTGTCCTCCAATGCCCGGATTGTGTGCGTTCGCAGCAATACGAGACAATGAACAAGCCATCTGACTTCTGTCGAATCGAGGATCAAAACATACCGGCAGCGAAGAAAGGGAACATAGGCTTGGCTATAACAATTCATCATTAGTTACCGAAACTCTTCACATCCCGACCACCGACCGCATTGAATGGTAACGAGCAGACAAAACATACCGACGGGCACCGGCCATTTCTTTCCGAGAAGAGACATGATTTCGAGGTGTGGTTGATTATTGATTCGGGGAATCCGAAAGCGTGTGAGGCAAGAAAGGTGGTTGTGACGATGGGGTAGATCCTGAGGAGCGGAAGAAGTCGAGATGAGGACCGGATGGAAGTTGTTCGCCAAGAGAAGCTAGTATGAATGTGGGATAGTGTGTTTCTCCACTGTTAATCATTGGCAGGTACATGCCCCTCGTCGTGTAAACATTGGAGATATTGGATATTTGGACTTTTATATTCTTCCAAGAGGTTGGAACAGAGAAAGAAATACAATGGCAGACTCTCTCTCATCATCCGTCGCCTCGCTGCGCACCTCCCTCCACCTCCTCGAAAGCTCAATCGACATTCTCGATTCTGGCGTCAACGATTTTCCGCGCTTATCAAAAGTTTTACAAACCACTCGAGTACGCATCCTCTTGCACCTTACAACTAGGCCGCCGCTGATGAATGAGATATAGCACTTCGAGCTCCTCCCCGAACCCACCCTGCAAGAAGCGCAACAATCCCTCCTCGACGAAATTACGCCTAGCATCGCCCATCTCCTCAGCATAACAACAAACCACGTCGAGCGACTTGCGCGCCGCGAGGATTCCTTACGTGCAAAGTGTCAGTTACAAGAAGGCAGACTATCGAATGAGCGACAACTACCTTCTTCCGCCACGCAGCTTGGAAAAGTGGCGCCGAGCCGAACAGGGTCCGATGCAGGCGCAAAAGCGGCGCAGTTGAGGAGATTGGTGCAGAAGAAGGAGAGACTGAAGTATGCGGTTGATAGACTTGAGTTGCAGAGTAAGCAGAAGGAGAGGGAGTTGAGGAAGAGCATGGCTGTGCAGTGATTCAATGGCTGGTCATGGTGTTTACGAATCGATATACCCTATTCGTTCTTCGGGCGATGCTCAGTGATGAGGTCTGTCGAATTGGGACCCTACCCTTGATGGCAACATGAACCAAGCGTCCGGGGGTGCTCGAATACCAGCGAATGGTGCTCAGACCACGGCGCTGCGACGCTCACAATCTACAGCAGAAGTCTCCTACCAGGCTACTATCTACTAAACGCAGCACCGGCTTCGGAGTATGTTGCTGTACGGCTTGATGACATACATCGCAAGACGACCACGATGTCAGCTTGAAGCAATAGTATGATGGATTTCATGGTACTTAGATAAATATGCTCACCTTGTGACACTTGTTTGAGGTTTCCCCTGAACACTTTCGAGAGTCGGAACGGTCCTTATTATTCAGTCGTGAAGATAATATACAATATAGTGATTCATATGATACAGTACAAAGAGCAGACTATATAAGATTCTCTTCAGCCGTCGAAGCAGCCTTCCTCACGGCTTGTCGAATCTTCTTCTTGTCCGCATGTCTCTTCCAGGTAGGGATATTATGACCCTTCTTCCTCCGCTCCAAAGACCTAGCCTGATTCTGGAGCGCATCCGCCAACGCCGGAGCAACCATTCCCTTCCCGTCTTCTGCTTCGTCCTGCCTCAAGTTCAACTCATCGGCCTCTTCTTCATTGCCACTCATCTGGGCCATTTTGGTAGCTGCGCGACGTTGTAGTCTTTCTTTTTTACTTTCTGTGCTTGCTGCGCTGCCTAACTTCAGGTTTCGTGGGATGCGGGTCTTGGCTCCGAGAGCCCAGAGATCGCCCCAGCGCGCTTTGCGGGCGTCGTGGTAGGCTTGTCGGCTGTATGAGCGAGGGACTGTCCATCGTTCAATTTTGCCTTCGGGTGTGCAAAAGTCGAAGATAACGTGACCGCGGCGTTTCATTGGTGATAGTACAGTACGTGGGAGTGATAATGGGTTGATGGTAGAGGACAGCGCTGATTCACCATCCTCAGGAGAAACGCTATCTTCATAGCCTTCAAAGGCAGCGTCTGTAGCGGCTTTGCCTTGGACGATAGATTCCGTCCGTCGCAGGTCAACGCCTCGCTGGACAGCTACGTAGCTGAACTGGACGTCCTCGTGGTTGCGATCTTTCGCTCCGACGATACGCTGCAAGAATGGGGGTCGAATATATCGTTGCTCAAAGTGACAATAATCGCTTCGGCCCTTGGCATGCCCGTGTATATGATACATTGGACACTTGCCGTGGTTCGTGCAAGGAGCGATAATCATACCAGCTTCTTTTTGGATAGACCCTTGATCGCCAGATTCCGTTAGACTTTCGTATTCGGTTGATCCGGGACTTGCAATATGCTTTTCAAGCAGCATTTCTCTAGCACCTGCTATAGCCTCGAAGCCTTTTTGGCGACCTTTCTCTAGCAGAATCAAAACTCCACCGTTGGGATTAAGCATAGTCCACAGGTTTTTCACGTGTTGTTTTCGCAGATAATCTTCGTCAATCTCAAGAAGAGTATGAGGAGCAATGATCACATCAAACTGTTTTCGCTTCGGCGGCGCTCGGTTGTCTTCTGTAGTGCTGCTGTCACGAACATGGATGTAATCCGGAAGTCGAGGAAGGAATGTTGTATTGTCCAATAAAATGCTTGCGCGCATTTGAAGAGCATCAGACCCTGCGAGCACAGTAGACTTGCCCGTAGGGATCGGCGCATCTTTCGGGTGATCAGGTACCATAGCCTCATACTCGGCTCGGAGAACGTCTCTCCATGCTAGAATTCCTGCGCCGGAGCCACCGACATCCAAAACTCGAGGACCTGTTTCCTGCTTCATCAAATCACGCAGCCACTTACTGCCAAGACGTTTCCTGACCTCAACTAGTACGCTGAGCGTTGATGCATAAATGCCAGGATAGAGTGCAGCGAGATACGCATTTGCTTCCATATCACTCATCTGATGCTGAGAGGCGGACAGCGGGATAGGCACTTGAGCAATTTGAGCACTAGGCGGCAATGTAGTAGTAGAATGCGGTAGTCGTTGCCCACCAAAGACTTTGTGCGCGGCTTCAGCGATGTGTTTATTGGAATAGTTGGACAGGATCACGGAAATCGGACCAGTTACTGAGTCCTTAGGGATGAATACAGTTCTTGGATCGGTAGAGTATTTCCCAGCCGCAGTCAAAAGATGCAACCGAGGACCGCTTTCAGATTCTTCGTCTTCGACTTCTGTCCCCGGCTCCATCAAGATGCCGCCCAATCGCTCTGCGACTCGTTTCGCACGGTCCATGGCAGATTCTTCATCTTCGTGCAGAATCTCTTGTTCCATTGCGTATGCCACAGGTATCTCCCCGTCGGCGTCGGCTTCAGGTGGGACATCGATCTCTTCGTAGCCTCCCTCTCCGTCATCCCTCAACAGTACATCCGGTTCTCGTTCGTCAATCACGTCCGATTCGGCCGGTCTTACTATAGCCTCTCCATACAGTCGATTGTAAAGTTCCAATTCTGCCTCATTCAAATGGTCTTCCGGTAAGTATTCGCCAAACTGCTGCCTGGTATTTCGCACTTTGTTTTCGAGCGACTCGTAATTCCTATGACCGATTGTGCCACTGAACACACCGTCCATATCCCAACTGCGGGTGTCAATGATATGAGAAACATCATTATACGGCATCAAATCCTCAAACAACTCCACAAGTTCATCTTCATGTTCGTGGATGTTATCAATCAAAGTGTAAATCTCCTCTTTGCGACCTGTCGGGTCCTGAACCACATCCACCGAATCCGAGGTTGTATTTGTTGCTAATGCTCGGACTGCACCATGCCGCCATATTCTCCCACTCGCTTCTGTTATTGCAGTATTGCTAGATCTGTCGTAATTCGTCGAAGGAAGCGCGGGCCGTGAATTCCGTATAAAGGAACCAAATCTTCGAACTCCGCCGGATCGTTGCGACAGCTGGATGATGTGTTGCGATGCGCGGGGGAAACATATCCGGCAGGAATTGGCTGCGCGGCATGAAAAGGACATATTGAACCTACTCCCGACCAGCACGAGAAGTTAATATGTATACATGGTATGGTGTTGATATTCCTTTGCGCAAGAAAAAAAATATTCTGCCGCCACTGACAGCTCGTCCAAAGAAGAAGGTGCCAAGCAGGGGCTTATAATATGGACAGTGTGATTGGCCACGGATTCTCCACTTGCTTAGACCATCATAACCCTAATATGTGTTCTTCTGATTGGTGGATTAAGCCTTACAGTAGTTCTTATTTACAGGATTGAACTTGAAGACATAGACCTATTCCAAGTCACTTTCTCCTTCGTCGTCCCCCATCACAATCTTCAACGACGCTCTGCACTTCAATACCTCATGCTCCAGCGCGCTCAGCTTAGCCATCACAGCGATAAGACTTGGATCCTGAGTTTCCACTCGAATCTTTTCCTTGACCTTGACTTCTTCGCCTTGCCATGTGAAAACATCGTTTTGTTCATCGTGTGATGGCAGTCGAGGACCAAACAGTCTGTCTCGAAGGGAGAATCCAATCTCCGATCCAAAAGCAGTCGAAGCTTGATTCGCAGAATTTGGTTCTAGAGTTCGTAAATGTAGAACCAGGGCGGCTTCTACTATCGTAAGATGGAAGGATAAATATGGCGGCAAAGAAGGATCAAAGACCTATTGAAGAATAGTCAGCATCATTACTGTATTGCGTGTGACCAGTCCATACATTACTATCCGCACTCTGCTCCCACCATTTTGACGACTCTGCGCCTCCTTTGAGGGTTGTCTTTGCCTCGGAAATATGTTCGTACAACAAGCGTAGTTGGCCGGATATAAAGCTCGCATTAAGAGGATCACCAGTAAAGGTACTGACGTCTATCACATCCAGACCCTGGTTCACCAGGTTCCGGACTGTAGCGAGCTGATCCAACACTAACTCAGGCGCCCCTGGCACACTGGAGACGTTGAGTCGAGTGCTGTTCGCACCACGCGGCGGTGGAAGCGATGTCAGTCGTAGTTGGATGTCCTAGATGTTGTAAGCTTAAGAACAAGTCGAGCATTCAGTGGCACGTACACCCTTGACAATTTTCGTGCCTATCCTAGTCACAAATCCTTTTACACTCTCTGAGCGTACCGAAGAGACCACCAGGGTTGACCCTGGTTCTTTCGGTGCCAGTAAATTGGCACATTCTTGCAAGCCATCCCGTAGTGAAGATAGAGACTCTTGTAGTGAAGCAAGCAGCCATTCAAGCTCCCTAGACTGCGAAAATCAGAAACTGTTGTTCCTGCTTAGAACGCGGGAAACTCACTAATGCCGTCTCCTCCTCCCGCTTCAACTGGTCTGCAGGCAATGGAGGATATGCCCAGGTAGCCATTGGACCGGTGATCCGGGACGATCAGTGACTGGGGTGATTCGAGGCAGTAGAAGTGAGAATCGTGGAGGTATGATTGGCCCGCGTGGAGCTCCAATTGACCAATAAGTAGTAGCTTCTAAGATCAGTCAAGATGGAAGAAGAATTGAGGTCGAGATGATGATGATGGACGAACAGACGAAAGCGTGACGTTCAGCGAGATGACGTTGTCGATGATGCCTAAGGTCGACTGAGTGTGGCTTGACCCGACCCCTTTCCTGTTGTGGTATGGCGTGTATCTACGTAGCTGAACTAAGACGGACTAGTGGCTGCCCTATTGTCATCTCAACCAATGAGAAGCTCAGATCTTTAAGGTTCATCTACTAGTCCAGTTTAGGCAAGTGTCTCTGATGCAGTGAACACGACGTCATCACGAGCTCCCGAAAGGGCCCAACTTTTTTCCCTTTTCTCTCAGGCCGACCGCTCAGATTCTCCATCCTTATAATCTTTGCCAGAATTCCCAGCCTCTCACCAGGATCTCATCTCTGTTTCACCTTTGCACTTCTACACCCAATTGAGATCGATTACACCTCCATCCTCTGCACTCCTCTCTACCTACAAGCTCCTTCGCACTCCTCCATTAGCTTGATACTCTGTCTCTACGCGTCAGATCGGAAGGAAACTCAGACACTCTTACGCCAATCATGGCAGCTGGACGTACGTTCATACTGATGGTTGCTACGCATAATAAAACAAACTGATCAATTCTAGGACCCATCCTGGGCTTTTTGGCCCTGTTCTTCACCGCAGGAGCTTTGGTGTTGATGTTCCTGACATTCCTCGGCGGAGTCAACAACCATACCCCTCTGAACGACATCTACTTCCTTCAAGCAGATACCTCAAGCATCCCCGGCGCGCCCTCAACATCGCGATGGACATTCTGGAATATCTGCCCGGTTACCGATGGCAAGAGTCAATGCGGATCTGTCCACCCTGACTTCCCTTTTGATCCACCATCGTCTCGCAACTTCGGCACTACCACTAATGTTCCTGGTGCATTTATCGGGTGAGCTTTCAACGGATTGGTAGTCGTATGATTTATACTAATTTTGACAGAACGAACCACTACTTCCTGATGTCCCGATTCATGTTCCCTTTTATGCTTATTGCTCTGTTCTTTGCAGTGCTTTCTCTGTTCCTCGGTCTTTTGGCTCTATGCACCCGCATCGGAAGCTATCTCTCTAGCCTTCTTGCCTGGATTGCTTGGGTCTTCCAAGTCATCACAGCCTCTCTCATGACGCAAGTCTCCTATCTCGATTGATAACGTCAGATGCTAATAGATTTAGTGCCTGCTACGTCCAAGGACGCAACCACTTCAACAGCAACGGTGAATCCGCCAGTCTCGGCAAAAAGGCTTTTGGCTTCATGTGGGCTGCCGTTGCCTGCTTGACTCTTTCGACCGTCCTTTACTGCATGGGCGGTGCCGCAGGCCGCAACAGCTCCAGCGGATATACCGGTCGCGAGACGAGACGTCGCGGTTTCTTTGCTTCTCGGCGATCCAGCACCAGGTCTCGTGGAAGCTTCAGAAGCAAGCGTGAAGACGTCGCTGTGTAGAGTCTCACTTCTCTACTTATCTTCAAAAGAAGCGACTTTCCATATCTGTCTATATCCGACTGACCGGTATCTACCTTTTTCGCACATTTTACGAACGAACCCCGATCCGGAGTACAAATCTTATGACCTAGTTCTTGGCCATACGGCAGAGAATATTAACGATCTTCCCCTTACCCCAACCTCTCTTCATGACGAGCGAACTACTCCGCTACGACCAAGAATGATCTAATCGATCTTTCAATCAAATCAGAGCTTTATGATGATGCCTTTCTTATATCATTCTGTCGCAGACGATTGCGCGAATGGTCATGTTTCCATACAATCGCTTGATAATACCAGTTAATCTTGTAGCTAATTCTACTAATACAATCGTGTACCAATACATTTTGAACTCTGAGAGATCTTCAGTACGCTTTGTTCCTAGCTAAATGACCCAAAATCGGCTCATTTCTACTAGGTCACCAGTTTGTAAGAAAGAAAAAAAGTTTTGTAGTTCTCCTAATCTATATGTAACGAAAAAAAAAAAGTAAAGAAGAAATTCGTATATACCACATCTAAACCAATTACCAACAACAAACTCTTCGCTTTTTTCTTTCTATGCTATGTATGTAACGAGTTTCAAGCGGTATGTAATTCATACAACACGTCGCCCTAAGCAGACCCATTTGCATTGGCCGCAGGCGCCTCAACGGCAAGTCTGACACCACCCTTGCCGCCAACTTCGCGCGCAGTGATTTGCAGTCCGAGATCAGAGTTGATGTTGATCGTAACCTCGACTTTACCGCCGGCCTTGACGCCCTTGACGGCGGCTTCGGCGATGACCTTTGTGGATTTCCAGATGACTTCTCGGATTTCTTCTTCTTCTTCTTCGTCGGAGTCAAAGTCTGAGTCTTCTTCTTCATCTTCGGTCTTTTCGGACTTGGGTTTGGGCTCGGGTTTGGTGACTTTGATTTCGCGCTCGCCTTCGCTGATGCGGATGAGGACGTCGCCGCCTGCCTTGGGGACGGTGTATTGGGCGACTCGTCGGGCTGGGAGGGCTGTTTCGGCGTTGACGAGAGGGACGAATTCGCCGGACTCGTCGGCAGAGACGAGTTGGACGCCGATTGTCTTGCTGAGATGAGGGGTGACGGTGACCATGGGGTGGATTGATTGCTCAATGTCCTCTTTGTCGAATTCTTGGATCAAAGAAGCCTGGTAGGCGGCGCCACGGGCTGAGAGTTCGGATGGGTTGATGGCTGAGGGCGTTGTGGATGGGGCCAGGACTTTGGTCTTTTCGGGGAAGATGCTCTCAAGAAGACGGGCAATCTTGGGAGTGTGAGAGGTACCACCGGCCAGAATGACCTATACATAATTAGACTTATAATCAATATATTCTCAAAGATAGACAAACCTCGTCGATATCGAGAACATCAAGCTCAGCCTTCTTGACAGCCGACTCGATCAATCCAGTGAACTGAGAGAAGATCTTTCCGGAAAGAAGCTCATATCGGGTACGGTTGATAGTCGAGCCATAGTCGATACCATTTACGAGACTCTCAATGCTCAAAGTGGCATTGGTACCGATACTCAAGGCCTTCTTGGTAGCCTCACCCTCCAACTTCAATTTGGCCAAACCACGAGCATCTTCACGAGGGTCGACCTTGTGCTTTTTGATGAACTCCTTAGCAAAGTGGTCGATCACAACCTGGTCGAGGTTGGCACCGCCCAACTCGTAGTCGTGGACTGTAGCAAGGATAGTGTACATTCCACCGCGGGAGGCGACAACGGCAACATCAGATCGAATGCCACCGAAATCAGCGACGACAACGAGCTTGTCTTCAATGACGGCATCGGGTCTGGCGTCGTAGGCCAACAGAGCAGCGACCGGCTCGTGAATCAATTGCAAGACCTCGATATCGGCATTCTTGGCGGCGGCAACGAGCGCCTCGCGCTGTGCGTCAGAAAAGTTTGTCGGGACTGTGATAACTGCTGCGTTGACGGTCTTTCCCAAAAAGTCAGTGGCAGACTGCTTCAAACGACGGAGATGGCGAGTCGTGATCTCGGAGACGGTGACAGTGCTGGGAGTTTCGGAGTCTGTGTCTTGGATTGTGAAAGCAACAGTGGAGTCGGATTGTTGAGGGTGTGCCGACTGGTGAGCGGGAGTAGGATCTATCGACTTGAAACTGAGCAGCGGTTAGTATGGTTGTATATACTCTCGTCAGCCCGACTTACTCTTTTCCGAGGTAATCCCTGAAGTATCCGACAGTGTTTTTCGAGTTACGGATCAACTGTGCCTTGGCTTGTGTACCGTGGAATTCTTCGCTTTCGACGTAAGAGAGGATAGTAGGAATTTGACGGTCTGGCATAAATCAGTCTTTGCTCATTTTCTGCTGGCTTGAAAACTTTCATACCTCCTTCTTCGTTGGCAATGACCTCGGCTTTTCCATCCTATCGCCATGTATGTATTAGACTTATACTTTATCAATTTCACGAGTATTCGAGTATGCGCAAACTCACGGGTCCTGTGAAAGCGATGGAGCTGCTGGAGTTTCCAAAGGAAATACCGATGGCGAAGCGCTCGCCGGCGCTGGTTTCTTCACTCATTGTGTAATTCGTGATTCGTGACTTGAGTGCCTCGGAGTAATGAAGCTAGCGAAAGCAGATAAGCCTTATTGACAAGAGGGACGAAGAACGAGGGAATGAAGAAATAAAAGAGCGGGGTGGATCCAGGGCGACTGAGTGGTTGTTAGCCTTCCGCTGAATTTTTTTTATGTTTGGCGGCGGCTCGCCCATGCGGTGCTGGCGGGTTCTTTGGTTCGCCAGTATATCGTTGTATGCAGGGCATGTACCTAGACATGTATTTAGATTGAAATACATTAGATATATACTCCTCGACCTTTCGCATCAATCAAGTAATCTATATACGCATTTCAAATGTTGTACATGGTGCGAATAGTCTGCTATAGTTACCCTCAACTGTATATAACTGTTATCATCACGTGATTATACTGATAAGAAATACTGCCGAAATTTGAGGTTCGAAGATTCAAGACGACCAACTTTTCAATCCCAGCAGACTCCCTCACTTACAGTCACGGTCAAGCAGTCGTCTAAAAAAAACCATTCAAGAAAACCGATTGATATAGTTGAAAAACTGCGCTGCTATGAGCACAACATCCATCGTCCTGCCCGGCGACCAGGTCCCCTCAAACCTCCTACCCTCCGCAGCACCAACGACTCCCCTAAGACTTGGCCCAGGCCTCCGATTGTTACAACAAAAGTCACAATCCAAGACGAAAACGAACTCTCCATCAGCACATGTCATCCAAGCCACACAAGCCGGTATTCTATCCATAGACGCCAATCGCAAATCCGTCTCAGTGCAGACATTTCCCAATCGTCGCTATATCCCGACTGTCAATGACCTGATCATCGCCCAGGTCCAGCGCTCATCGCAGGACTTTTTCCATTGCATAATCACACCACATGCGCCGTTCGCGGTTCTAGGCCAGCTAGCCTTCGAAGGAGCATCGAAAAAGACGAGACCGAATTTGAAACAAGGCGATTTGGTATATGCGCGGGTTCTCTCCGTGGGCGTCGGTGCTGGTACAGAGGTCGAACTTACCTGTGTAAATCCAGCTACGGGAAAAGCAGAGCCTGGTGGTTTAGGATTGCTGAGCGGTGGGATGCTCTTTGATATTTCTACGGGACTTGCTGCACGGTTGATGAAAGCGAGCTCATCTTCGGCTTCGGCGCAGGCTGCATCAGTAGTCATACTTGAGGAACTTGGGAGGAAGTTTGAGAGTAAAGGAGGGTTTGAGATTGCTGTTGGAAGGAATGGAAAAGTGTGGGTGGATTGTTCTGGCAGCGGTGATATTGCGATCAAGATTACAATTGCTATCGGCAGGTGCCTGAAGGAACTAGATCAGCGACATTTGACCTCGATAGAGCAGAGGAAGTTGGTGTCGAGAGTTTTACGAGAATTGAACCTTGATGCTTAATCCAATTGCAAGTGACTTATTGATTAAATGACCGTAAATATAATGCTCTATAATGCTAGAACGTATTTTTGCCAGTTGACGGAAAGGGAAAAGTGCGGAAACGCGGCGCGCTTAATTTTTCACCAGTTGGCGGGCTCTTCTCGCGACGGCTTCCCCTCGACAAATTCTGCTCAACAAGCTTTATACTCAAGACCAGACGTCAATTGTCATCATCTGGTTGAGTCCCTAGCTGCAATCGCAGAATGGGACAGTCGTCTTCCCAAGTGAAAAACGAAGAAGACATTGACCAACCCGCGACAGACAGATTCAGTAAGCTCCCCAATAATTTCTCCCTTTTCTCGCCCATGCTGAACTTTGCAACAACGCATGTGCTAACGTAAAAAACTAAAAGCAACTTTCGACTCAACTGCAGAAAAAGAATATAATCTTGAGGGAAAAATCAAAAGCGACCCTCTTACCCAAACAACAGCACAGTCGTTCAGCAACCAAGAACCCGATCCTTTTCTCACTCCGAAACAAAAGCGACGATATTCTTTTGAGATACGAGTCCCCACTCCAGCAGATCTCGCGATGGCCCGGCCATCTGATGTCCCCATGTCAGAACCGGCGAATCCGGCGAAAAGAAAGCGTACCTGGGAAGATAACGAAGATGAAGCTGCAACACCACCGTCAGCTCAGAGGGTGAAGATCAAAGACAGACTCAGCATCAACAATCTCATCGAAGGCCGATCAAGCATCAGCAAGCTCGAGAATGGCACGGAGGGTTCGGAAAACGGCGCATCTACACCAGGAAGCATTTCTACCCAGAGCCCCTACGGCAAGCGAAAACGCACGAACAGAGGCAAACGCCTACCACCTGGGTTCCGACCTGGACACGTCAGCTCGACCAATACAAAGAGAACCGGGCTTTTCAGTCCTGAAGAGATTGAGACGTTGGAACAGCACAAACTTTGGTTCTGTAACAAGTATCACATCACAGGTGACATGTTCGACGCCTCTGTACAAAGCGTGCAGAGTTCCAGAAACGGTATATTCCTAGAAGATACGCCCATTGTCAAATACAGGGACTTTTGGCGAGAGATTTACGAAATGATTCCAGATCGCGACCAAAAATCCATCAACCGATTTTGCCGGCGCCATTTTTCGAATGCGTACAAACCGCACCAGTGGACTAAGGAGGACGATGACGAGCTTGAACGTCTTCACTCAATTCATGGAACCAAGTGGGCAAATATCGCTCGTGACATGGAGCGGACGTACGATGATGTTGTGCAGCGGTGGAAGAACAAAGTCGAGCTTCGACATACCATGAAAATGGGGCCCTGGGATGACGTTGAAGTTTACAAACTGATTGAATGTCTTGAAGAGACGCGCCGACAACATCTGAATACCGGGCAATCGGAAGAAGCAGTCGGCAAGGATATCTATGAGATACCTGACGAGTTTTGCGGCTGGGGAAATATCTGCAAGCGATTCGAAGGCACGCGCTCTCGCCAGCAGCTTGCTGATAAATGGCGAAAAATCAAACGTATCGTCTTGGAACGTCGCGAAGAAGGTAATGAGGATGCGGTGTGGGACCCTTCTCTTCAACCGAGGCCAGGTGGGAGATCGAAATCTAGACAGTCGCGCGTTCCAAGCGAGGGACGGAAGTTCAAAAGTAACGAAAAGGTAGATTCGTCTGATGAGGATGAGGCTCAGAATGGGAGACAGAATAAGAAGGGAAAAGCGAACGGAAACAAGAAGCAGCGCGTCAAAGCAAATGGCACAGCTCAGCCTGAGGTCAACGAGTCCGCTAACGAGTCCTCTGATTCGAGCTCCGAAAATGAGAGCGATGAGAGCTCTTCCGATGAAGAGAACGACGCAGGTAAGAATGGTGCCAAGGACGGTGAAGACGATGTTGTAGATGAATCAGCTGGCGACGAAACCCCTCGTCCTAAAACAAACGGTCACCACGAAGCCTCAGACAACGAATCCGTCGTGCCAGAATCTCAGGTCGACGAATCTCAAGCCTCTTCAACCCGCAACCCCAGTCCCGAACCAGAGACAAACGGATACGCCGTCTCGGGCAGACAGCCATCCGAAGAACTCGGCGTCATTCCCGTCTCCGCCCAAAAAGCAGCTCCAGAAACCCACAAGCATACCCAAGTCAGCGAACAAGACGACGAAGAAGAAGAAGAAGAAGGTTCCGAAAATGCAGACGAAGACATTGAACCGCCCACCTCCCAGCCCAAAGCAGCCAACCAGTCCAAAGCAGCACAACGGAAGAAATCACCCATCATCATCAAACGAGAAGAAAAACACTCCTCTTCTTCGGACAGCGAAAGCGACAGCGACGATGACGACGACGACGAGTCCCGCGATGGCTCTTCATCGGGTTCCTCCTCTGAAGACGAAAGTGATGAGGAAAGTGAAGAGGAATTGTCGCCGGAAGAGATTGAGAAGAAGATTTTCAAGTTTAAGAAGGAGCCAGAGGATGATTGATTGATTCATTCCTTTCGTCTCGCTGTATTTCCTGTTGTGGTTTGATGTTCATTTAGAGAGATGTACTCAAATTCGTCGTTATCAGTCTTATTGTATGAGTGCTGTAGACTGGGGGGGGGACGGACTTTTTCATTCCGCCATCTTCAAGGCTTGTACAGGTGTTTATTATGTTTCCAACTGTGTGATGGTGATGACATCAGTCTTGTACGTTTTGCGTTAAGTTTTATTGGTTATGTAGATAGTATTAGTGTGGTGTTAATAGGATAATGCTGTATCAACAACTGTTCAATCAACCAAATTCTAACTAATACATTCTATCCGAGTACAAAAACCTACAACTCATCCTTCCGTTCATACACCTCGTCCTCCCCCTCCTCATCTCCACCCTCCTCAACATCCCCAGAGGTAGGAGTAGTAGAAGAAGAAGAGGCAACTCTCCTCGCCAACTCCGCAATCTCATCATCATACTCCGTCCACTCCGGAACCTGCCTCCTCGCCCTGTCCAACTTCGGCTCCTTCGTCAACGGATTATTACACAGATCAATCGTCTTGGCAGTCTTGAGCGCCTCATCGGAGCACCACGTCTCACACCACAGCCAATCCTGCGGAAGACTCTTAATCGGGATCATGGTCTGCATATTATTCGGTAAGTCCTGGTCGAGGTTCGCGAGTGACTCCGGGTCCGCCGAGAGAGTGTGGTATTGCCCTCGTAACCGGTCGCCGGCGGCGAGTTCACGGAATCGTTGGAGGTCGACGACGTATAGGGCGGAGATGTGGTATTTCAGGTCCCGCAGGTAGGATTTCCAGTATCCTTGTTTCCAGAAGCGGAAGCCTTCCATTTCTTCGCGCGAATCGCACATGGGCGTGAAGCCGTAGGGGGCGCCTTCGAGGTCGAGCGTGACGAGGTCGTACATGTCTGTGCGCACGATTTGGTCGGCGTCGACGAAGATGACTTTATCCAGAGACAGAGGGAAGAGGACGTCTAGGAATAAGATCTTGTAGCCCCAGATCTCTCGCTGTTTTTCGCGTTGGCCGCGGAGCCAATGAGGCCATTTGTAGGTTACCATTTCGTAGGAGAAGCCGTATTCATCTGCGAGATGAGGAAGAAGAGATTTGAAGGATGGGGAGAGGAATTGCTCGATGAACCAGAATTTGACGCTGTGGTTGGTGTTTTTCATTACCGAGACCATCATGATATTGAGCATGCGTTCGTACAGATGGCCACTGGCCACGGAGAAGATGTTGATTTCGGCGTGTTTTTCGGTCGACTCGCTTTTGCCTGTATGTTTGACGCCCACACTTGACAAGACACCCTGGGCGAAATTGAGGCCCTTGGAGACGTAGTCCATCGCCGAGCCCGGTTTAGGTCCAGTCTCCAAAACTTCTTCCTGCTCCTGTCCTGGTTTGCGTGAAAGGCGAGGGAAGAGCGTCTTGCCTTGGAAAGAGAGTAATGCCACCTCATTAGTACCAGTACTCTGTTGTCCACCTTCAATGCTATCCAATTGGAAAATGTCCCGACTGCGACCTTCTTTGAGTTCAATCTTCCAGAAACCGGGTTGTGCTTTGAACTGGAAGTAACCCAGGTTAGCCATGATAAGGGTATCGGCGAAGAAAGATCCCTTCTCAGTTTCCAACAATAACTGAACACCGCGAGGTGGAGATCGGAGCGTGGTGTCTGAAGAGTGTCCTTCTATCAGAATATGTTCTAGCTCATATATTGCGTCCACGTCAGAGCCGTCTTTGATCGCACTGAGTTTTATATTGTCCAAATCATGAATAGAATACTTGGGTGCAACAAGCCAAGAAGAGGGAACATCCATGCCCAGAGTCAATAGAGCATCTTGAGGTAGACCTGTGAATGACGCTTCTGGGCGTTCTAAAGCCCTATTCTCATCAAAAGTCGGCTCAGACTCCAAGACATGTCGATAAAATCTTTTGATCGGAAGTTCTGACAATTGGCCATTCGGAGCTAGGTATATTCGCACATTGACACCAGCCAACTTCGACAACGTCTTCAAAATAGGAAGCCATTTTTGTGACATTTCCGATGTCGGGTCGACCGCTGCTGCAATGTTTATTGATGCATCTACGGTGTTGGTAGAAGCATCTATAGCAGAATGGGTACTGTTCCATCTCTTCCAAACATTTAATCGGAACTTGGATCGCTGCTCAAAGACGCTTTCGGGGGTGTCAGACGACAACATGACAAGGGAAGTGAGCTTAGCGAAGTTCAAAGGACCTGCTATTTTAGTCTCAATATCGAGGCCCTTGAGTGCTGCTGATAGAGGTCCTAGACGTTGCGATGTCTCATATGAGAGTAGAAGCTCGAAATCTGCCTCGGTAAACTCGACAGATGATGGGAATGGTCCAACAACTCTTCCATTAACGATGAGGCTGGTGTTACCGGCTGATAATCCAATATCTGTGATCAATTGCTGAACTTGGGTCCAATAGGCCTGTTCTTCCTCATTTGGGGCTGCTTGGTGTGAACCGTCTGACTGTATCTTAGCAAGTACATGGTCAAGATCCACAGGCTCTGGGTGACGCAAAAGCTCGTAAAGTCTTGATGAATTGTCACCAACTTTCTCTTCTGCATCTGAATTGTGCAGAGGAACTATTTCAATCTCCGGGTGTGTCTGGCGAAACTTCAAAGCAGATATCAAAAGCGCAAAGCCATGCTCGGTATTAAAGTCTCCCGTAACGATAAGCTGCACATTGGCAGCCGGATGTTTGGAATCGGCAGGGAAGCTAAGAACGTCCGCAAAATCATTGTGTGCCTCAGCAGCACTACGAATATCAGCGACGAGGATACCGCTGTCGCGTTCAGGGACAATCCATTCGTTACGGCTTTGCGCGGCTTGCGAGAGGAAATATTCTGGGATGTAGTCATCCTCGCTAAACACTCCTTGAATAAGGCCCTGTTGTATGATTTGGAGATCTCTGCTTAGTTGCATGGGTAGTTCTTGCATGTAGGTTTCACCGCGAGACATAGGGATCCCATTCACCAAGGTTGGCGGTGAGGGTCCGTTGAGATCCAAGCGTCTGAGATATCTTTCCGTGCTGGCGACAATCAGGTCTAGTGCTTCCGACTGAAGTACCTCTTCGAACGAAAGGGCTTCTTGCTCAGGACGCAGAGATCGTTCTGCAATAGCAGCTGCAAAGGACGGCTTGTGAGCGCGAGAAATTTCGGAGGACAAAGACTGGTCAGTTAGTAATTGATGTACAAAGGTCATGAGTTGAAACTCACTGTTTCGAAATATTGCAACAACGAAGCCAGGCCGTATGCCTGATGCAGATAATGCGCAATCTTCGCCTGGGCCTTGGACTCTGCAGTGTTGGCTGTCAGGACCAGGCCAAATCGGACTGGGATTAGACGTTTGATAAATGCGTAAAGATACTTGACAACAAATTGAACGTCGTCGACGTCTGCAAGGTCAACAGGGACAACGACATTCTGAATATCTCGACGAACGGACGGAAACTGGCCTGGGTATGTCGGTTGCAGCAGCTATTGAAAATCACATTAGCAAAGAATTGCATTGAGGATTTGGTGACATACCGTTTGAAGAGTCGTAGGGAAATTAGCGTATCTCTTATCCTTTTCAAGATCATTCAACCAGACAACAACTCCGCCTCCTTCAATCTCATCACGCCAGTCATAACGTTGCACTTCACTACTTCCCTGCACTTCAGCCAATGCAGGATAAGACAAAAGCTCAATAGCCTCCGAAGCAGACAATCCAATCTTCTGGAACTCGGCTATCAATTGTCTTTCACGTCGTAGATGATCCAACAATGAGTACGCATCAACCTGTCGAGGATCGATTTGCAAGCCATTAATCCACATAGCATTGCGACCCGCCGGTAATCCAGCCTGGCGATTCTTCTTATATTCTTCTAAAAATTCCTCCGATGCATTATACGCCGCAACAGAAGAAGAATATTTCGGGAAGTCCTGCGAAAGCTTAACGAGTGTCGTGAACGAGTCCGAACTATCAAGCACAAAGCTAGCCGCACTTATTCCTAGCTTCGCAACTTCAGAAGACGATAACGGCTTCAAGTCTGGCGGCGCCTCGTCTTCCTCCGCTTCTAGGTCTTGCGCACTTGACGTCTTCGTATCGCTCTTGCTGGTTTCTCTTTCCTCAGCTTGCCGGTCATCAATCACAATATAATCCGTCCTCTTCAACGTCAATTCCACGCCATAACCCGATACAAACAACGGCTGAGAAACACCATCATGAGCCGGCCGATACCGCACTCTATACGCAATTCGCCCTTCATCCGCCAGCTCTTTTAATGTCCGATGATAATCCGCAAACATCGGCGACGCGATATCCGCATACAGAACCGCGGGCGTGGCAGATGCGTCACCTAGAGTCCGATCAAAGGGTAGTTCGCGGGGATCCCTGTCACCAGAAACATCCTGCTGAGCGCGTTCAAGCGTCGAAGAACAATATTGTTTCCCGTCCATGTGCACCCACACGGGGCAAGCAGCATCCTGAGCGGTTCCCAACGTCGATGTTACGGATGTAGTATAGTATTGATAATGCGCCTGGATTCGAGGGGCGGCGGAACGGATCGCTAGGGCAAATTTAAAAGAATCCAGGCTTTCCTTGTTTGCGAGATGGCTGTCTTGAATGAGGACCTGAAGAAAAGATTCGTAGAGGTCTTTGTCGTTGGTGGCATCTTCGAAGATGCCGGAGGCGATGCGGTCGAGAAGGGGGAAGTATGCTGTGACATTTTCTTGGGCGGCTGTTTCTCTGCAATGACGATATGTTAGTAAAGGTTTATTCGGCTGTATGAGGTCTAGAAAGACGTACAAGAGTTCCACGAGGTATGGCCCCGCGCCGAATGAAGCTTGCAGGGCAACATTGACGGCTGGGCTTGCGACAACAGATTGAGGTTGTAGCAGTACCAGCAGGCTTGTCGCCAAATTGAATAATGATGCCCGCATCATTTTCATACGCACGAGAGCTCGTCGTCTTCTTTGCTGTTGTTGCTAAGCTCCGAGAAGGCTTGATTTAGTCAATGGTGGTACCTCCAGTGATCTGGCTCGGTCTCTTCAAGACAAGCGGTACATGAGCATGATGCTTGCCGGGAAAATTGCAAGCAGAATTGACAGTCAAGAATAAGTCTCTACAACAGCAAGTCAGTAGTCACAGAGATGCTATACACAGAGGTCAAAAGACGAAGTGGAAGGAAACGGTGCAGGACACCTATCGATAAACGCCGTGTTGGAGCACTCTGATTGGCGGAAGCTTACCCCTTGACAGATGCATCACCATACATGCTCTTACTGCTTCATGCTACGATAGACGGGCGATTGGTTTGGTCAACATCTTAGTGTATCCATTATCAACTTCCTAGAATACAGCTCCTCCTAGTACAAAACCTCTTCCGTCTTCTCCCTCTTCCTGAAACGTGCAACACCAGAAAACTCCGCCAACGATTCCAGAAATACAAAGAGATCAAAATACAATCAGACAAAACCTGTAGTAAACTCCAAATCCGCCCAATGCTCAAGGCTCAAGCGCAATGCAGAAAATAATCAATCAATCAATCAAGTTTTTGTATCGGGTCTCCGGAGCCCGTGTTCCTCCAAACTCTTCAGGTTAACAATTCTTTTCTTGTTGGTTTCTTTCATTAAATCATTTCAAATCATTCAGTCATTCGTAAGCAAGTGTTGCAACATAAGCGGGTGGTTGCTGAAGTCGATAAGGTTCAAATCGCGTAGCCCACCTGCGCATTTTCCTTTCCCTCATTAGCTCGAGCAGCTTCAGCTTGAGCCTGGAGCGCCTTCTTTCTCTCCTTAGCTTCCCAAATCATCTTCTGGCGCTTCATCTCATCCACGTCAAAGTTTGTCTCGCTGCTGGAACTGCTAGCTGAGCGTCCGCTGACCAGAGCGGTCAAGGATTTCTTCTTGGACAAAGTGGGCTTGGTCTTGGCTGTCTCCTTGATATCTGGACGGGAACGGATCTTGCGCAGCTGGTGGCTGATTCTCTCGAGAGTGGACTTGCTTGGCTTGCTGTCCGGAGTCGGGGAACGGGACTTCTCCGATGGCGTCGCGGCACGGCTGTTGGAAGAAGAGAAAGACTCGTTCATCGCAGAGGTGAAGCTTACTCCAGAGTCCGCACTGCGCTTGTGGGTCTTGCTGCGAAATTCAGCCTCTATGTAGTCGCGATCAACTCGAGAACATTCATGAATCGTGTCATTCGCCAGGTTGAGGTATTTCTCCAAAAACCCGCGCACCATAGGCCACGCAGTCTCATCACCAGGACGAGCTCCAGACTTCAAGAGACTTTCGAGGGCCACCTTGCCATTTCTTTCGAGATTCCTGATGTATTCAAAGAAGTACTGGCGCTGACGTGCTGTTTCAACTTTGTCCTCGTAGTCCCACTCTGGCTTGGGAACCTTGGAATCGTCCACTTGAAAAGCGAACAGTGTGTTCAGCATAGACATGCAGGCGACTTTGTTGAATGGTTCCAGCCACAGCTCGTTGATCAGAGTCTGTAGAAAAGAATTAGCTTATATATCAGATCCTGAGGAACTGAAACTTACCCAGCGACGTAAGCTTAGGCACATCTTGATGTAAATAGAGACAGCCTCACGTTCCTTTGCCTCGATTGACTCAATCCAGCGCACGACGCCAGGATATTTCTCTCGCAGTTCTTGTTTGTGAACCTCGGAGACTCGAATGGTCTGTGATGGGGAGATGCTCCACTCCACTTCTAAGCTCTCGAAAGCTGCTAGAATTTCCTTCTTGCGACGAGATTCGAGATTTTTCAAATAATCCAAAGCGGTCAGTGCCTGCGGGAAGTCGACATGCTCCAAGTGGTCAGCGAAGACACGGCGCACAAAAGAAACGGTGAATCCCACAGGGAGGTTGTATTGGTGGGGCCCCTTGGAGATGTGTGAGATGAGCTGTGCCTTGAATTGGGAGGCAGCATCAGCGAGTGGCAGGGTCGAGTTCTGCATGGGAGGGGTTGCAAAGTTGGATTCCTTGAATTTCTTGGAACCAGCTGTCAGAGGGATTGTCTGACAGTTGAGAGCATAGAGACTGCGAAGAGGAATCTCGTATGAGTTGGGGTTCATCATGTAATGCTCCAAGATGTAGGGCATTGCTGAGCCATCTGAGCCAGCAATCCCCTTTGGCTGGGGTTGAGGGGAAGGAGACTGGTTGTCCATGTTGTAGATGCTAAAATCCGACTTGCGGTTGAACAATGGTAATCAGGAAAGAGTGACTTGACAGGCAATTACAACGGCGCTGTACAGACGATCCAGAGTGGAAGCGAGCGAGATGAAGCTGTGCAACGAAGGTTGATAAAATTCTTGATGGTTGTGTGTGGAAAGAGATCTTTTATTCAGTGCGGGGTGGAAGCAGATGGCTTTGTTGTGTTGTGTTTGTTTGTTTGTGGCGAGTGTCGAAGAGATTCAGTTTTTTGTTGCTCAGAATTTTCGCACATACAGGAATTGCCGAATGAAGCACTGCTTGATAAATACTTCTCAGATGAAAGAGTGTAGCGGTAGTGCTGGGTGTAAAGTCGATTCTTGAGCTTAATCCTGAAGAAGTTGGCTGTGTCGACAGATGTTTTTGATAGACGGAAGTGTCTGGAGATGGCGGCGGATGCAAAGTCTGGCGGAATATTTCCAACGAATGAAGAACGTCCACCAGGGAATGAATGAATAGAGTCTTCTAAAAATACTATGTAATAGGATGTCTGGTCGAAGATTCAATTGAAGACAAAGCTGGGTGAAAGGTCGAGCAGCAGCAGAAAGAAGACAGTCCAGGCAGATAAAATAAGAAGCTCCAGTTGGGGAAGTGGAGACGGTGCAGGTTGAACTGGGGCGGGCCAGGACGATACGGGCGTTATGGCACCCACCGATTCAATTGACTGGCTGGGGATCTGGGAGACGAAAGGGATAGAAAATAGGAACAGAAGGAGAAACAGAAGCAGAACAAAGATGTCTGATCTTGTGATGTTTGGAATATTAGAAGTAAAGAAAGTGGACAGGTGATGGGGCGAGGATGGAAGGATGTAGGGGGGGGGGCGCAATACGGGACAATTACAGAACAGCGTACCAAAAACACGCATAATATCGTGTATCCAACGTATTCCGGGCGTATGAGAACTCAGAGAATATTAAACGTTTTAATACTAGAGTACTAGTGTATTTAGTACTAGGATTTAATATGTATCGTCTATTATTTAATATTATTTATGCGTCTTTTTCCAGCACCCTAGACCTCATGTGGCTAAGCATGTCTTGCTAGTTCTTGCTAGACGATTCCGACAGGCTGGCCAGACGCCTTTTAGTGTGTGCCCCATGCACATGCAGGAGCCTAGATTCATGGATCCAGACAAGCTTAGCAAACGCGAAAAAATTGCAGCAATTTTACAAAACTCGACGAGTAGGAATCCATTGCGGTGGATGCGGAATGGTTTTGAATCTTTTGATGATACGGATACGGATAGAGATTAAAGTAAACAACGCGACCCATGGGAAAGCGAAACCCACCTCAGTGCCTGGTTCTGGTTGACAAACGCGTACCAAGGTCCAACTCTTTGCTTAGTTAATAGTAGCTACTTTAGTCACTTAACGTAGTGAACTAGTACGTACCGTACCAAGTGACTAACCTTACAGCCCGCGTACTGCTTCTACTACGTATGTACGGGGTACATCAGCCCAGTTACTCCAGTTGAGGAGTAAACAAACAATTGAGAAAAATACCCGGCGGATCTAGATGATTGCGCATTACAATTGTCCGAAGATAGTACGTACGCACTCCGATGCACTCAACGTGGCGGTGATTCTATTCTGGCCTGACATTTCTCGTGGGGTAGTAGTATCACCGAATGAATCGGCCACTTTCGGACCACATACTACATAGTCATAGTCATATACTGACGGCTTTAACTCATGGCGTATGTACATGCGTAGTTCTGCAAGACCAAGTCGTAACACGTTACACAAGTCGTACGCAGTCTGCCGGCACCACGGAAGCTGCCACCGCCGGCCAATCGCCTGCTCGCCTCCTCGCCTCCTTGCTTCTTCTGGCACTTCAAGTTCTGCAGCTTTCGCAAACTCAATCACAGCTTGCCGTGTCGAGGTCCCGTTTGGCTGCACTTTAACCGCGTCTCTGAAGTTTGTTTCCGCGGGACTGATCGTAAGTCGGCCAGTGCGAGCTATTCAGATCCCGTTGCCCGTGAGCGAGGTCGATCCCAAGAATGAGGTCAGAGGCACAACTCTACGTATACGTACAGTATCTAGCGCTAGACACTGACAGCTAGATGCATAAGCTACCTTTCTGCTGGACCAGTGATCCGCGCTGTGGGCGTTGGCGGAAGAAGAAGAGAAGCATTTATCTCAAGAGGGCGGGTTGTCAAGATCCATTGCCTTCCACCTTATTGTCGATTCGTGAGACCATCGTCGTCTTCACCCGTATGTTCGAACTACTCCGTAGGCAGCGTAAAAACAGGATGAATCGGACTAGTCCGCCTGATAGCCATGTTGCTCTATTCTCAAGGCATTTTCGACACATTCAGTCGTGTGCCATTGTCACGGACAATTTCGAGCTGTTTCGGGGATGTTCGCCTGCAGATAACCAACATGAACAATGCCTGCTTCGAACGCAGGCTACCGAATGGGTAGATAACGTGCGTTGAATGATCTGTCTCGTTGCAGAATTGGGAGCTATCTCAATGGTCGCCACTTCGATATTCACTCCGAATGATGTAGACCTGCGTCGGGCCATGTGCGGTTAATCAATAGATTGCGTGGAAGACGTGTATTAATACATAACTATCAGAGGCTCACTTTAGCTTTGCCTGAGCTGTCATAAAGGCTCTTTTGTCTGCGTTTCAGCCACCGAACCTTTCTCACGATCGGCCAAGCCGAGTCTTGCTAGGTAGGCACATAGTCGATAAGAATAGCAATATGAGCTCCTGTCTTGGATTCATGTACATGCGACATTTTGTCAGAGATGAGTGGGTGGCTCCTGCCAATTTGATAACACCGCAGTTGCGAACTTGCGCTTATCTCCGCGCGTTGGAGCTTCTTCATCCTTCTTACCCTCTTTCTAATCATTCTCCTTCAAATAAGACACAAATCTCTTGATAGCATCCAATAATTTCGAAATAACCTGAATACATTGAACGATTCGGTGCTAGTTGCACGCTGATACAATTGTTGAGACTCGCAGGATGTCTAGTGTCTCCGCCCTCAGCACTCGGGTACACTTGTGAGGCACTCAACTCAGCCGCACAGTCGATTATCGGCATCAAATGTGGTCAGATCAAGAATTCTTTCACTTCCACTGGCTAACAAGAGTTCGTAGGTAAGAAATAGAGTGCCTCTGTTGAGCCGCAGATGAATGTGGCAGACCCCAAACCATCATGCGGCAGTCCCTGTTTGAAGACTCAACCACCCGCCGTTCCGTTGCGCGCATTCAGTATACTACCGAGTACACTTTTTCCTCGAAATGGAAAATCGAATAGGTATCTTGGCGCGTACTCATACATGGTCTGCTTTGCATTGATATTACTGCGCCGATGAAGATCCTACTTTCACCATAATCTTATCTATCTCTCGCAGCCAGGCCAAGATGCACAACGGAGATCGCTTATTCTGCGACGGTCTCATCCTCAGAATAGTCACGACCAATACACTCCGGGCTAGCAACGTCTTGTGCAATCTGAGGATGCTTGGAGTGTCTGCGCTGGCTTGGCACATAAGTAGGATCTTATCGTCCGGTTCTTGCATCGAGATTTCTTCTTCTCATCATCCTCGCATTCACTCTTTGCTCTCTCGATCTATTTCCTCGCAAACAGCTGGCTCTGTTGCTGTGTGCTTCACTACTCTCTTTTGATCGTCTGCATACTTTGAAAGTCACTCTTTCTCTGCTTCATCTTCGACCCTTTGCATATTACATACCCAGTCTCCACGTTGATCGCGGATTCTCGAATCTCTCCTGCATTCAGATTATACCCTTTTCTACCATCTGTACGAACGTATCATTATTTCGTCAACATCATGATTGCTCAACAATTACTCTTTGCCTTGGCAGTGTCTGCTAGCTTTCTTGGAAGCGCCACAGCCAAAGGAAACGGTAATACTGGCGGCAACACCGGAGGCACCACCGGAGGCAACACCGGAAGCAACACTGGAGGAAACAATGGCGGTTCAAGCTTGACGCTAGACTCCAATCTAGTTCAAACTGGAAGTCAGCAGACTGGTGGCAACTCTGCTGGGGAGACGGCTTCTGCAACGTAAGTCAACAATTCGTGTCATATGTTTGCATGCTAATCCTGTTTAGTGACAATGCCAACTTTATCAACTTCTGTAAGGGAAAGACCCTGACAAATGGTGCTCAGGTCACTTCTGGATCTTGCAATGGCATTGGTATGTCTTATTGATCATGCACTCATGGGAACAAAACTAACCATTTCAATAGTCATGGGAGATCTCCCGGCAAAAACCAACATGGTCTCAACCGTCATCCTGAGTCCCCAGAATTTGCAAGATCTTACTGCAAACCAAGACTTCAATGTCTCACTGCAGGTCTCCAACCTCCAAGCCGGTGCCTTTACCAATGCTACCAGCACATACTATTCAGCACCACAGACTCTCAACTCCGCTGGCCAAATCATTGGCCACGTTCACGTCACTATTCAGGACATGGGCAGTCTCAATCCTTCGACACCTCCTGACCCAACAAAATTTGCCTTCTTCAAGGGTATTGATGACGCTGGTAATGGGCAGGGTTTGTTGCAAGCCGCGGTTACTGGCGGTCTTGCAGCTGGCACGTACCGTGTCTGTACCATGTCTTCATCTAGTAACCATCAGCCTGTTCTGATGCCGGTAAGTCACTTCTTCCTCATGGAATGGGTCGACGTTAACGTCTTCTAGGTTGCCCAACGAGGTGCACAAGACGATTGCAAATATTTTACTGTTGGCCAGGGCAAGAACAACAACGCAAATAACGGCGGCAACGCTAATACCGGCAGCAACGCCAACACTGGCGGCAATTCCAATACTGGTAGCAACTCCAACACGGGTAGCAACTCCAACACCGGCAGCAAGTCCAATACCGGCAGCAATGCCAACGCTGGCGGCAATACAAACACCGGTAGCAACGCCAACAATGGAAGCAACTCCAACACCGGTAGCAACGCCAACAATGGAAGCAACTCCAACACCGGTAGCAACGCCAACACTGGCGGCAATACCAATACTGGCGGCAACTCTAACACCGGCAGCAACGCAAACACCGGCAGCAACTCCAACACCGGTAGCAACTCCAACACCGGTAGCAACTCTAACACCGGCAGCAACGCAAACACCGGCAGCAACTCCAACACCAGTAGCAACTCTAACACCGGCAGCAACGCAAACACCGGCAGCAACTCTGGTAGCAACGCCAACTCTGGTAGCAATGCCAGCACTGGAAATAACTCCAATACCGGTAGCAGCTCTAACACCGGCAGCAACGCCAACACTGGAAGCAACACCAACTTTGGCAGTGGCAAAGGTGGTAATGGCAAAGCCGTCGCCTCTGCTGCTACCAGCGCTAGTATTGACTGCAATTCCGCTGCCACTTCCGCCGCCGCCAGCTCGACCGCTGCAGCTAGTGCTACTGAAGTTGTAGGAGCAGCTAGCTCCAGCGCCGTTGCCGCTGCCAGCAGCGGCAAGAACAGCAAGGGCGGACACAGCAGCAAACACAACAGCAACGGAAAGAGGTCCAACGGTCGATTTGTGTCGAGAAAGTTCATTGCATAGGCGACATACTTGGGTAGACATACCAAAGTAAGACAGTTTTAACACTGCGACGTGGTGACTTGGAAGAATACATGGCTTTGGCCGTACAGATTGTACATCTCAGCTGCATGTACTGCCTGGGAGGAAGTGATGGATTGTGCTATTTGTACATTGAGTGATTTAGATTAGGTCGGTATCTGCTGGTAAGGTAGTGATCATTATGCATCATGTCTCGTCTTCAAATACAAAAATGTTCTTTTTTACTTTAGTATAAGATCATATCGTTGTCACATGGACAGGACAAAGTGCGATAAGGATGGAGATAAGATTAGATAAGGCGGAGACCTCAAATAATTCCCGCGGACTCAGACCGGGTGAATCAAATTGCTACACTACACGTCACAAATATACACACATGCGACAAGACGCGACAAGAATAGAAGCATGCTTTATACTGGCGAAGACAACGAATCATCGAGCAGGAATACAGGTTACGATTTGGCCTGAGGAGAATTAGTCTAGTCTGGATCGCGGCCTTGTAACGCTAACTACCGACACACTACAATCGCGATCAACACAAAAGTTCCTACGAGAGAACTGAATAAATACCATTGAATAGAGTTACATTACACCGCATACCGAGCTACACAACTGATCGCAGTGCCAAACATGGCATCCAACCCACCCACCACCACCACCACCACCGCCGCCGCACCTCCTGCAGCTACATCCACAACCCTCGAAACCCTGACCTTCGAAAAGAAAAACACAAACCTCCTCCACATCCCCTCCTCGTATTCCTCGTCCTCCGGCAACAACAACAGCAAAAACAACAACAACAACAACAACAACAACAACAACAACAACAACAACAAGACCTACCGAATCGTCAAACGCCCCATCCCGCGCGCGCCCGTCGCATCGCCTTATGCGGGCAGCCACGTCCCCAAACTCGTGTACATAAGCAGCAAAACGCCCTTTATGAGTGCCGTGAAACGCGTACAGAAACTGTTGCGGCTGGCTGAGCGGCGGGCTATGGCGCCTTTGATCGGAGGTAAGGGGAAGAAGCGACTACCCTACCACCGACAGCAGGGAGGGGGAAGGGGAGGGGATGATGTATTGAAAAAGTGTCAGCAGAGACTTAGGGAAGAAAAAGTTCTGGTTAAAGCGACGGGAAGAGCGATTGAGAAGGCGCTGAGTGTGGGGAGGTGGTTTGAGGAGGGAAGGGGAGGAGGAGGAGGGGAGGAGTATGAGGTTGTTGTGAAGACGGGGAGTGTTTGTGTTGTTGATGATATTGTTGAAGAGGACGCTTTGCTGCATGAGGAGGAGAAAGATGAGGAGGAAGAGGAAGAGGGAACCGATCCGGATATAACCATGAGTATGACCACGTCGAATGCAAACACACAACAAGACCCGACACAACAAGATAAAGAGCCGGAAGAGAAAGAAGAGAAAGAAGAATCCAAGAATCAACGCCGCAGACGTCGAAAACGAGAGCGCATCCGAGAACAGCGTCTCAAAGCTTTTGTGGACGAGGACGGGGAGACGCCAGAGTCCAGGACGAGGTGGGTTAATATGGTTGAGATTGCTATCAATATGAAATAACCTCTTACACTTTGATCGTTTGGAAACGGGAAGAGAGGGTTAGTGAGATGAAGGAATTTCATTAGGATAGCTCAACAAAGAGTCATGTACATACATACAAAGAAATGAGGTAATAGATACAAATGAAGGAAGATAACGTTCTTCGCATGTCGGAGACCTCCGGTCTGGCAGACGAAGACGGTTCGGGTCATGGTAGCAAGGAGGTAACATGAGATATGCCAGGAATAAGGAAAGAATGGTCGACTGGCTCATGGATGTAGAGATGAAAATAAAATGCTGATAGGTAACAAATACTAACCAAAGAAGCAATGCAGCTGAAAGCAAAACACCGTACCCCAGAACGCAAGAATACAAAACCGATTTGAGAAGGAAATCCTTACGTCCGTATCCCTCATGAAAAAAAAAAAAAAAATTAAAACAAAACAAAGACTTTATTGCGCAATGCAGGCAATCAATCATAAATAGTCAAAACGAATGATCTCTAAGTTCTCCATTCGCAGATGCATTGCAACCCATAATTATTCCAAGTCATAGTCAAGTCATTTTTGTACAAGCTGTAGCTGTGCCCGTCGCGAGAAGATTATCTTTCGATCTTTTGCCAGCCGTTCAGATATGCCATCAGTCCGATCCCGATAAGAACGACGCCCACCATAGATGCGTACGGGCCAGACGTTTCTAACATGTTGGGTTTTCGTTGTTGCGTCAGTGAGGACACTGCATTTTCCAGTTCCTTGATTTTGTGGGAGGTAACTTTGTGGTTTGCATGAGTGTCGTCCTTTTCCTCGGGTTTGCCGACACCACGCGTTTCAGCAACAACTTCGGCTTCATCTGCCGCAGGGTCCTTTGCTTTCGCGGCCTGCTCGCGTTCCTGTCGAATGGTTTCAATCATCTCGGCAAGAGATTTGCGGACTTCGATCGTTTCGTCTTCTGCTTTTTCGGCGCGTTGCTTGAATGTTTCGACTTGGTGTTTCATTTCTGCCAATTCCGTGACCATGTTATCAAGTTGCTGCTGCAACTTTTGAGTCTGTGCATCAAGAACGGGATCCTCGAGACTCTTTGATTCTGCATCCTCGGCCGGTTCAGTCGTTGAACTTTCAAGATTTTTGGCGATCTCTTCGAGCTCCGGAGCATCCGACTCGGCGGTTTCAAGCTGTTCGACAGCCTCAGGCTTTGCCGAAATATCATCTACTTCCTGCTTCCGATCCTCAACATTCTCACGGGCTGATCTTTCCTGTCGAAGGAGCTCTTCCAATTCCTTCACACGACTGTTCTGGGCTTCCAACTCCTTTTTGGTGGTAGACAAAGCCTCTATCAAAGAAAGGATCTGACTAGACTCTTTGGACACCGGAGAACTTGTTGGACTATCTTTGAGTGGCTTTTCTGTGTCTGACCGTTTCAAATCAGTTGCAGGTGGCTCAGCAGCTCGACGAGCGACATCTGGTTTCTCGGGCAGTGGCTGCTGTGGAGGTGGAGCAGGAGGTTCGGAGAATCTCATGGGATCAATGCGAGACATCTTTGCTCGTCCATTCATCTGCCTGTGGTTGTTCTCAAGTTTTTGATTGAGTTTATCCTTGTCCGTGCCGTCTGACGAAATGAGCGTTTGCAAAAACTCGTCTGTTTGGCGTAAGTCTAATGATTGCTGCTTTGCTTGTTTGATCTCGGTCTGGAAACGTCAGTAATAAGTTATTGCATAGAGAAGATTGTGCTTACAGTAAGCCGCTTGACGACATGCTCAATGGTGATGGGCGAGAGCCAATAGTTCATTTGCCTTTGTTGGTGGAGAGCACTCATTTGACTGCTTGCTGCACTTTGGACACTTCGGTTGCTAAGCGAAGAGCTGGCTCGTCCGCGCAAATGCACAACTGGTTGACTCAGAGGCGAAGGTAACAGACCCCCGCCAGACGTAGGGTCGATATCGCCAAAATTCAAGTCGAAAATGTTCGGTCCCGTATTGTATACTCCGGCATGTTCGACTTTTGCTGATACTTTGTGATGGACAATGGATTTCTGATCCTCGCTCACTATATCAATACCAAGATCAAGCGCGTCATTTTCTCTTAATTCATGTGGTTCTGATTCTCGACTTTCGGGTGACAAGCGTTGACCGTTGACGAATGTACCGTTGGACGATTTGATATCACGAATCCAAATCTTTCCTCTACGATCAGCCCAAATTTCAGCATGCTGTCGTGACAGCACCTTTGAATCGAAATATCCATTGACTGGCGTAGGGATGGTTTTCGCATTCGTCTGACGACCAATGCGGAGCACTTCAGGCATATAAGGCACAGTGATATGTTTTTTCTCAAATGTGCCGTTCAAAGGGACAAGTGTAAGAATTGCAGGCGGGTCCGACGAACCCTGCATGCCAGAGGCGGCAGACAAGCCATTCTGCTGGGGTGACTGAATCATATGTTGTGATGGCACAGGTGACGGCTGATGGATAGCGGACATGGCAGACGAAGCCGTGGGACCGCCGTTTGTTGATGTGGATGCTGAGACTGGCTGAGGTCTCACATTTGTTACGCCAGATACTGGCTCGGATTTTGCGGCCGGCCACAGGCCGCGACCAGCTTTCTTTTTTGACGACCACGTAGCTGTTTCACCGTTCGAGGCGGTACCATTACTGACGTGAGCGACGGTATTCGTGGATGTCGCCGAAGCGTTCGACGATAGCGAGGAAGAAGAATTGGATCGTTGCACACTCTTTCGCGGCATAAACATACGGGACACGTCGTCTGTGTTCATTGAGCCAAGAGCCGCCTGTCCTCCGTTACCAGTAGAATACCATCCTAGACGAGGCCCCGATTGCACGCTAGGTGGTGAAGCAACAGCAGTCATGGAGAAAGAACCTTCAACGGTGATGCGAATGGAAGGTAACGGCGAAAAGCGATGTAGCTCGTGTGACGCGTGTAAAATAGAAACAACGATTTATCTGAGGGTAAAAAGTGCAAATGGACGGAGTGACGCTAATGTGACCAACATCAGGATTGCAGGGCGTGATGACTTGAGGTGAAATATGTGACGGAGGACCGCGAGATCGTTATCTGTTCGGGGAGGGACTGCTGATTTAGCAAATCATCGCAACAAGAATGCCGACGGATATCATGACTTTGAGAATCCACCTAGCTTGGCAAGAAGTAATTACCTGACGGATGAAATGAGCTGATTTGGCTGGTCTGTGCAAGATGTGTATTCAGTTGGTCGAATACGTTATGGTGTTCCAGTTTGGGTCGGTTGTTATCTCCGAGAAATACGTAGTGTCGTTGACTCAGGAGAGGTGTTCAGTGACAGACGGGCCAGAGACGGTCGGCCACCAGACAGGACGCCGGACACGCCTTCGACCGGGCTTTCTTGGAGGTAGTTGAGGGTTATGTGGTGCGGAAGTCGACTTTGCTCAAGTTCAGATGACAGGAGACAGATTCAAGGGTCGACAGCGGTGGTGGATTCGCCTCAAAGCGAGGATCTCAGTCTGGCATAAACCAGGAAAGCGGGATAGTGAATTCACTGGACGGACTGAGTATCTCGCCTCACGTTCCCCATGCTGAGTCCGTTGCATCAGCAGGTCACGTGTGCTATAGTTACAGCCAATCAGAGGTATGGACTTGCCGCACAGTCCACCCACTGTCTGTAAGCGGTATAGCGCACATAGAGATATTGCCATCAAATACCGCCCGTGCAACAAAGGCGTTGGCGACAGCAAGAAACATCTGATCATTCGAGAATCATTTGCGCCTCCGCAGATTTGCTTGTTTTCATCTTCTGTATAGATTCATTCACTTGAAAGAACAGATTCGTCGATATGCCTGTCGTCGCTGGTCCGCCCCAGGCCCATGGCCCTTCTACCTTTGAAAAGAGTGAGCATTAAGAACTATACGCATCGTGTATTTGCGCTCAAGCTAATGGTATATTCTCTAGTGAAAATGGGAGCTATGATGGGAACTTGTATGTCGACTTTGATCCTTCTGAAACAAATGCCTCAAGCCTGATACTGACGTCGTTCTTGATAAGCTGTCGGCATGATTATGGGCTTCATCGGCGGTATGCACCATTACGAGCAATTACAACATGGATTCATTTTGACCGAGTTGTTGAACAGGTGCTGTTTCGATCTTTCAATACGGTGCCGGACCTAATGGTGTTATGCGCACTCTGGGAAAGTTCATGCTGGGTTCCGGTGCAACTTTCGGGTATGCTTTTGTCCCTTCGCGATTACTTATTGTCCGGTTGAAGTCGGGGATTGAAGAGTGCTCACCAATCTTTTTACAGAATGTTCATGTCTATCGGTAGCATCATCCGAACCGAAGGTCCCTACCACGACGCCTGGCGTCGAGTTCATGCCAACCCTATTATCCTGCCTCGAGACTCCCAACAACGACGATAGAAACGGTATACTGACGGGGCTACGATGATGGAGTTTGAGGCTAGGACAACAATGTACATTATAATATGAGCGCATAGGTCAGAGTACGACCTAAAACCAGTCAATTTTTTCATGTGGTGTAGCTTATTCAAGCTACTTTTTCTTTTGTTTCAATCACAACTAATCTATGTTCTTGAAGTCGGGGAGAGAGTAGGCGGATAGGCTGATAGGCGGATAGTGTGGAGGATGGGAGACTGTACATATTGTCGGATGATGGGCTATACATCTTGCTTGCAAAATGATATAACCTTGGCAAAGTCGAAAGCAATTCAGGCGGAAATCCGATCTCTTTGGAGGAGTAAGTGCGGATATTTGACGTCGAACGAGGACCTATGGGGCAATAAAGCAAAACGCTACTATGCATGGAGATCTAGCTGTCAGGAGTCAAGCATATCTTTGACAAACATTTGAAACATCCATTGTCGGCAGTTTCATGCTTTGTCGGTATGAAGTCGCGCGTATCTCGAGGTTAAATCTGAGCATAGATGGAGCTTGTCCCGATCACCCAAGCTGCGTCGATCGTATATCAATAACAGGCAGGGCCATGAAAAAAGTCATAGCGCTCTTGCAGCTAAAGAGACTGCTATCCATAGCCTCATACATGCTGACACTGACGGTGGTTCCCAGAGTATATGCGCCGATTTCCCAACCACTCGCATGCGAGACTACTTCATGACGCACGCTTCTAAAATCAAGTAGCTCGAGTCTCTTCGACGCTGTAACACGGACTACAATCGGTACTGTGATCTCTGCGCGACTGCTCCTTATAATATGCTGATGGGATTGGGCGGTGCGTCAGTCCGTGTGATATGACTGGTATTGTCGATCTGACCGTATAGTATATACATCATCTGCAACATGCTATCGACTTGAGATGGGTGAATGCCGGCGAATCAGACCAAGCCGGATGCCGCCGAACAGAAGGGGCTATTCCTCATTGAGCAGGCAATCACTGGTTACTAGACAATACATGATACGTGTAAGAAACACAGCTAGAAGCAGACCGCACCTGTAATTACTTGTATGGCTCTATGCAATCATCAATGACCGTCATGTGACAGCGTTCTGGGCGAACTACTCCGTACGAACTTGAATGAGCTGGATCAGGAACGCGCCACGCTAAGGCAGCAATTTCCGCAGTCCAGCCAATCGGAGCAAGGCATTCGCCGAGGGCGCCACTAGTCTAGTAGTCTAGTAGTCTCTGGATTAAGCGTCTTTTCCTGGGCGGGCCTGGAACTTTCAACACTTGCAAAGTGCCTGGTTGCCCCTGGCAGAAGAAACTCAAACAAACCACACGCTTGACACGCCGCTTTCCTACCCAGCTTCCACCAAGGGGGCCGTTTTATTACTCGATGATGCAACTGGTGTCGCAAGAATCGTCTTGCATGGCTATATTTGTCTACCCGAAACAATTGGCGCGCCTCGTTTGTATACTATTCGGGCAATGCCGTCAATTGCAATGCCCGTCGGGCATTGCAATTGACGGGCAGTCTGGTCCAGTAGAATGAGTCAGAGAACAACTGGCCATCACGCAGCAGGATACAGATGAGTGTACACTTGACGTAAAGGCGAGATGACGAGAACAAGAAAAGGAAGAAAATTTTTCTCATCGCTTCCGTGGTCCAATAATAATGAGCTCTGAACAGCCTGGACAGCCCTAGTTCGATTCGCAGGAATCGCGATCCACCCCGGAAAACCCACAATGGATTTGCCCTGTTCAATGTTGGGATCCGTCTCTTCTTGAATCTTTAGACATGTTTAGCAAGGGGTCGAACTACGTGGCAAACCAAACTGCGAAGCCGCTAGGCCCAATATAGATACAGCAATATTTTAAAGAGATAAACAGTAAGATAGTTTAGTTCCTAGAGGGTTAAACAGTTCAACCCCCTAGAAACTAAACTTTATCATCTAAATATAATTTAGCCGCTTTATTATATAACTATAGTATCTATAAATTAAATTTAAATAACTTCAAGTAATTAAAACTTAATTAAAAACTTTTTAAATCTTTAAAGATTTCTTATAAAATTACAACTCTAAGCTTAATTATAAATAAGATTCAATTTTACTAGCTCTCTATTAGATATAAAACAGTAACACTACTATAAATTATATTTATATAATTAATCTCCACCTTTTTACTATATAAATCCTTAATATTAAGTATAGTATTATTTATATCTCTTATATTATTTTTCTAAGCTTTATAAAATATTATTATTACTAGTATTAAGAATATTTAATTCTATATAGCCTCTTAACTTAATATCTAATTAAATATATAAAATTAAATATTTAATAATAATAAAATATTTATTCTTTTTAATTACGCTCTTTATCTCTAGAAAAAATATAACAGCGGTAAAAAAAGCTTTTAAAAATATATAAAAATATAATTTATATTAAAAGTAAAATATTCTTACTTATAAAAATCTTATAAGATTAAAATTAAAGCTTATATACTCCTAAAAAAAATATATATTAAAAAATATAAAACTAGCTATAAAATTAAGACTAATACACCTTTTAATATTATAATTAATAAATAGATAGAGTTCCTTTATAAATAGAAAGAGAAATAAAATAAGAAATCTATTTAAAAAATAAAAAATAATCTATAGTAGTAATAATAAGTTCTATATTAAAATAATCTTATTAAAAAAATAAGCAATACAGTTAAAAAATATATTTAATTATATTAATTCTCTAATAATAAGAAACTTAGTAATACAGAGAATAACTTAAATAATAATATAATACTTATTAAAAATAACTTTAAGAAGATAAAAAATAAAATATAAAAAATAATAAATAATTTTTTTAATTTTAAAAATCTTTTTATCTATTATAGAGAATCTATTAAATAGAAATACTATTTTATTAAATCTTTTATAAAATCTTCTATAAATAATAACTAGGATATATTATCTTAAGATATTAAAAAGATTAGTAAATATATTAATAAACTTAAAAAAGATATTAATTATAAATTTAATATAATATTAAGCCTACTAGGAAAAAGCTATTATAATAAATTATAAAACTATTCTTCTAGATTTTTTTATTATTAGTAATTAAATACTCTATAATTAAAAATATATATATTTTATATCTTTCACTTACACAATTCTTATATAAATATAATAGATAATTTATTAATAAGACTAATATAGTATACTAGACTACTATAGACTAAAATAAAAAGTATAAATCTATAATAAATATATTATTTTATTACTATATTAATATAGCCCCAAATATCTATTTAATAATAATATAATATATAACATACTAATCATTAAATTAGATTTATTATATAAAAAATATTCTTTTATAATAAAACACTATTATAACTCTAAAGTAGCTTTAATATATAATATCTCTATATAAATAAAATACTTTTTATTTAGTTTATATTTCTTTAAATTTTATAACTATATTTATTAAGTAAAAATAGATAATATTATTAGTTCAATCTTTTAAAAAGCTTTTTAGAGATAATATAAATCTATTAAATATAATAATTCTTTAATATTTAAAGCTATATTTCTTCTTATATTTAAAATAAATAATTTACTAATTTTAAATAAAGTAATAGAATATATAAAAAATATTATTAATATAGATCTAGTAGCTAAGAATATTATTATTTTTTTTAAATATACTAGTATAGTAAGAGTATTATTTATAAATTAAAAAAAAATATTAATTTAATATTAATTTATATTATCTATAAAAATACTATATAATATTATTAAAAATAATATTAATCTAACTAAAAAAGTATTTAAAGAAAGCTTTAAAATCTTAAAATTAATAAAAATAAAAAAGATAAATAAAAAGTATTATAAAAACTATTATATCTAAAAAAATAATTCATTATTAATATATTATTATATCTAAAATAAGATAAAATAGTATTTTATAAAACTCTATTCTAATAAATCTATATAAAAATAGTTAAAAGATTTTCTATAAAACTTTTTTATAAACTAATTAGAATTTTTTTTTAAATTAGATATTATTAATATTATTAATATTAAATATAAAGAATATATAGTAAAAGTACTAAATCTATTATTTTTAATAGCTCTTAATTATTAATTAATATAATAATAATTTAAAAAATTTCTATCTATGTAGATATTTCTTTAAAATTAATATTTTTATAACTAGATCTATATATATTAGTTATAAGAATTTTATTTAATATAGCTTTATATTTGACTATATATTATACATAATATTTTAGTTTATTCTAAAGTTTTTTAGCTTTTATATTAGATTAAACACTCTTTTTTATAACTCTATACCTTTTTTTGACACGCTAAGCCTATTTTTAACACGCTAAGCCTATCCCAGAGTTCAGCACGCTAAGGTTCGGTTCACCACGAAAAACTGCTAAACACCTCTTTTCGTGCCTTCGCGGGGTGAACCCGAGGGAAGAGCCGTATTAGGACTAACCCGGGCTGAACACTAATAAGACTCGCATCCCCCCTGGTCGCGACTCCTTTCCTTCCTTCCTTCCTTCTTCTACAACGCTCTTTCACGCTCCTGCAAATAGCATCATCCAAGTCCTGCCATTCGGCACAGTCATTCTTTTAACCAAACAAACAACCATCTTTGAGCCGAGCTCATCCACGTTCATTCCTGAACATATCCAAGAAAAATCTCTTTCAACGGACATATCTTCGTTTCCCGACTACAGTAGTACACTCGTACCGTCTGTCGCAATTCCGAGACTCGTCCAACCCTCCTATCAGTCAACGCCCGAATCGGTCCCTATATCTATCTCCTTTCTCTCTGTTCATTTCTTGTCGCCTGGCATCCCTGCAGTCAACTTTAGGCTGCTGATCGTCTCGCTGAACATATAACGTCTATCTTCGATACCCATCTCAGTACATACGCGCTTGCCGCTTTATACATACAACCGTCAACATGAAGTTCTCCATCACTGCTGCTGGCCTCTTCTTGGCTATCTCCTCGTTCGCGAGCGCCCAGTCGACCTCCACCATCACCACCACCCACACCATCACGCAGACCATTGTCCACGCCTCCACCGTCACTGCTTCTAGCAGACCGGCCTCGACTCCTGCTGTGTCGCCTTCTTCTACTCCCTCGCGCTCACCTTCCAGCAGCGTGGTTCCTGCTTCGACCGGTGCTAGCACCACTACCCCTTCTGTTCCTCTCTCCACCAACTCCAACGCCGCCGTGCCCTTGTCAGGCAATGTTCAAGCCGCTCTCGTCGCCGGTTCATTTGCTGCCTTGCTCGCTGTCCTCTAAGCAACGCGCCGCAATTGAGTGAGGAGGGACGGGCTGATTTCTTCTCGCAATATTCTTTGCTTCTTCGGCCAAGGAAACTTTTGATTCTTACACTTTTCTGAAAGTATATCACACGATATGCGAACTGACTACTTACCTTCGATTCTTGTGGCCATACGGCCACTGGCGATTCATCGCCATTTACCTTATTCTTTTGATATCACGAGTCCATGCTTACTCTGTCTATTCGTCCTGTGGCTGCAGGCCTCCAGGTGGGATTTGACAATGCAATGAAAAACAAGTCAGCAAACGGATCTGGCGTGGGAGTTTTATATACCTTTTCATGATGATGGTGGCTGGCCTTTTATATACCTTTTTACTTATATACCTTGCGTTTTTCTTCTTGGGCCATGCCATGGATGAATGAGATCTGGGGTTATTTATTTATCTGGAATAATATGTTCAATTCTTATTTATTGTTGTAGAATGTAGTTGTATGTGCCAGTATAACCAAAAAATAAACAACACTTAAGCTTGCCTTGCAGAGATACCGAACTCTTCTTGGTCAAGGCGAACCACAAAGATGCAGATATACTGAATCATGACTGCTCGGTGCTAGCCATCCTATAATGATCTTTATGCATCAACTCATCTCTTATTCCTCGTCAGAGAAGTCTTCAACGGATCCTTTATCATGACCATCTGTATCGAAGTAATCGTCCTCCCCTTCCTCGTCTTCTTCCTCTTCGGAGTCATCCTCAGAACCTTCATCTCCATCCTCATCTCCATCTTCATCGCCATCGCCACGGCCCCGTAAAGGTCCCAAAATAGTTCGTAATCGCTAAAAAAAAATTCATTCTCCTCGTTCTCTTCCTCAGCGAGGCAGCCACCAACAGACCAGTCGAATACCATCAGAACCAGCTACCCAAAAAAGGCGCAACAAAGCTTCCAAAACGCTGCATAAACTTGGCTTTAACAGCCCAGTTCTCATCGCTATCCATACCATGGTAGTGGAAGGTTGCGATGTTGTGGGTGTCGATGGAGACGTGGATGATGCGTCAGGCTGTTGCATCGTCGAGGGCGTACTGCCATATTGATTGCCTGATTTCTAGAGGCAGTTGAGAGAATCTGTGAAAGCTTAGTGGATGTGATCTTCGAGTTTGGCGCGGCATATTGAAGCTGGTACGTGTGTTGACTTCTATCCCTGAAACTTTGGCGTTGATATCCGTATGAATATTGTATTGTTACCGTATCCATACAGGCATATGTAATTAACCAGCGCTGCATAAAGTTGACCATCAACTGACATCATCCCCGCACCTAACTTACTTTTTTCCCATCAACAAGATGACCAGATACACCCCATTTCACCACTTCAATTTCAATCCATGGACAATCTCATCCTCATCTCCGTCATGAGCAATATAATGGCGGAATGAAGATCCTAGCAGACAACCTCTCCTCCATTTCCATCACCACCCCAACGAACAGCCCATCAATCTTCATACCAACCGAAATCATCCTCCAAATCGTCTTGCGCCTCGACCGCAGTCTGCACGGACACGAGCGTCAACAAAACCTCTACAATGTCTGTTTGGTGTCGCATCAATGGTACTCGGCAGCGTTATCGTTCCTGTATTCGCGCCCCAGGCTAGAAAAGGGAAATGCGTATCGCAAGTTTACGGACGTGCTATGTCCGCCCGCGGGGTTGCCGAGGACGAGTACGATGAGTAAAGATCTAGGAGGGTTTGTGCGCAGACTGGATTTGAGTCGATTGGTACATCATAGTTCGAATAGTATGACGGCGAGGTTGATAGGGAGGGTGAAAGAGAATTTGGAGGTGTTTATTGCGCCTGCTGCGGGGTTCTCGTATGTCACATCCCCTCACCATTCCTTCCTTATCGTTTGAATATTCTACTGACTGCGCTGGTGAAGGGTAAACTGTCTCTCGCCACTCTCCAAATGCGCAAAGCTTCGCTACCTCGACCTCTCGCTCATCCACGAACCCTTATCCCTCAAAAGCATACTCAAATCAATCCGCTCTATGAAACGGCTCACCACGTTCCGTTCCCCTCCCTCCATGCGCATCACCCAAGAACCATCAACCGTAAAATGGCCCGCAAACCTAGAATCCTTACAGTTAAGCGGCGCAATTGACACGCCCATGGACACATTCCACTGGCCCGAGAACATGACCCAACTCTGTTTCAAGAATTGCCAAAACCTGCATCTCGAAAACATGACCAATCTTCTCAGTAATCCGCAACTAGACACTAGACTCAAACGCCTCACGATATCAACGTACAACCGCGGCCTGCAGCCGGAATGCATACACCTCATACCCGCTTTCCTGCCCGGATTGCTTTTTCTAAGTGTCCCCGGCGACCTGGTGCAGGACACGTTCTTCTCCATGCTCGAGTACCAGCGCACGGTACTCGCGCTCGAAGTCCTTGAGCTAGGTCATACGCATACAGGCGAAAGACTGCATTTCCATATGCAGTCGCTTATCGATCTGTTAGATTCGAGACTGCCGTATCTCAGGGCTGTGGGGTTTCACACCATGTACGGCGAGTATCCGGATCTAGATGATGCGTTGCTGGAAAGAGCGGAGGAGTTGGGGGATGCATTGCAGGTCTCGGATGAGACAATTGAGTTTGATGTTGGGACTTATTATTTTGATTGAAATGATAACGCTCCGTCATGATTTTTACGTTATTTCTGTATATGTTTATCGGATAGATGGTTATTTAGATATTTTCAAGGATATATCATCACTTATTTCATGTGCTTGGACAGATATGATGGCTCAAATATAGGACTTGAAATAACATTGGTATACCGAGTGTTAATTACCACAGCTGGGGAAGATAGAGCAAGTAGCGTTGGAGCCTATATTTTCACCCATGATCGAAGTTCGCACTTTTGATCATCAGATATAGCATCAAATACCCTTGATTTCGCAACGATATGAGATATATAGATCACGATAGTGATGATGAACCCATTTGCGGACTAAGATGAACTTTTCAGTGTCCCGTTTCTTGTGTATGGCTTCGTGCACGAGCGCCTGGAAGCTCCAGTCTTGGCAACGGTCCCACATTAGCGTCAATATATACTTCCATTCTCACTTGCTATTAAGATATATGAGGATCGTGGCGATTTGGAGGAAGTAGTAGGTTCCTGAAGATTGCTACTAAACCAATATAAAGACTTAATTCGGCCTTTTTTTTGATTATTTTACTTATCTGACGTGCATCTTTATCTAGAGATTGGAATATTGTGCTTTTTGTCAAACACTTAAGTACTTACCGCATTAGGAAACCGCAACAAGAAAGTAGACATTTTCGGGATATGAAACACCACCAGGCGCTATGTAAGATAAAATTCCTTTGTATGCAATGTCATGACATATAACAGAGAAGCTGTCACGGATCCAAGCCAGGGCCTTGCTTGGAGTGCAGGCTTAGCGGAGTGGTCTAAAGGTGAGGTTTGACAACGCCAAAGAATCTGCGGAGGATCTTTGTTATATGAGTCACACTACCTGGGAATAGCTTCACGTAGCTTTGTGAGTTTGTTTCTTTGCTTTGTTTTGTGTCATGGTTATTGTATTGCTTTAGGCCATTCCCGTCAGGAATCAGGCCTGCGAGCAATACTACGCAAGCATATATATGGGCTTGCTCCCCTGTAGTTTAATTTCGCTCTTCAGCTCACGTCTTGTTAATTCTCTATGCCATACGTTTTATCCTGATATCCTCGCTCCGTTACTACTTATGACTAGCTAAGTCGAGATAGCATGGAAACTTAGGAAACACGGACCAGAACACATTGCCCCGTTTGCCCGATTAGGCACATTTGCTACATTTGGTCGTTTGGTTCGTTTGATTCCTTTGATTGATTCATGATTCTATTGCTCCCACCGTTATCCATTCAGATACTACGACGGTAAATCCCCTACAACTCTGCGCCTTTTGTTTCGCCCTACACCGTCATCCATTCAAATACTCCGACCTTGCCTGTGCAATTCTTTACAGCTTTGCAACTTTGTTCGTCCAGCTCCTCTGTAGAGTCTCGGTTCAGTTCACCATGCCAATCTACGAAAATACACGGTTCTGCAGTCTATGCGGCCAGAACGACCACTCAATCGAAAAATGCCCAAAAAACTACTGCCCCGACTGCAAGGTACAAGGCCATTTGCGCTCTAGATGTCCTGAAAGATTGTGCTACAACTGTGGTCAGAAGGGGCATATAGCGCAAAGATGCCCTACGTTTCAGGAATGCGAGAAGTGCTATAGTCTTAAGCACAGCATCAATAGATGCCCGCATCGATTCTCCGAAGAGGTCTTCATTCGTCGACCGACGAATGCGAACAGGCTGATCACATTGGAAATAGCCGCTGCAAGCATGGCTCAGCGAGGCCAATCGAGTTCCTCAGCAGCAGTCGTGTCTCAACCCTCGCGAAACCGATCTCGATGGAACGACAACAGAACCTCAACCATGGAAGGCCATTTTTCACCCATTCCTGAAGGAGAGGACATACCACTCAGAGATAAGTAAGACACTTCTACTTCAGTTACTAGATGACTTTTGTGATTTCTGACAGCCTTCTAAGACACTCTCTTTCTATCAAACCCGAAATCGAGTTCCCAATCCTCGAACATGCCGCGAGAAGACTGATTCAGAACCTTTCAAAGGGCGTTTGGAGTGATATCAAGCAAATACCATACGGGGAAATGATTCTTATGCATGGTGGTGAAGAAGCAGTTCTTCAGTCTGTATTTGAAAGTATTCCTCAGGAGATTTTAGAGCTACAGGGCGAGATGTTGACTTTGGAGAAGTAAGTTTCTACTCCCTACGATGGATTCTGAGACAATAAACTAAAAAGAGAAAAGGTTGAATCAAATTCGAGAAAAACAAGGCCCCTCAGATACTTGGCCGGATAATGGTGGCTATTGTGACATCGTCACAGATGTCAGGGACCCTGAATTTTGGCGAGCATATGTTGGTCAGAGCAGATGCGTTCCAGTCAGAATTGCCCAACATTTGGACGCCCATTCGAAGAAACTGGAAAACACGTTGCATTATTACTTCGTTTCAGCTGCGAACGGTATGAGACACATGAACTTCTTGCGTCTATGGAGTATCCCAACCAAGTTCCTACAAGATAAATCTACACGGACATCAGTCATACTTCTGAACAACATCCTTGAAATGCTGATGTGTTATGCGTTTCAGTCGCTGCCTTCCAAGGCTATGGAAGAGTTCATGGGTCATGATGAAGCTACCATTGGACTGAACGTGTTACCTCCACTTTTTGATGGGATCAATGTTCCGAATGAGATTCGCAATAATTACCGAGAAGCTCTCAGAACTTCCCCAGACCCATACATCCGGGAGTTCGCAGATGTAAGAGCACGGAAAACCAAAGCCGGAGCAGGTGCTGTGAAGAAGCAAGCCTGCATGGAGCCAAGTTGGTCCGAGGACCAATACCGTGCAGGCCTGTTACAAGCCCTATCAAAGCTTGATTTTCAATTAGGACCTGATATCCAGAGTCTGGCTACTGACATCGATGACAAGATAAATGTCGATGTAGCTGGACTTCTTCGACAGGCTATCATCGACATGCAAGTACCTATTGACGCAGGGCCGTTTGTCACCCCTTTCGGCACGCCAAGTGCTCGAATAGGGGTGGTGTTAGAACGCTGCCTCGTACGCATCGATGATAATGCGGAGAACCTTCAAGATGGCGTTTGCGCTCTGCCAGAGCTTCTCTGGCAGGCCAGGTTCGCAAAACACAATTCATTGGTCTGGACTTCAGATTTTCGACAGACACTTCGAAAGTCTTCCACGTCTCAAGCAGAGTACAGCTCAAAGCTTACCGATAGCTTCCAAAAAATCCACAGAACTTTGATCGATCAATCCAATCTGCGAATGGTGCTGATGTGCGGTTCTTACGCTAAAACCGTGTGTTTGACGCCTGAGATCATGGGTAGAAAGATCCGAGTCCAGCTGCGTGGCGACACTCACTGCGAAGCGTACGTGGAGCTAGAGCAAGACGGAGTCAAGGTCAAAAGAGTCTATATTCATATCGACTCGCTAACCATATACCACGGAAGTAACACTGATTGGAAACAACTTAGACAATTCTCGGAGATCATCGGACTGATGATTACTCTTACAAAGATCGAAGATATCAGACGTTTCATATTTCAGAGAGCCATTGCCTCACGAATGATAATTAGCCAACACAGTGCAGAGCAACATAAACTTCGTGAGCAAGCTACGATCGAGACCTTGGACCCGCGAATTCGGGAGTGGCTTGCTTTGAAAGGAATCATCGAAGATGAGCAGGTGCAAAGATGGGAGGCATTAGCCGGGACATTGTCTCGTGGCCTGTTCCTGCTCCTTTGCACTCTGCCACGAAATCAAAAACCAAGAAAGAGTAGGAAAGGCGGTCTGACTTCTCCAGTTTCCAGGTCTGTTGAGCTTAGAACGTTCACAAAGGAGGAAATAGCCAGGAGCAAAGCACTGTACACGGAAATAACATCTTACACTTATCCCCAAAAGAAAGCGAGTGTGAAGTCCGCAGCACGCGGGGATGTTGATACATCTGGAACTCATCAGCCTTCTCATCCTCGTCGAGCGTCAGAGGCGAAAAAACAATTTTCGAACGAGAAGCTGGATATGCAGGAAACTGGCAATGCAGAGCATGAGGTTATCCCTCCTGAAGAGCTTGATGATCTGATCGACAATACAGATTCAGTCCCAGGCGATGATTGCATTGATTCGGATGAATTCCAAGCAATGCTGAACGCAGCGGATCCTTCAGATCTACCAGAAGCAGCAGATGAGGACTCTACGGGTGAATTTGAGGGAAACCCACAAATACTCAAACAATGGGCTCAGACTACCGATACTACTCGTCAGTCACTATTGATTGGGCGACTTTATGATGGTCAGAATCGCACTGAACACTATTGGACGATTCATCATTCGCATTTCGAAATCAGATTCAGATGTGAAGGCCTTGATCGTAAACAGCAAATTATGGTCACATTGCAATTAAGCCCATTTGGCACTCGACACCCTAATGCCTATGCATGGCAAGCTGAAGACACCGATCCAGCTTCTCGTGTAGCTGTACTTCTACAAGGGAAGCTACTCAATGGGGAAGATTTTGCCTTGTATGCAAGCCAAACTGAAAAGGCATGGAAAGAACCTATGCGTTGGAATGCCATCCATGACTGGTTAGTCGGGATGTCGTGGGAGGAAATAGCTTTTGAGAACAAACCACGCCGATTCCTCCAAGTTTACCGAACCAATCTTCCTGAGAAACTACTCAAATTCAAAGAGCTTGAATTCACCGACAACAGTCTGACCCCTGAGCAAGAGAAAACATGGCAGAAGGAGAAGGAAGCAAGCGCAAAGACAAGAGAGCGTAACAAACGGAAAGAGGAAGTCTGGGGGCGAAAGTATCTAGGGAAGAAGAAGTGAAGAACCCGGACAAAAGGAGCAGAGAGGATTGAGGGTGATAGGCTAGAAAAGAATCTGCCGTGGTAGTCTAGAATGTGCACATCTATGGAGGAATAAAGTACCAGTCAAATACAGCTCAATGCTTCGGTGGAAGAGGGTCTTTCTCGGTTGGCTTTTTTGTTTTTTTTTTTTCTCGTTTTTTTTGCTTTAGTGTATCAGGATGGGTTTGCATTGATGGAAGGAAATGAAGGCCAGAGATGGCTAAGAAAGCTAAAAGCGTCTCTCATATTAATGAAATAGGAAGAAGATTACTTCTCATCTAACTAACCGATGCAACAATAGCAGCTGCAAACCCATCCTCTTCTGACCGAATAGACACCTTGGTAGTAACACCCGTCCGAGCTGAGAAAGCCATTTTGACCAGTCCTGCGACACGACCACCAGAGACTGTCTTGCCGTACAATTTAAGGGTATGTGTGGTGTTGCTGAGGGCGACATCTGTGCCTTCGAGGGGTTGGAGTGATAGGGCTGTGATGAGTTGTTCGGTTGCATCTATTCCAATTAGTACAACATGTTCATGAACGAGACGAATGGGCAAAAACTTACCGGCAATACTCTTGACATTGCTTAGTTGGAATGTCTCGCTGGCCTCTTCGCCGTTGGCCCCAGTCTGTTCCCATATATGGTCGAAGCTTCCGGCGAAAGCGGGAATGACATAGTCGCTGCCGGTGAGGTCGAGATCTTCGACTTGGTACTCGTCCTCATAGCCGCTCTCCTCGGGCTCGCCAGTGGTCGGGTCAATCTCCTTGCTGGTGAATTTGAGATTGTTCGTAAACGACATGGTAGGGAAACTGTGTTCTCCACCAGTCTTCTTGAATGCCACATAGACGATACCCGGTTCATTGGTGGGAAGCTTCGGGCATGGTACAATGAAATCTTCCTCCAACTCCTCTTCGTCATCGGTTGGCGTTGCTACTACAGACACATCTTCTAAAACGGTGTCGGGTAATGTGTTCTTAAGGTCATATTGCAAGACAATATGCTCCTTGAAAATGTGCTTGACAGCAGATACAACGTATTCTGTCTCGCTCTCGGTGAGTTCGACCACGTTTGAAGACTTGAGAAGTGTACCGTACTCCTTGAGCTCGGGGATTTGCATAAGCTGTTCGGCATATTTCTGGGTAGCTGCGGCAGTAGCTGCGCCCTCGGCAGCACCATTGGCCTTGGCTTTTGTCGGGGCCGTCAAAGGTGCTTTGAGAGTGGGAGTTGCCGATGTAAGCTTTTTGGTTCTTTCTTCAGCAAGTGCTTGCTCATGAGAAACCACAGGAATAGACGAGACATCGAAAGCCACCGAGAAGGTTTCCTTATCAGTAGCAGTGACATACATGACCAATTGGTGCTCGAACGTGGACAGGGAGAACATGGAATCTATCGGGATTAGCACATTTCTAGCTATAACAGGAGATTTATACAAACCGTTCTTGACAAAGCGGTTAGCGACATCATCCTCCTCTTTCATCAAACGAAGGTTGAGTGCCGCACGATCCCGCACTTCATCGTCCGTGTCATCCAAACATCGGGTGAGCAGAACAGAAACACTACGCTTGACCTCTGGATCTTGTTGACCGACACCAAACTTAGCCAATGCAGTGACAGCCGCAGCACGAACAACGGCGTTTTCAAGAACCACTCGATTATAGATATATCGGATGTATTTGGTAGGTTGAGGAGTTTTGGGGCCTTCCACACCGAGAAGGTGAAGAATACGGACGGAAAGCTTGGTGAATTCGCAATCCTCAATGAATTCGCAAAGATGTGCAAGGGCTATTATTGTCAGTACTCGGCAATAAGCTCATTATTAACAGAAACTCACCGTCTTCTTTGCTGCCAGGAACAAACTTAATAAGATCAAACATGCTCTCAACAACGCTACGCTTGAATTCGTAACCACCCTCATCTCGAAGAATCCCGCTGAGGAAAGTAAGCATACTAGCCTGCTTGCTAGGGAACTTCAAGCACAAAGTTCGGATGGCTTCCACAATGGTAATTTTGAACTCGTCTGTAATATCTGCCATGAAACCAGAGATCTGCTTCATGAGACGATCAACACTAGCCTCGTTTCCGGTCTTGAGCAATGTAGTGATAGCGAATGTGGCGATGGAGCGGTTGCTGTTTGAGATGAGCGACTCAATATCCTGATTGCATTGATTGACAACATGTGGCTTGAACGAAGCGAAGCTGTGTAGGATTCTGATCGCGGCGAATTTGGTGATGGCGCGCGGAGACGAAAGGAACAACTGCAAAACGTGGACAGCCTGAGAGGCCTCGGCGTCGGTCACATCCTTCATGTCGCAAATAGCCTTGGCAGCCTCAAAATTAACCATATCGTGCTTGTGTCGGAGCCAGCCATCAAGCAATTGCATCATTGGTTTCCTCAAGCTTGCATCTTCCTCCGCAAGTTTCGCCGCGAGCCGAACAAGTAGAATAACAGCAGCTGGACTCTTGACTGCGCCAGCCGCAGCATACTGTTGAACCATCTTCACCAAAGCCATCCTGTCGTGAGATCGCATTTGATACAAAAGACCAATGGCATGATATTGCGTCATATAGTTGGTCTGTGAAATCGCATGGCCTTGGCCAGATGAAAAGCCCAGGAATCCGGTCGACGTCTTGGAAGCGGAAGCAGCTTCTTGTGTCTCACTCTGCCATCGTCGGACAACGTCACGCGCAATCGGAAGTAAGTGGTATGAGGATACCAAAGCGGCCGAAGAAACGGAGGGCGTCTTGTCAACAATGGCGGTCTTGATCAATCGCTCGATACCTTGAACGGTGGTAGCCTGGACATAAATTAGAGAGTAGGCATTGGCAGAAGGTCTTGTTCGAGCTTACATCAATGATACGACACAATCCACGGATGGCGTTGGCTCGGTAAACAACATCGCTTCCAACCGCTGTATCCTTCATGATAATACTTGTTGACATGATGACATCTTGCGCTGTAGTGGCGAGTTCTTTGAGGATCAGATAAACCATTTGACGTAAAGAGGGATCTTTATTTTGAAACAGCTTGGAAATGCCGAAGAAGAGTGTTGTGGCCTCATCGGAGGGGAACTTCTCGCCAGTAAATAGGAGGACGGCGAGCTTTGTGAGGAGGGTGCGGCATCTTCGCGGAGAGATTGGTGATGAATTGAATAATCTTGCTATATGATTGTCAGATACTTTCAATGTCGAGCAAACACGACAGAATTGTCGGAGCTGTAGTCGTCCAGTCTTACCTTCTTGGAAAACAGTGGTGCGATCGAGCTTGATCATAGCCTGATCAGCATCTTCATCCTTCTTCATATAAGCCATTTTGATTTGTGTGTATCAATCCCACAAACAAACAATCAGTCGCAAACAGCTCTGTACAGCTAGATCGAATTTCAGGTCGAATAAGTCGCAAAAGGAGAGATGCGGGTGGAGGGGGCGGTGTAACCAGGCCTACCGCGCCTGCATTCTCCGGGGACGGCTGGACGAAAAGACAGATGTGCGTGATGGTGAGCCAATTCCAAATATGGACCCTTGAGTTGACGGTCAATGGTGGAATACGTGGGAAATGGCAAGGAGGTGGTTGTTTGTTGCTGCAACCCACTAGTAGTTAGTTGATCTATCTCCAGGTGTCCTTCCGAGTCTCCTTGTGTGGGCACTGGGCACCAAACACGGGACTTGCCAAACAGTGCAAACATGCGGCGTAGTGGCAGGTGCCATTAACCAGCGTCAGGCAACATTTTGAATTACAACTTACAACATATGAACTTGGTCCAAAAGACTTTATTTCTTTTTTAATCCGATTGATCTGAAGTTCCACTCATTATGGATATGCCAGTGAATGTCCCCGTGGATCATCCCGAAGCGGATACTGAGTGGTATGTATATACTTATATGCTTCACTAGCCCTCAATGAAGTTCATGTCTGATGTGCTATGACTTCAGGAATGACATCCTTCGAAAACACGGGATCATACCCGAGAAGCCTCCATCGCCGACACCGATTATCGAAGAAGCTATTCTCGAAGCTCAGCGACGAGCTCACGAAAATCGACTCGAGGACAAAGATCTAGACGAGCTCGATGCTCTCGAGGATGAAGAAGATGAGGAATTCTTAGAGCAATATAGGTGGGTTGACAACCAGCAGTTGGCAGTCTCGTGAAAGAACCCAGTATTGATTATCACACAGGAAAAAGCGCATGGCCGAAATTTCCACTCTTCAGAAAGCAAGCGTTTACAACCAAGTCTACCCTCTACAAAAAACAGACTACGCCAAAGAAGTCACAGATGCTTCTGCAGATGCCTACGTTCTCGTGAACTTGACTTCGTCGACGGGTGGAAACACAGAATCCCGAGTACTGAGCGAGATATGGAGACAATTAGCGCCTAAATATGGAGAAATCAAGTTTTGCGAAATCAGAGGCGACATGTGTATAGAAGGATATCCGGATCGCAACACGCCTACTATATTGGTTTACAAGGATGGAGAGATTCGGCGACAGTATGTGACGTTGAGGGAGCTCAAGGGTGTGAGGACAAAGGTCGAAGGTTTGTTCTCCTTCTGATTGAAGATATAATAACCATCTACTCACAAGTATTACAGATGTTGAAAAGGTTCTTGTGGACTTGGGAGCAATTAAGGAAGGTGATTTGCGACTTAGGAAACAAGATGATTCCGACGACGAAAGGAGTCGGGCTCCGGAAAAGGAAGATGGCGATGACGATGATTGGGATTGAGGCGCTTCTTAAGCCTCAATCAGTCAGTATGTTGATCGGCCAGACGGAGGGCTCGAACGTCGAGTAAACTACGCCGATTCCGCAGCGCGCGAGTCGCTGATACACGGTTCAGGCTTGAGCATCGAGACGATATTCCCCGCTCGGCAGTCTATCGAGTAAAACAACTTCATATGATATGTACAATATGGTACTGAGATGCGCGCTCAGTCGGACCATGTCTGAGTTACTGACTTCGCCATGATCTTCCACTACTCCTCCCTAGTGCAGCTTTGTCGAGTCATGTAAAATATGTTCGGTCAAACATCACTTGAAATTGGCGTTAATAGAGTCTAATAAGTCAGACCGTCTGTATCTGGAAGAAAAAACAACAAAATGTATGTATCTGTGTCCAAGAAAATATGCTATTACTTGCCAGTTAATCCGTTCAAGGCTAACCCTAGCCCTAGCCCTAACTATACAACAGCGAAGTCCACGAGTACTTAAGATCGACCATGAAACTTTGTTGTAGCTGGGTTCAAATAGTTGATTATACTCTGGACTCAAGAAGACACTTTCATATTGATTCGATCAAACCAATTTAATAACATAACTATCCTATAGGCGCAAGTTCCATACACTCACTCTTGGAAAAGGGACATGAGCGAAAGTTTCCAAGATCCGACAAAAAAGACCAGTACCACGCAATCTCGTAATCTTATCATGTAAACCAGATTAAGACGACTTGATTGCATTAACGTGATTCGTCACCAAGCAGGTGTAGTCACTACTACCATAGTAGACGGTGTATCCATCGTTTGGAGACTGTCCGGTACTCAAAGAATCACCCCACTGCCAGAATAAATCTGCCGCAACGGACTTTATAGCGGTTGATTGCCAGGGAGCCTCGGAGCTGCAGATATTATTTGAACCATACTCTTCGAGAAGACATGGCTTGCCGGCGTTCTTGCAGGCTTGGCCGTGGGCTGTGATCCAGGAGGAGCCCCAGGAATCCGACTCGCCCCCTATTGTTGGATTTGTTAGTTCTTGATCTATTATCAAGAAAGTGAAGGGGCTCAACTTACATTGGCTGGGATATAAATGGATAGTTCCGAAATCGATGGTAGGAATGGTCAAAGTCTTTTCAAAGTCATTTCCTTCAGAGTATCCAAAGGGATAGCTGCCATCCGAGTTAACGCTCAAACCCATGCCCTCTATGACAGAGCGAGCCTATTAGCCAAACTTCACCAGCGATTATCTTTTACTAGGCGAGTGTGCAACTTACCATCACCGATACACACCATACGACCTGGTTCAAGCGACTTGATATACTGGCTTGTTGACGCCGCCCAGTCATGAATGACATTGGTGCCACATCCATTGCAGCGCGGTTCGTTGGCCAACTCCCAAGCAAAGATGGCAGGGGATCCAATGTACCGGCTAATGACCGTCTTGATATATGTCTTGTATGCGGCTTGCGCTGCGCTATTTGTATACCAGCTGGTCTGACTGCCACCATAGTTGTTCACGTATGCATTCATACCACCGTAGTCACCCCAGTTATTCACGAAGTTGATAATCAACTTGATACCATGGGCTTCAGCAGATTTGACAACATAATCAAGACGCTGTAGCCCATCGGAGCCCGTATTGATTGTCTGCTGACCATTTGCGAGAAGCTGAAACCACACTGTGCCAGAGCTGGGTTTAGTATTGACATCGTTGAAGCCCCAGACCCGTAGAATCTTGAGGCCCGACTGCTGCAAATGGCTCATTACCAAGTCAACATCGGCATTGTTCGTGAGGAAGGGAAGCCAGTACGAATTGCTGCCGGCAAAGTACCCCTTCTGACCGTCAATCACAAAACTGGTTCCACTAGCACTAGGAAGAGAGCCGGCAGCAGTTGAGGTGCTAGGACCTGTAGTGCTGGTGGCCGATGTCCGTGAGGATGTGACAGTGGACAACGTCGTCGAAGACGAAGACGAGCCCGAGCCTGGAAGACACTGGCTATACCATTGATTCTGGTACGAACAGTACCAGCCGGGATTGCAGGTGGTAGCTCCAGTCCAGTTATCGCCACCACACTGACCATAATTTGCTGACTGAGAAATAGCTATCTGGGACAGGAAAGGGATGATGAGAATTGCGGACTTCATTTTGGAGAAGACCATCATGATGAATCACTGGGGTAGATAGACACCGATAAACCCTAACCCTACCCTAACCCTAAAAATAGGGAAAAAAAAGTCGACAAGGGTGTGATTCGAACACACGATCCCTAAGGAATCAGCTATTATAGAACGATAAACCCTAACCCTAACCCGAAGGGGAAGGGCAGCGGTCGTCTTATGTTCGAAGCTGACGCGTTAACCACTCCGCCACCTTGCCTGTGCAAACCGTCTGATGTTTGCCGTATAGGTAAAATTCTACCGGACTTCTCCGTCTCACGGATTACTCGTTGTCAAGATAGCTCCTTATGTAGTTTTCCCCAGCTCTCTCAAAAACAGATTTTCTCGCTTGATTTGGGACGTGTTCCGATGTCCTTGTCTCATTGTGCCTAGCTCCATGATCCAATTCAAAGGCAGATCTACACAAATCATCCCCGTTCTCAAATCGGTACTAGCTGGGTTGCAGCTGCTACCCCAGACACCCCGGATTCCAAGTCATGGCTCTCTAGGTTCCCGAGGTTATACCACGCTGCCAAAATTATGGTTCAATTCCGCCCTCAATCCGGGAATTGTGGATATTCTTTTGCCATATCCAACACGGACAAGACGGAGCGAACCAAAACGGGATGCGTATACCACGGGGACGCCGAACGGTTTTGTGATGTCTCCATATGGCCTCGGGAAATCTTCGAATTTGCATTCCTGCCTCCGTGTTGATTTTGGCTTAGCATCGACTTGCGTTTCTAGACGCGAGTCTTTCAGACGATCTTATAGTCTATAAATCGCTTCCCCATGAATCCCCCCCCGGCATGTCAATCATGACTGCATTTTGATCACTATCGCATCTTGACAATTGAGAACACATTCTCAGGCTACTTCTGCATTCATTCTCAAAATGGAGGGAACCGAGAGAGTCGAAGAGAAGAAGGCCGCTGCGGCATTGGAGGAGGTAGTAAGTACAAAGGAGAACATCAATCAACAGAACTTAGTGCTAATAGATCACTGTCGTAGGAAAACACCACTCTCCGGGTGGTGACTGGCAGCGGAGCATTCAATGAGGCCATGATACAGGAACCCCCTAAACTGGCCAACCGAACCACCATCTTACTCTTCCTGTGTCTGTTAGTTGGCTTCTTCTGTCAGACCATGAATGGTTTCGACGGTGCGTTGTTCAACGGTCTTCTCGCCAACACTGTCTTCCTTGATCACTTCCACGGCAGCGATTCGGGCATCTGGGCAGGCATCGTCTCTGCCATGTACCAAATCGGCGGTGTCAGTGCTCTGCCCTTTGTCGGTCCTGCAATCGACACCTGGGGCCGCCGTGTCGGTATGTTTCTGGGCAGTCTTTTGATCGTGCTCGGTACGATCGTCTGCGGTCTCACCATCACCAATGCCAGCGTCGGCCAGTTCATGGGAGGACGCTTCATGCTCGGTTTCGGCGTCTCTATCGCCTCTGCAGCGGGTCCCATCTACGTTGTTGAGACCACCCATCCGGTCTATCGGGGTATGGTGACTGGTTATTGCAATACCTTTTGGTTTGTCGGTTCAATCCTCTCATCGGGTGCCGTTCGTGGTGCGATTACTCTCCACACCAACCAGTCCTGGCAGATCCCTATTTGGTTGCAGATGGTCTTTGCTGGCCTCGTCATGAGCCTCTGCTGGATGATCCCGGAGTCTCCTCGTTGGTTGTATGTTCACGGAAAAAGAGAAAAGGCTATTGAAACTTTGACAAAGTGGCATGGATATGGAAACCGTGATTCTCAGTGGGTCAAATTGCAGGTTTCTGAATATGAGGCGCATTTGAATGTCGATGGCTCTGTAAGTTCTCTTCACTCAAACTTCTGTTTATGAGACTAACGCCTTCAGGATAAAAAATTCTGGGACTACCGCACTTTGTTCAACCGTCGAAGCAACTTCTACCGCCTCGCCTGTAACTGTGTCTTCTCCATCTTCACGCAGTGGGCTGGCAATGGTGTACTTACCTATTACTTGGTGCCGGCCCTTAAGGGCGCCGGTTTTACCTCTGATGTGACCCAAGCCAACATTAACCTGGGCTACTCTTGCTTCCAATTCTTCTTTGCTCTTTGCGGTGCTGCCTTTGTTGACAAACTAGGTCGCCGTCCTCTGATGCTGAGCGGTATGGCTGGTTGCTGTCTGGTCTGGGTCGCAGTCCTAGCTGCCTCGAGCCAGGTATACAACTCGAGTGGCGTACTCAACCACTCCGCATCCAATGCTACACTTGGCTTCATCTTTATTTTTGGCGGCGTTTTCTCTTTCTGCCTGACTCCACTCCAGGCCTTGTATCCGGTCGAAGTCTTGTCATATGAGATGCGTGCCAAAGGCATGGCTTTTTCTTCTCTTGCCGTCAACGCTGCCGGTCTTCTCAACCAATTCGCTTGGCCGGTCTCTCTCCAAAAGATTGGCTGGAAGACATACATTATTTTCGTCATCTGGGATGCTATTCAGACGGTTGTCATTTATTTCTTCCTTCCGGAAACCAAGAACCGAACAGTAAGTCCTCCCTCTCGTATCCCGCATCTCTCGGTTATTGCAGACAGACTAACACTCTTGTTAGCTTGAGGAGCTCGACCAGATCTTTGAAGCACGCAACCCGGTCAAAGCATCCCTTCGAGGCACCGAGATTGCAGTGGACCAGAACAGTCGTGTTGTGGCTGTAAAGGATGAAGCCTAGTTCGCTCTGTTTTCGCTGCCAGGCTACTTTGAAGGATTTCGACGATGTGGTTTTCGGTTTCGAAAAGATCTTCTAGTCCTGCAGAAGTCCTGTTTCGTGCATGTTCTTGTTATTGGTCCTATCTTTTGAGAAATCTATTCTAGCTTAGGAAGACGAATAAACGACATGAAGTGCTTGACATGTTTAGGTGGATGATTCAGTCCGGTTACTTCAACAGCATATGTGCACATGTGCAAGTTTGTAGACTAGCTACTTTTGAACCTTTAGATCAAAAAAAACATATCGGATCTGATGATCTAGCAAAATGATCCACCGTCGTACGACGTAGGAAGGGCCGTGATGGCAACTCAAAAGGAAAAGGAAGTCATGGATGGAATCGATGCAGTACAGAAGTGAGCTGATACTCTCTTTGACACCGGGTACGAATAGCTGTCTTTCAACTGTCGGTAATGGGTGATATGCAAGGGTTTCCTATGGTTTGGCGTGCAGTGTTTGGCCAAATCCACCAAGATAGCAAAGTATGATCTTGGTTGCTAGTAGCTCTTTCATATTTTGAACTGTATTCCTGGATATCTGGTATCCTTGGCTAGGTATGAATCTGTATGTGACCATGTATGCAGGGTTGAAGGCCATGAGATTTTGGGTCGACCTTAACTTCGAAGTTGATTGGTCAGACGACCTGGACGGGATATCTATACCAAAGAGGTAATTTTGATCTCGTTTAAGAATCAGACAAGCGATTATTAGGGTTACTGTCTAGATACCGCCATAAGGCAGGATGGCCGAGTGGTCTAAGGCGCAGCATTTGAATAGCCCTACTTTGGAGGGCAATTTATGCTGTATCTTCGGATGCGTGAGTTCGAACCTCACTCCTGTCGTTTCTCGTTGATTTCTTTTTTTGCGTCCTTAGACATTGTTTTTCTCTCTTCCTTAATTCCCAGTGGGAAAAGTAATGGCGATGCTTTCATGTTAAACCAGAGGTGAAGCTTGGACCGGCACAGTCCGCCCTCAATTGTTTTCTTACAGTATATGTATACTACTATCTATAACCGTGTGTGCGTGGGAAACATTCGGATAGATGAGAGAGACCATCTACTATTTCCTTCGGACCGTAGATTAATTAACATGCCAAAATAATTCCACAAATTACTATCAGCACCCGGAATAGTCCAGATCGTTTGGAATCTCCAATTTCTTGCCGCGGCGAGTACGACGACCCCAAAACAGACCTCCGCCTCTGATCTTCCCGATTAGGCAATCCGACTCGGTCAAAGGCGAAAACTCCGTGCCTCTTTCGTTTTAGCAAACGCAACACCACAAAATCAGTCCTTTTTATCTCCACACTGGGTCCGCAGAGATGCGATAGTAGCCTAAATAGGTGGATCTAATTATGCGGTCCAAGTATTTGGGGGTAGCTATATAACTTCTGAGCTTCGCTCCGAATCAAGCTTCACGTGCGTCCTCGCCCGAGGAAATACGTTCACTTGATAGTAACCATGGCTTTCTACGAACAGCGATTGTCCACTGGATGGACCTTTCGAGACCGAGATGACGAGAACTCGGACGCATGGATGCCTGTGCCAGCTATCCCATCAACGGTACAGCAGGATCTCATTGCAAACAAAAAGTCGGACCCTCACTGCAAATGCTGTACAATGAATGCAACGATAGCTGACTTGTATAATAACATAGGCTCGAAAACCCTTACATAGGCTTCAACGAACTCAAAGCCCGCTGGGTCAACGAAAAATCCTGGGTTTACAGGCATGAGTTCCAGCAGCCAGAAATACCTGCCGGTGCGACAGTGGCCCTAGTATTCGACGGCCTAGACACCTTCGCCTCAGTCACACTTGATGGCCAGAAAATTCTCGAAAGTGATAATATGTTTCTCGGCCACCGCGTGGACATCACCGAAGCTCTACTCAAATCAACCGGAGAGCAACAACATGTCCTAGAAATTGAATTTGATTGCGCTCAGACCAAGGCACGCGAGATTCGCGGCAAATATCCAGATCATAAATGGGTCGGCTTCAATGGCGATATGGCGCGCTTGGCTGTGCGGAAGGCTCAGTATCATTGGGGTTGGGATTGGGGTCCTGTCATTATGACGGCGGGTATTTGGCGTGATGTGCGCTTGGAGGTTTATTCTGCGCGAGTAGCGGATTTGTGGCCAAAGACTACGAATATTGATTTTGACGGTAAGGTGGCGAGTGTCAAGGCGATTGCTAAGATAGATGCTTCGAGCTCGACATCGAACGATCTGACGGCCACGTTTCATTTGAGTCTACGAGGGCAAGAAATTGCGGTCCAAGATAATATCCCCATAAACTCTGCTGACCAGACCGCTGAAGCCAAATTTGAGATCACCAACCCAGAATTATGGTGGCCGCATGGCTACGGATCTCAGCCCCTGTACGAAGTATCGGTGTCCCTTTCACAACACGGCAAAGCGCTACATAGCACCTCCAAGAGATTCGGCATACGATCTGCCGAAATCATCCAACAGCCAGACAAGCATGGCAAATCATTCTTTTTCCGGATCAATGGGGTGGACGTTTTCTGCGGAGGATCATGCTGGATTCCTGCAGATAGTTTGTTGCCGAGTGTAGATGCAGAGAGATATAGAAAGTGGATTGAGCTTATGGTTGCGGGTGGACAGGCGATGATCAGGTACCATATTCCAAAAACTTTTCATAAGGAGGCTGCTAACAGATATGTGTACAGAGTCTGGGGAGGCGGAATCTACGAAGACGATAGCTTCTACGAAGCCTGCGACGAGCTCGGCGTGCTAGTATGGCAGGACTTTATGTTTGGCTGCGGCAACTACCCAACCTGGCCTGCTATGCTCGAATCTATACGCCAGGAAGCTGTCTATAATGTTCAGCGGTTACGCCATCATCCTTCTATTGTGATCTACGTCGGCAATAACGAAGACTACCAAGTTCAGGAGTCGGCGGGACTGACCTATGACTACGCCGATAAGAATCCGGACAACTGGCTGAAGTCAGACTTTCCGGCACGCTATATCTATGAGAAAGTACTTCCGGAAGTGGTATCCGAGTACTCACCAGCCACCTTCTACCACCCGGGCAGTCCCTGGGGAGACGGCAAAACAACATCCGACCCTACAGTTGGGGATATGCATCAATGGAACGGTCCGTTACCCCTTGCTCCTCTATATATCATGACAGAACGCTAATGAGAATACAGTCTGGCACGGAACCCAGGAAAAGTACCAAATCTTCGCCACCCTCGGCGGCCGCTTCAACAGCGAATTCGGCATGGAGGCATTCCCACACCTGTCCACGATAGACTACTTTGTCGAGAACGAAGCAGACAAGTTCCCGCAATCGCATGTCTTGGATTTCCATAATAAGGCGGACGGGCATGAAAGGAGGTTGGCGACGTACTTGGTGGAAAATCTGAGGATGGCTACTGATTTGGAGGTTTGTCACCCATTCGTATGCCTACAGGATCTGATCGACATGCTGACGTTGTGGACGGAAAGACATACATATACCTAACTCAAGTCGTCCAAGCAGAGACAATGATGTTCGGATACCGCGGCTGGAGAAAGCAATGGGGTGACTCGCGACACTGCGGAGGCGCGTTGCTTTGGCAATTGAATGACTGTTGGCCTACAATCTCATGGGCCATCGTGGACTACTTCTTGAAACCTAAAGCGGCTTATTATACCGTCAAACGAGCCCTCAAACAGCTGACCGTCGGCGTTCAGCGTGAACACCATGACTGGAGTGCCACGCATGCTCAGCCACCGACGAAGAGTCGGTATGAGTTGTGGGTTGCTAGTAGCCACCAGCACGAGGTGGTCAATGCAAAAGTCGAATTACGATTTTTGTCCGTTGCGTCTGGTAGAGAGTTAAGGGACCCGGTTGTCTATGAAGATATCACGATTGCGCCGAATGGGACTACGGACGTGCTCACAGACGGTATTATAGATCATATCGCTGAGCCAGAGGCACACGTCCTATCCGCACGGCTTTGGGTTGACGGACAGGTCGTGGCGAGGGATGTGGATTGGCCTCAGCCATTCAAATATCTCGATTTTTCGGACAGGGGACTGGAAGTACGACCTGAGACAACGTCTTCAGCGGCTGGTGAGCGCCAGCAGATATTGCGAATCAGTGCACAGAAGCCGGTAAAATGCCTCGTCTTTGAGGAGAGAGATGGCGTACGGGTCAGTGATAGTGCCATGGACATTGTGCCGGGTGATGAGCAGGTGGTTACCGTTGCAGGACTTGCTGAGGGTGACGATCCATTGAAGTTTCGCTATCTAGGCCAATAGCCCGCTTTGTAAGAGTGACTCATTATAGAAAAAAATAGTTATACATTTCATCGTTCCAGATGTCCCTTAAGTAGGGCCAAAGAAATTCGCCTCGTCCTGAGGATTCAAACTAGTATACATCTCAGCCCAGAAATTATTATTCTCGCCCCAACTCAGATACTCCCACATATGCTGCGACGAAAAATTCTCAAAGGACGAATTGACAGCGCTCGAAGTCGCAGCAGTCGTAGCAGTCCAATCTAGAACCCGTTCTCTGGTAATGGGCTGATACTCCGGCAGAATAGGAGGATATTCGTGTGTTTCCATATTATCGTCGTCGTTGGTAACAGCCGGATCAGTGGTCGTCAATCCAGCGTCGTCAGGCGTATGCAGAATAGTCTCGAGAATGTTCGAAATCATGCCCAGTGAGCGCTCGGCCGTATGTCCATACGGCCTCATACGATCCAGCGTCGCTATCACCGTCTGAACCTGCGCTTTACACGCCTCAACCTCTTCATCGCCATCGTCTCCGGTGATAATTACAGCCGCAGAAGCAGCAGACAGAGATATCAGCGGCACCATACTAGCCTGAAACACCAACCAGACCGCATTCCACGCAATCATTTGATTCACATTCACGGCCGTCGTAGTCGAAATATCCTCAATCGCGACTTTGGCGATTTCTCGACATCGCTGGACGGCGATACATTCTTCGTCTTTGATTGCAATGAGCGGGATGCGTCGCATTGCGAAGTTCAGTAGTTGGGGCCGGTAGAGGAGCATGCGCTGATTGTAGAAGCGCCATCGCATGACTGTTCGTGCAGCGTACAGGGCGTCGGGGCAAGGGGAGTAGTCCCTTAGGACGGGCGGGAGGTTGTTCCACCATTGCAGGAGTTGAGTGTCCAGGTTGAGTCGTTCTGTGTGTGTTAGGGTCGGCAGTGCGGCGAGGGATTCCTGGATTTTGGAGGCGATTTTGATGAATTGTACGTTTTCGATTAAAGGGAGGGCTTTGACGTAGTTCTCCTATCATGTGTCAGTATCTAACCTTTAGAATCGAAGAGCATGAAAGCAAGGCGGACCTTATCAAGTAAATGAGGCAGTTTGACCGTAATACTCGGCCCAAAGAAATCCATACTCGGCCTCCCCAACGTCTCATGGCCCCAAGTCTCTAGACAGCAAAGCGACCACCAAACTCTCCTCTTGAATTCCTGATACCCGGATCTAGCAGTATTCCCACCCATCGAATGGCTATCAAACGGGGGTTCTCGCTGCAGACCCAGCGTAACAGCCATTCGCAACGAGGCGCCCATAAGTGCGTAGCCGAGATTGGGTTGACTAATATAGTGGCAATACCAGCCGCCCATAAGCCCTAGCGTTTGAACGACTTCGAGGCTGGGGTTGCCGAGCGTTTTGAGATTTAGAAAGCTCATTGAGCGATCAAAGTATGCTCGGTGGTGGTGGTTGTCCACGCCTGCGGCGGTTATGCTCCCCAGTGCAAGGATTATATTGAGTAGGGCTAGCCAGCGGTCGTCCTTCCTGTGGCCAGAGAGGAAGGTTGAGCGGCAGGTTTCTTCGTCGATGAGGGGTGAGAATGGCTGGAAATTATCAAAGTAAGCATCCAGCAATTGCAGTTCGGTAGGCGGTAGACCAGCTGAAATTGATGGACGATGGTGCTGGTGACGTTGTTCCTTGGGAGACGAAAGATGTGAATTCAGTTCCGGATGGAGCCACGCAATTACTTTCAGTGCAGCTTGAATAGACGACACGCCCAGATACGATGTAAGATTCCGAGCTGGTAGGGACAACGCATTAACGTCGTCTGATATATGCTCTTCTGATTCTTCCGAAGCACTAGCACGCTGGTTTTCGTCGAGTTGCTCTTGTTCACCGGGTATCGCATGCAGAGATTCAAGACCTGGTCTTTCCATTGACAACGCGGAGACATGAGTCTCCAAAGACGCGGATGTGGCGATTGTCAATGAATCCTGATGCTGAGAGAGCTTATTATCAGGAGATCCGTCTGTGGGCTTCGATATCAAAGCCAGCAACCTGTCGCTCGGCATATCCACAAGGTTCTCGGGCGCAATTTCGGGAAAGAGTCTTTCCAATGCGCCTCGATAGTCCGGTAATGATGAATTCTTTTCTGAGTGACTGTTCCGTTGAGCATATTTCCTTCCCCCGGCCTCTGAGAATCATATCTTACCTTTCCCGTTCCCGATCCCGATCCGAATAATGACATTGCTCAGGCTTCTTGTACCACTGACAAGCCTCACAGGGTTTCTCGCCATCGCATCTGATTTTTCGTTGACGGCATGAGGCACATGCTCGCGGCGTTGAGCGGCGGCGTCGATTGAGCCGCTCACTTCTTCTCGTAGTGGCTTGTTTCGGGTTACGGAGACCCGTCTTGTTGTTGGGTTGAGAGGACTCGAATGTGAGAAACATCCTGCTGGTCGAGAGTATGTAGTGCGTTCATCATATGGGTTGATGAGTGAGCGCGTGCGTTATATGCCCACATCGTATACCTTCCCAGGGCTCAGGTCTAGATATAAAATGCGGAGTGAACTACCGGTTGCGGGGTACATATGTGCGTCCTGATCCCATAGACTGTTTGCAATAGTAGCATAGATCGGCTACTCTCACCACTACTGGGGATATCCAGCAACTGGGGGAAACGTTCCCAGGAATTGTAAATTTTGTCATGTGAAGAGAAAGAAATGGATGTCTCTGTCGGGAACGGACCCCTCCGTGTCGAATTGGGATAGAGACTATTCCTATTTTGGCAGGAGCAAGCGGTTCTTCGCGAAAGTCTCACGGACAGTCTTGAAAGGAGAGCAATGTGCCTGGGCAATTATATATTGCTTTTCTTCGGAGACTAGAATAACCTCGGTAGAAAGATTTCCAAGGAGCAACATCAAGGAGCCGTTCTGTCTATGTATGTAGTGGAATATATTCATAAAAGCAAACCGACTTGACATCTCTGATATATAAACGCCAACGCTGAAACGCACTCATAAATGCAACCCATATATCCATATCCCAGAGGTACGATCTTACCAACCCCTCCAACTCACGCGTCGTATAGCATTGAAGACGAGAGAAAAGGTTATATCAACTCATCATTCCCACACGCCACACTCTCTTCTATAATCTTCCTAACCTTCCCCTCCTCAAATGCCGGCCCTTGCCCATCACATTTCGTAATTCGTTTTAGGCGTTCAAAGACGTCGCCAATGTCAACCAACCCCTTCTTGAACAACGGATGACTCTGTATAAGATCCCAGGTCGCTTTCGTATCTAGTAATCTCTCCCCAGTCTCAGCATTGTGGACAATTCGGTGCGGAAGATTCCCCGTCTCGTAATCTGCTGTGTATTTTTTGAGTACGTCTAGCGCGAGCCATTTCTTTGGTCCGTTTATTGTTGCCGTTGAAGATGAATTTTCTTCATCGTCTTCGCCATCCGCTCCTCCCGGCGAGTTGCCGTTACTTATGTTCTTGCCGCCCGACGATGTGGCGCGGAGTATTTCGTTCTCGGTCGCAACTTTCGCCAATTCTCGTTTTAGGCGTTCGTTGTCGGCGTGCAGGGTCATGGATTGAGCTTGGAGTTCAGTTAGTTTCTGCTCTAGTTCTCGGACGCGGCGTTCTTTGCGCTCTCGGAATGCTCGCTGACTGTTCCTCTCAGATTAGCGTCAACAGCCAATCCAATTGAATTCCAGAAAAGATAAAGGGAGACGAACGCAGCTCTATTCTGAGCCTTCCGCCGGCTCTGCGCCGGCGTTATGGCATCCTTTTCTTCACTACTACTGCGCGTCGACCGCTGGGCGACGGCCAATGGATCCTCTATAAAGTCGGAAAATATATACTGTCCCAGAGGATCCTCACCGGGCACCATTTCGATGGAATTGGGTCGCGAGAACGTTGATATGTGTGGGGTCTGTTGAGGTTGTTGCGCAGGATGAGGCGGAGGGCGAAGGACTGCGGCGCTGCCGGGGCCCGAGTAGTGGGATGATCCGTGGAAGGATGGAAAATTATTGTATTCAAAGGATGTCTCCATTATATCAAATGTCAGTCGAGGATGATCATGAAAAAGATGAGGTTGAAAGGAAATTGGATGAGCGAATGGCAGGGGATCGCTGCTCTGGAGATGGATGGAGACGGAGATGGGAAGTGGAGTAGGTAGATCGGCAAAGCATGACAAACCCCAATCATACCGGTGTTTGCGACATGGCAGTATCATTCATATCGTCGACATTCGAATGTGAGGCTATTGCAAAAAGCGGAAATGGCTGCTGGGACGCCACTGGAGCGAAGTAAGAATATTCCATCGCCAACGAAGGAGCAAGAAACAAAAGAGAAGAAGTAGGTGTCTAAATGAGGGGTCTTCTCGGCTGCTACTAGCTGCCGACTCAGCACAGCGACATGGGTCTATGCCGGTGTTACCAAGGATTGAGTCATGGTAGATACTTCTCGTGGTGGCAATGAGTGTTTATTTTTGAAATGATGAAGGCAAAAAAAGAAGCGGTCGAGACTATATACTCCTGGTCGACCTGGCAGGCAAGTCTGCCTACGGTAAAAAAGGCGGCAAGTCACGACATGCCCCATGTATCCTTAGTCACTTCGATACTGATGCGGCTAGTTCGAGCTTTTTAGATCAGTTTCCATATTGTGATTGGGTCGAATACGAACTTGGTGACAGTTCACTGAATTGGGCAGCGTGATAGCGAGCCCCGAGAATTTAGGACTAATCCGTAAAGAAGTATAAACGAGCAAAACGATTGGCTGAACAGCTTATATGGGAGCTAGTATCTACGTAGAATTGACTCCCGTACAAGTGGCCAATCAGGGTTAATATTCATTCACCGTATCATAACTAGTACTTAGTTAACTTAACGTGACATGCCTAGTTGAACGTGGAAGTGATGCATAAGTATCTACACTACGCAGGTGCGTCCATGGCTGACTATGTATGGACGGCGGGGCCTCTGACTGCCGGGACCAATATATACACAATTCTTCTCTACATACTCATACGTTGACCGGAACGGTTGATGACAGCACGATTAAATTGCAGGATAGAAATAGCTAACGCAATACAGCATAACATACTCGACGTGAATCCGATACCACCCCGGAAGCGACCCTATCCATCCACCGCCAGTACCACCACCAACTCATAAAAGCTAACTCCATGTATCATTGATGTTGTCAGCGTCTGCTGTCTGATCGCCATCGACGACAAGAACGAGCTCTTCAGCTGCGCATCAATCCAACGTAAGACTAACTTCCCCACGGTAAGCACCCCTGCCTACACCGTCCCCTGTCACAGAATCCACGTCGAGATAACAATCAAGTCAAAATAACAATCTGGGGGGGGAGGGGCAAAAGAGCATGAAACATCTGGAAAGATAAGAATGGACCAGGAAGGGGCGGGGGATGAATAAGACGTGATGTGAAACAACCCGAAAGATAAAGGAGATGATGATGTTGATAACGTTTCAAGGTCGCGTTTCAACATTCATAGTCAACTCCCAATCCATCTCAATCCCAACTTCCCATAGCCGTTCATGGAAATCTTGAATTGTTTTCTCCATATGCCTCAGAACAGAGCAAAACTAGCCAGGAAGTGGGTCGTATGAGAATGCGCCGACTCTCATGTTTCAAATATCGCAAGACAGTCGTTCTTCGTGGTAAACGATCGAAAGATGAAAAGAACAAGCGAGTTGATGATCAATAGGCCGAGTTGCAATACATCGAAATCGAAAAACCAGCTCTAAAAACTCGAACGAAGAGCTGGAAAGCAACCGATCTCCGAAACCGCGTCCTTGACCCGAAATGAAACATGAATGTGAAGTCGAATATCATTCTGGTGCGCATGGTGTATGAATGAAAAAGGGTTGTTCATGGAAAAGAAAAGAGTGGAGATAATGTCATAGTCTGCGCTTGCAGTCGTCCAGAAAAAGTCCGAATGCTTAGACAGCAGCACGACCAGAGCATCAGCTCAAAAAAATTTAGGTCTGCTCAAGAGCTAACATGCTGCAGTGTATATCAATACCATTGGGCTCCAGTACCATCGTCCCGCTTCGAACGGTGACCAGCAGATCCATAAGCACCTGCAGCAGCACCCTTTGAAGCAGAACGAAGCCTAACGCCGAAGACTAGGAGATTAGTCAGAGTCTCGAATTTTTTTTTTGACAATTAAATATCCTCCACGGCCAGCGTCACTCAATTCCAGCAAACGCATAACGTATAGAGGAGAAGGGAGGAAAAGGGGGCCCCTACAAGGAACCTTGATAGCATAGTACTCACATCCTGTCACTCCCTCCAACAGCACGGTTGGTGTCCGGGGTGTCGACGGTGCCGCGTTCAATGACCTTGCGGCGCTGGCTGGAAATAGCACCGGGCTTGGCGCTAGGAACCTGGTTGGCAAGGGGAGGGGCGGCCTGGGCAGCACGGCGTTGCTGTTCCTCAGTCTCCTTGTCCTTCTTGGGGTTGTTGGCGTCGACAATCATGGCGGCGTTCTTCTGGTACTTGTAGACGGTCCAGTCAAAGACGTAGTCGTACTGGAAGGACTCACGCACGAACAAGTCGCGGAAGATCTTTCGGAGGTAAGAGTAGTCGGGCTTGTCATCGAATCGGAGGGAGCGAGTGTAGTTCAAGTAGATGGCGAATTCGTTGGGGAAGCCACGGCAAAGAACTTCGGTAGGTGTGGTCATCTTCTTCTCCATGATACGGTCGTACTTCTGCTTCTTGGTAGCAGCCTTCAGTCCCTGCCAGGGAAGAGAGCCACGGCAGAAGTAAAGCATCACGTAGCCTAGAGACTCCATGTCGTCACGACGAGATTGCTCAACACCCAAGTGAGTGTTAATACTGGCATAACGAGCAGTACCAGTCAAGTTCTTGTTCTCACGGTAAGGGATGTGGAAGTGAGTCTTGGGGTCACGGTATTTCTTAGCTAGACCGAAATCAATCACGTTGACCTGGTTACCACGCTTCCCGATACCCATGAGGAAGTTATCGGGCTTGATATCACGGTGAATGAAGGATTTGGCGTGAATGTATTCGATACGAGAAATGAGCTGATCGGCAAGGAGCAGCACAGTCTTCAAGGAGAACTTGCGGTTGCAGAAGTTGAAGAGATCCTCCAAGCTAGGTCCGAGGAGGTCGATGACCATAGCGTTGTAGTCACACTCAGTGCCGAACCAACGGACGAAGGGAATGCCAACGCCACCGGCGAGGGACTTGTAGACACGGGCTTCATATTCGAGCTGGGGGTGCTTGGCTTTGACGCTCTCAAGCTTGATGGCGATTTCCTCTCCAGAGATAATGTTGGTGCCTGTGTTGATTATTAGTCCCTGTCCCACCAACTAAGGCTACAATCAGGAATGTGTCTTACCCAGGTAGATATCACCGAAACTACCACTTCCAATCTTGCGTCCAATACGGTACTTGTTACCGACACGCAAATCCATAGTCGTCATTTTGAATGTGAAGCAGCTCTAGCTGCTAGTAAGATCAAGGTATTGATGCCTGTCGATGAGTAGAGTATGTTAGTCTGAGCAAGCGAGACGGAAGTGTTGGGGGCAGACGAGAGATAATAGACGTGGATCCAAAATGAATAAAGAGAGTGAGAACAACAAAGTGTGAAACACGATAGAAGGATCAAAGGATCAAAGGAGTTTCAGGCAAGGTTGACACAGACGGCCAGCCTCGCAGTGTATTTGTGTTACTTGGTTGAGTGATAATGGAAGGGGGACGGTGACTGCCTTGGGCCAGGCCGTGGAGGTTTGTAGAAGGGCGCGTCACGCGGGGACTTGCTGGCCTGAGACGCCAGGCTGGCCAGCTTTGCAATGCCACCCGAAGTGTCTAAAGACTGACAGGGGGGGACACCACCACAGGTTGATCTCAATCTCGGATACAACGAAATATAACGTACCTGTTTATAGTAGCAAAAAACCTCACGATCGAGGAAATAAAAAGAGGCAAGAAGGTGTAAAAGCCCAAAGGTGGTTGAGGATGTTGGGTTCTGGTGGCCGATGTGGACGGTCGGTCGGGCGGTTTGCGAGGTGGAAAAACCCGATCGATGGGTTGTCCTCTGTCGACGAGCGAAAGTATCGGTGTTGACGGAAGAAAAAGGAAGATGCTGGTCTGTCGAGGTGGAAAGGAAATCAAGGACTCGTTGCCTTGATGTCCGGCGGGTGGGATGATGGGCGAGGGAGAAAGAGGAGAGAGAAAGAGAGAGAGAGAGAGAGAGAGCAGGAAGAGGGAAGAGAGTGAGAGAGTTGATTAAGAGTGAGAGATTTTGTTAGTGGTTGGGTTTGGTTTGGGTTGGGGGGGGAGGGCCACCCGGCGCTAAGGGCGAATAACCTGATTAGTCGGTGAGCGCTGAGCAACTTCACCGTTTGCTGGTTGTTGTCTTGAGACGGTTCTTTTAGTTGACTGATAAGTATCCTGGTTATTTCGATCTATACATCTAAATATCGCCTGGGTTAATTCTTTTGAATTGTTGCATCACACGAGTGACAATGGAGGAGAATATCAGACTGACTGTTGGCGAGATGGCCCCCCTACTAAAATTAGAATCCGATAAGATCACTTCATTAAGCCCGATTAGGGTCGCTTTTTGCCATCCAATGACAATTACTTCACGATTGGATTGAATGCATAAATACATTATTATTGTTATTATTATTATTGCCACCTTTGAAGAAAATCTCTTGTGGTCTGGCCTGATGACTGAAACACGTGGTTTGATATTGACCAGAATATTCTTTATGAAGTGTACTTGACTTCCAATTAATACGTACAGTATTGAGTTGATATCGATCGACCGACTAGTCTAACCCTTGGGCACCGCCGAGCCGCTTCACAGCCTCTCTTTGTTCTTGCCCAGCCTTGCAATAGATGAATGAGTTGGGAGGGTACCTGGGTGATACTTGGGTGATTGTACGCATGCAGACGGAATGCAAGTGTGGTATACATTAGCTGAAGTCCGATCAAGAGCTAATGTTGTTCTAATATGACGAATAGGACGTAAGTAGAATTCTACTTTGTCAGAGACTAGACATAGTGAACGAGTACGAACAATGTCCCATTGATAAGAAAGAACCCTAGGTAGAAAGTCAATGCAATACCCGTTCCACATTATGATTATTTCATCATAGCCCCTAGAAAAACAGTTCGATATCGCCGTACCTCAACGAACAACGATGCCGATGAAACAAGAAAAGACATATGGTCAATCAAGCGGTAAGATAAATGACGATGAAGNNGTGTATAAAAGACGCAAAGAGTGGCAGCAGATTCGCACGGAAACGAAACGTCCAGATAGGAATTCGAGGATACAGAAAGGACAGGGACAGATAGAAATCGGCAAATGATCGTACCTGCCAGCACAAGAAATCAAAAACAAGACCAAAATGCGTAGAGACCAGTCTTGGGGGAATTGTGGGTATAGAAGTACAATTGAGATAACGGTGAAGAATAGGAAACAAAGGAAGAAAACAGTGAAAATGATATTTTTTCCATCTTCAAGACGGTCCAGATTAAATCATGTTGTTGCCAGAATGCTCTGCTGCGCCTGCATGAGTTGCGGCAGTTGGCGTTCGCAATCCATCTGAAAGATCAACAGCCGGGCTGCTCGCACGTAACTCCTCCTCCTCCAACCGCCGTCGCCAGTTACTGACGCTCTCGCTCAATGTGCTGCCCTCGTGCGTCTCCTTGACTGGAGTTGCCTCGAGATCGAAGGTAGAGCTCAGACGGTGGCTACGATTGGTGCTTTCCCAGTGGCTACGAAGAGCATCCAACTCATTGGCCAAGGAATCCAAGGCCATTGAACTGCGGTTGTCCAAGAACGAATCGTCACGGGAGACATTGCTGTTACCACGGGGTCGGCCGCCATCGAACGCGCCGGCCGTCGCTGTCGACGCGTTACTATGAGTTCGTGAAATGGTGCTGAAGCCTTGGCCATGCTGAGACTGACGGCGATGGTTGTCAACCGAAGTTACCATCTGCTCAAGCAACATTGTAACCCTCTGCTCTGCATGCAATGCCCGAGACTCTAACAAAGAGTTTTCTTCCTTCAATTGCTCGATCTCAGCACGTGACCTGTCTGCCACGGCAAGGAGCTCTTGCTTGGCAGCTTCATGGGCCGAACGAGTCTCGTGGCTCTCAGCTTGTGCTGCAGAAAGATCCTCTCTAAGCTTGGTGATTTGACTTTCCAAGTCGGTGATAGATGTACTCATGTTAGTCTGAAGCTCCGAAAGGGATCTCTGCAACTCGGATCGTTCGTTTTCCCAGGCGGCCGGTGCTGGAGAGTCAGATGATTGGTCGACATTCTTCTGTGCCGTCTCTAGCTCGCTTTGCAAAGTAGCAGCGTGTGTCTTATACCTCGCCAATTCATCCTTCATGCGCTTCAGCATCTTCTCTGTTCCCTTGACGTAATGAACAGCAGATTGGTAGTCATTCTCAAGCTGCTCTAGTTTCTCCCGGTAAGCACGATCAGCTTCTTGCTCACGGGATTCGAACGTAACCTTGGTTTCTTCGTGAGCCTTCAGGCTCGCCTGGAGTTGCTGCTCAAGATCGCGGAGACGTGTTTGTTCGGGAGTTCCAAAGCGAGAACCGGGTGAGTCCAGCAGGGGCGACCTTCGGCTTTCGGAAGCATGAACGCCGCGCTCACCCAAAAGATCTTTAAGAGCACCATGTTGAATTGCCAGAGCACTGGCGTCGCGCTGCTGACTTTCAAGCTGCGATTTGAGTTCCTTGTTCTCCGTCGCCATGGTCTGGTTGTCTTTGATTGCTGTCTGCAATTGACGGCGAAGGTGAAGACCTTCACGGCTGACTTGCTCTTGGTACGCCTCGAGACCCGCAATTCGTTCTTCTGCGCGCCTTAATTTATCTGCAGCTTCGTCGGCGGCTGCCTGATTGGATCTGACTAGCTTATTAGCTGCCTCAACTTGAGCTTGCAAAGCTACGACGCGCTGGTCGGTTATCGATCGAATTGAGCTATCGGAATCAATTGATGAGGCACGATCGAGGCCGGAAATGAAGGCAAGCTTATGACTTTCTGCTTCCCGAGCATGACTTTCGGCCAATTCTTCAGCCTCTTTCAAACGACGGTTTGCAGTCTCCAATTCAGCCGTCCTTTCTTCGTGATCGGCCCTTAATTGTAGCAGTTTTCGCTCTAGCCCCTCGCGGCGCTCACGCTCCTCCTCAAGATGTTTCTCCATCAAAGCAGCTTTGGCTGCAGAGGCTGCAACGGCTTCACGCAGTGATGTCATATTACCACTGTGGTCTTTAAGGCGTGTCGTAACATCTTCCAGTTTCTGACTCAACTCTTCTTTGTCGAGACTGACCTGTTTGTGATTAGCCTCCGCCTCCGAGCGTAGCGCGGACTCTTGTCTGGCATGTGCTTGCAGCTGATGGAGTTCGGCTCTCAGACTTTCCAATTCCAGTGTATGATTCTGCATTTCTAGTTCCGCTAGCCTCTTTCGCGTGGCTTCATTAGTCCCTTCTGCTAACTCGCGAGCCCTCTTTTCTTGGTCGAGATCAACCGTCATGGCCTCTAGCTTCGATTTTAACTCTGCCTGTGCGGCCAAGGCTATGGCCAGTCTTCTACTCAGATCTGTCGCGCGATCAGAGCTGGCTTCATCATCGCCACGAGACGATCCTTCTAACTGTGGCGTGCTGCGCTGGCTGCCACCATGAGCGGCCAATTTGGCACGAGCATACGCGGCCTCACTGATCGCAGCATCGCGTTGGTGCTCAACCTCAGCCACTCTCTTGGAGGCAATAGCAGCCTGACGATCCACTGTGGCTTGCATCTTGGCGAGTTCCGCTCTCATTGCAAGGAACGCCTCAATCAACGGCCGATCTTCATCGGTAAACGCATCAGGGGGGCGCTCATCAAGCGTTGAGCTACTAGATGGACTGGGGTTATAGCCAGCCTTGCGGGCTAATGCGAGCTCTGAGGCATACCATGCATTGCGATTCCTTGCAGCTTCGAGCTCCTTGATCAGCGCTTCTTGATGAGGAGTAAGTCTAGGTGATCTGGGCTCGTCACCCAGTATACGAGAATTCCTATGACTTCGGGACTCAACAGAACTATCCATACTTGGCTGCCTTCCCAGAACAGATTCGTCGGTGCTATCCATCGAGGCTCTTTGTCGCTGCTTCTGCAGTGATCTTTGCCTCGTCGGTCCGCTCATAAGAGGGGCTGCTTCCCCAGCCTCCATTTGTCTTGCAGCAGCTCTTGACGGAGGCTGACTACTCGGAGTACGGCGACCGCCAGAGACGGGACTTGTGTCTGCTGGAGGTCGATTGCTGTCCATGGGAGAGCCCTTTAAGTTCGGTGATTGCGCATCACGATCTACCGCAGCGGCACGCACTGTATCTACCTGAGGGCCAAAATTTCGATCTTGTTTCGTTGGCGTCTTACTCCTGGACGCCTGTGTAACCTGTCCATTCATTCGGGGAGTAGGGGTTGGCGCTTGACCGGGTGGGGGAGGTCCCGCCGGTGCCTGAGCAATAGAAGCCCGCGGAAGTCTCGATCCCGCTGGTCCTAGAGACGGGTCACCTTGTGGTTTCACACTTGGGCCCATCATGCTTTCTCGATATGAGGTGGTCATCCGGCGCGGCTGTTCCACAGGGGCATTTTGCGCTTCCCTGGAGACCCGACCAGTGGGAGTCACGGACTTTTCAATGCTTGTCTTACGTCCATCGGGAGCTTTCTCGCCATTTGGAGCGGCTTCGTTTGGATAGCGGATTTTGGAAGTGTCCAAAACATATGCCATGCTAAGCTCTGTCGGATCTCTCGGTGCTGAGCTCGGTTCACCAGCCAGTACGATGATCTGTCTTCCGAATGCAGTCATGCTATGACCAGACCTGGGAGACGGCGCAGGTCCCATGTTGTGAAACGAGAACCATCGTTTGTTGCTGATACGAAAAGCAGACAAGTCGCCCAAATCGATACCATCCTCATTGCGACCGCCGAAAACATACATAGTGTCGCCTATTAGTGCCGCGGCATGTCCTTCACGTGGAGAAGGAACAAAACCAATGCAGTCAAGCTCTGACCAGCTATTTGTTCTTGGATCGTAACACCAGACATCATTGAACCAAACCGATCCGTTCGTACCTCCAAATCTGGAATTTTGGTCAGCTCAAACCCACCAAGAGGCGCACGTTAACTTCAAAAGTTACTTACAGGTATAACTTGTCGTTGTGACTGATAGTCGTGTGATTTGTTCGCGGTGGAGGAATTTGACCCGCTGGCGGGCCTCCATCACTCGAGTTACGGACCAAGAACTCCCACTTGTTGGTAGGACTTTGAAGAGCATTCAAGTCGAAAGCCACGAGATCGTTGAAAAAGAAACCATCAACCTGACCTCCGAATACGTATAGCCTGGATCCAAGAATGTTCAAAGTGTGGCCATATCGTCCTGCGGGACGAGGGCCAGGCGGAATCGCTCGAGACCATTGACGAGATGCTAAAGCGGTGAAAAAATCCAGTCAATCGACGTTGAAGTGGGGTGAGCATGTTGATATGAGATACTCACATGTATTAAGTAAATAGAGGGTATCATCCAGAACGTCGTTGTCGGTGATTTTTGTATCACCACCGAATACGATGAATGCATTTCCTACTAGCAGACTCGCGTGACCAACACGTGGACCTGGACCTTCCGAAACTGTTGGGATCGGAAAACACGAAAGATTCCCGCCACTACTTTCTACCATCCAGAGATCGCCTTTCACAGTAGAACCGTCAATCAGACCGCCCATCATGTAAATGTCGCCTTCTTTCGAGGCAATTGAGTTGATTGCGGCGCCATATCGAGGAAATGGGTTGGCATTCGAGGAGGTAAAATTCAAGCGTCGCTGAGACCAAGGGTAGAGCGCAGCATTCGAGCCTGTTGTGGGTGAGCCAGTGCCAGCTGATGACTGTGATCGCGGGGCCTTGGAAATAATTAGCACATGTGTCATCAGGCACCTCATGAGCGCATATGTATTTATATCATACCTGCGTTTCCGAGTCCGCTCGCTGTCGCACCCGGCTGGGATCAGGACTGCCGGGAGTGGTGACGGAATTCAAAGAATTGTTTATACTTCCGCTGGGCGTTGGAGACACTATTCTGCCCATGTCTCGCGGCCTATCGCCATTCACAAACGGTTGTTTTTCTTGCATTGAACCATCTGATGTATGTATATTCCTGCTGGCTGGCGGCAAGCCCTGTGCTCCTGGCTGTTGGCCTGGTTGGGCTTTCTTCGATTTGAACAGGAACGCCATGGTTTGTGATTTCCTTCAAGGATTACCCTTCCTGCGTCACGTATGTGGTATTCTAGCGACGACGAAGGCCAACGTTTTCTGGAATAAGTTTATCTAGTGCGGCCGTTCGGGGGTTGCCAAAGCGACCTCGAGTCCGTTACTGATTGTCGAGGATTCTAGGGGAAAGGCTTCGGGACGGTCGTAAAGGCATCTGACGACGGCTGTTTGTCGAGTCGGCGTATATCAACGAGAGGATAATCCGTGATCGATTCCGAAACGCAGATTGCTGTTCCTGAACAGTACGAAAAGGCGAAATTCGACGTGTTGCAGCTGGTCCAGCGCAGCCCTCGTGAAGCTTGACCGCACTAAGCGGGAAGCATGGGAAAAGGACACTGCTCCGAGAAAGGAAGGAATGGAACGAAAGCCACACGAGACGGAGGTAGAGACAGAGACGAAAAGAGAGTGAGTGAAAGAGAGATCAACTCTCCCAAGAGATTGGTTTAAAGTCTGTGGAGATAGACGTTAAACGGAGGGGGATGAGGTTCAAGAAAAGAGGTGAAGGAGAACAATAATTGAGGCGGTTCCTGGGTGGCCTCGAAAAGTTTCGGGCTGCCTCACTCTTGGTAAGTAGCCTGTACTATGTAGGTACTGGGGGCAAGGCAAGAGCGGCCAGGGACAGGAATTGACTGGCAGGAAGGAACGAACTAACTCGCAGCGAGAACTGGCAGAATTGGCAGGTTCCCAGGAGCCAGGGGTGGTCTTTCCCACTTTCACACTGGGCTCCCCCCACAACGCTACACCCATCCGCCTGTCTGACTGCTCTGATTGGCTGTTGGCGGTCCATCTATGGCTCGGATCATGGCAGGTGCAGGCCTATGGGGATGGGCAGAGCAGCGGCACTAGCATCAACTCGTGCTAGCGCTGAGGCACCACGAGCATCAATTTCCCATTCCGCCCTTACGAACACTCCATCATACCGTATCGTTACCACAGGAGCACCACTTATCCACGGAAGGCTTTTTTCGAATCGTGTATCGTATGTATGACTCGTGACGATTATGTACTTCATCTCTGTCTTACCTCGAACACCTGGCTCATAGTCGAGTCACATAGTTAACTAAGTTAACTCATAAGATATCCTCCTGTCGGTGCCCTGCAAGGTACAAACAACCACGGAACCCGGACTAACAGAGCTCAATGAGACTCTGTCAAGGGCTTGCACCGTCATACAATTTACCATAACTTATACTACGTAAGCTCTGAGTCTATCAATGTTACCAGTGATGGATTCGTTGAATATATCCGCCTTCCAATCCATGTCGGTCATGGAACATGAGGGATGAATCAAGATGTGTTCACCCGTAAGTGTCACACAACAATACCTCTAACAGTAAGTGCTCTCGAGGTCGTTTTGTCGCACTTGGATATCCACATGGGGATACTTATCTTATCGATCATTGCTCGCCCGGGATGAAATACTCGGATAACAGAACCATCGTGGTTGTCGAGTCATGTGTACCTAGTTGTTGTTTGGACTTGTCCTTCCCTCCTTATTATAAAAACCGTATTATTCCATGTTCCGTTTGATCCTTGACACAAATTTGCATGCATGCAATATATGTCAAGAAAATTTCCGAAGCAGCCTTCTCTGAGTAGACAAAGGGTTCGTTCACTTGAATTCTTTGCACAATCCATTGGCTTTGTGCGTCGAGCTGCTTCTCATTCCGGGGTCATTGATCCGTTCTCTATAACCTCGGGAGCGGTACTTCGTCAATAGACCTCCCTACCCAAAACAGAAGCCATCTTGATACTCCCTTCCTGATAGAAGACTGATGCATTCGAACACATACTTTGAACAGTATATGAAGATTTTGTCCATAAAACGTTCCTACGTTCCACTTAACCACTGGTATCGCAATATGCTCGTGTGAGCTACACATTTCAAGCCATTATAGACGTCCTGACTTGGCTTCGTGACTTGGGCCGCAAGAATGACGTGAAGCATACTTACTAAAGCGAGAAATAAGCATTCAACAATAAATTATGTTCAGTCGAACATGAAGATAAATTTCAGATGAAATTGTTCGAAAGGTTTGCTTGCTTAGCTTGCCGGTAGAAGAGTGCGGAAAATCCATAATCCGCCAACAGCTCAGTCGCGCCAAGACGTTCCACCACCAAGCTCGAGTGTCACCTCTTTCCGTCGTCACCAGACCTTAGAAGGCTAACGAGCTTTCTAAAGTCAAATTCAATAACGATCTTGTCATCTTCGTCGCTGAACGGCCAAATATCGAACAGACTGGCCGAAGTCACTGATATTAGTGCGGTCGTATCGACGTGAAGCCTCATCGCCCGCGGCTCTGCCCCCGCGGACTTTCGACGTCAATGTGTTAAACAAGAATGCGCAAGTCAAGTACGAGCCATTTGCAAGGCCGGATTTCTGGAACCCTCTGATTGCGTCATCCCATCAGATTATCGAACTTCTTAACGGTAACGAAAGGCTTGCGGCTGTGCCTCGTTTCTGCGGAGAAAGAATGATCCATTCGTCATGAGAGATCCGCATCTCATCATGGAGCACAGTAACGTTAACGGGAACACCCACTCGGGACCGGCGTCCGCCATGAATGGAACTCGGAGAAACCAGAATCGATCAGTTCGAGTGAGTTTTGAATCGACGCCAGATTCCGTTATCCCATCACGCGACCGCTCGCCCACACCATTGAATAGCCAGCACCGATCACTTACCGAAGTAGAACCTCAGGAATCACCATCACCGCAACCAGGCCCTCGATTCGACGGGTCATTCAATAGCAGCAATGGTAATACAACAACAACAACAACAACAACAACAACAACAGAGACTCTAGCTCCTCCGATTCGGCCTTCCATAGGTGGTAGGCCAGCTGCGCTCCAACGTGCAAAGAGTGACTACGGACCTAGATCAGTGCTTAGCAGTCAAGCCACCACAAATGAGGATGATGACTTTGCAATGAGGCATGGATGGCAGGAAGAATATACGTCAACCGAATATTTGAAACTGCTACATTCCGTATGTTTTTCGTGTCGGATAATTGGTATTTGATACAGCAAGGCTAATGTATCTGATAGAACTTTTATATGTACTTTACCGAGAAACGACATGAAACAAGCGGTATTCCACGAGAGCCTGCCGGAAGCTGGGCAATACAGGAATGGCGTATGAGGGATCGCTTGAAGACGGTGTCCGCGGCCCTAGCGATCTGTTTGAATATCGGCGTGGATCCTCCGGATGTTGTGAAGACGAATCCTTCCGCCAAGCTAGAATGCTGGGTAGACCCTACATCCACGACGGGTGGGCAGAATAAGATGATGGAGCAGATTGGAAAGAAATTGCAGGAGCAATACGAGAACCTTAGCTTGAGGACGAGGTACAAACAATACTTGGACCCATCCGTGGACGAGACCAAGAAATTCTGTATCTCTCTCCGTCGAAACGCCAAAGATGAGAGGGTTCTCTTCCATTACAACGGCCATGGTGTTCCACTGCCTACCCAGTCAGGAGAGATTTGGGTCTTCAATAAGAATTATACCCAGTATATTCCAGTTTCGCTATACGATCTGCAGTCTTGGCTTGCAGGGCCCAGCTTGTTTGTCTTCGATGTGTCTCACGCGGGAAATATTATACATAATTTCCACAGCTTTGTTGAGAAGCATGAGAGGGAGAACATCGAAGCTAAGAAGAGGGACCCTAATGCACCTATCCAGAATTATGGTGACTGCATCTTGCTGGCGGCTTGCCAAAAGTCTGAAACTCTTCCAACGAATCCTGACCTTCCCGCCGACCTTTTTACTTGCTGTCTCACTACGCCTATTGAGATTGCACTACGATATTTTATTCTACAGAATCCCCTAAACATCAACCTCAAATTAGAAGAATTCAAGATTCCCGGTCGTTTGCAGGACCGACGAAGTCCGCTGGGCGAACTGAATTGGATCTTCACCGCCATCACTGATACCATTGCGTGGAATACTCTGCCTCGTCCTCTATTCAAGAAACTTTTCAGGCAAGATCTGATGGTTGCGGCTCTTTTCAGAAATTTCCTGCTGTCTGAGCGAATTATGCGGACTTACCAATGCCATCCCATGTCGTCTCCCAAGCTCCCGGAAACCCATAACCATCCGCTCTGGCAAAGTTGGGATCTCGCCATAGAAATGGTTCTGAGTCAGCTTTCAGCCTTGCTTGACAATGAAGAAGGGCGAAGACAGTACGAATATCAACATTCCACCTTCTTTGCCGAGCAGTTGACAGCATTTGAAGTCTATCTGTCTTCTGGGCCGACGGAGAAGAACCCTCCGGATCAGTTGCCGATCGTCCTACAGGTACTGTTGAGTCAAGCCCATCGCTTAAGGGCCCTTATCCTTCTAAGCAAGTTCCTTGATCTGGGGCCGTGGGCTGTTCATTTGGCACTCAGTATCGGTATTTTCCCATATGTCGTCAAGCTGCTGCAATCGGCCGCCCAGGAACTAAAGCCCGTTATGGTTTTTATCTGGGCTCGAATTATGGCTGTGGATCACTCAGTGCAGAACGATCTATTGAAAGACAATGGCATCCATTATTTTATCACTATCTTGAGCCCTACATCGCCCATTCCAGTGGGCAATGCAAGCGAGCACCGAGCAATGTGCGCTTTCATAGTCTCGATTTTTTGCAAGAATTACCCTCAAGGCCAAAATGTATGCCTTTCTGCAGAGCTCTTTGACTCTTGCTTGAACCATCTCATGGATGTGGAGAACCCACTGCTCCGGCAATGGTCCTGCCTATGCTTGAGTATGCTCTGGATAGATTTTCCAGACGCAAAGTGGATGGGTATTCGTTATGCTGCACCTCAAAGATTGTGTGAGCTTTCTCTCGACCCTGTTCCTGAGGTGCGCGCTGCGATGTTGCACGCACTCACCAATTTCCTGGGCATCCCGGACTTGACGGATCAAGTCGCTAAGATTGAGGAGGTGATCGCAATGGCAATCCTGCCAATGTCCACCGACGGCAGCGTTTTAGTAAGAAAGGAACTCTTAGTCTTCTTCTCTGCCTTTGTCAAACGATACGAGAACAAATTCCTAGTTGCTGCTTACGAGGAAATGGTCGAGGAAAAACACTCACTACTCCGCCGGGCACAAAGAGATTCTCACCAGCTTGCACTGCTTGGTGAGAGCACCGACGGCTCTGACGAAAAGCCGCATTCTCTATCCCATAATACAACTTTTGGAACAATATGGAAACAGCTGTTGATTCTATCTGTGGATCCTCATCCGGAAATTGCTCAAGATGGCAGCACTGTCGTGGACTACATTCATTACGCTTTGTTGCAGTCGCCCATGGCTGCGATGGCTAACAAGGCCCGCGACGAAATCATGGACATTGCCACTCGTCTCGACCTGAACAAGCCGCAACTAGCAGAACCTGTGGAGTTCAAGTCTGCCCATCCCGCCCCTCCCGCTCAACCCCAGCCTAAGAACGAGGGCTATTTCTCCTTGAGTATGAGAAGGACGGCCAGTGTTGCGGCGTCACTGAAGAACCTTGCCTTTGGTCCGCCCACGTCAACTGAGCAAGAACCTTTATCACCAACTACGTCTCAACACAAATCCTCGCCTACAAAAAGCAGGCCCCCCATCACTCCCCGCGGGCGGGCTCCCCCTGAATGGACTCGCCCTCCTGAGGTAAACGATCAGGTAGCCCCGGCGACAGCTTATCATCAAGCGCCAGTACCCCTCTCCCGAGGCTTCGAGTCAAAAGACTCTAGCGTTCCCCCATCGATACCGCTGAAGAGTCGTTTCTTGGACTGGTCTACAGAGGTACAATTCCATCCCAATTCACAACGATTCAGTCCACTGACAGTTCGAACAGTACTTTCGCGAACCGCAAATGAAACCTAACGAACCTGATGAACCAGGTAGCGCCGACTACAATGAACGCCTCTGGCGCAGGAGTCGGAATGAGAGAATCATCGCGGAAACTCAGCCTCTCAAGGAGAAGGCTGGCAGCAGTCGTTGGCATGTCTCGACGGCACTGTTGACAAATGATAGTCAGCCTATGAAGATGTCGTTTCACCAGTTCGAGGATCATCTTGCCATTGGCGATGATCGTGATGGGATTTCGTATGTCGATGCTTGTCTTTGATTTGGTGTATCACCACGCTAATGTATATGTAGTATATGGGACTGGCAACGGAACATTTGCCTCAATCGGTTCTCCAACGGCAACCCTCCCGGATCAAAGATTAATGAGATTCGATATATCAATGAAGACGACCAGGCACTGTTGATGACTGGATCGTCGGACGGAGTCTTGAAGGTTTATCGAAATTATGAGACACGCAAGAAAATTGAGATTGTCACTGCATTCCGGGCTCTACCTGAACTCATACCAAGCAATAGAAATGCGGGGTTGGTATTTGACTGGCAGCAAGGTCAGGGCAAGGCTTTGGTTGCAGGTGACGTTAAAGTCATCAGAGTGTGGAACGCTGCCACAGAAGTTTGCACGAATGTGAGTTCCTATTTCCTGTCTACCGAATGTCTTGACACTAATTTCTTTCGCAGGATATATCGGCACGATCCGGGTCTTGCATTACCTCTTTGACCTCCGATCAAGTCGCCGGGAATATCTTCATTGCAGGATTCGGAGACGGCGCAGTTCGCGTTTTCGATCAGCGGCTCAAATCTACGGCGGCCATGGTGAAGGTATGGCGGGAACACAAACAATGGATTACCAATGTTCATATGCAACGTGGAGGAGTAAGGGAATTAGTGTCTGGAAGTCGAAATGGCGAGATTCGCTTGTGGGATTTGCGTATGAATGATCCAATCAATACGATCCATGCGACCAAGGATACACTTCGAACGTTGAGCGTTCATGAGCATGCGCCTGTGTTTACAGTGTACGTTTTTTTGTCCAATCAAGCGAGAAACATATTGACAAAAAAATCTAGTGGAACCAACCGACACGAAGTCAAGACGTTCAACGTCGACGGCACTTATCTATCAAACTTTGAGCCATACTCGAGTTTCCTCCATCACAATCGCTCGTCGCCAATCTGCGCGACAGCCTTCCATCCACATCGCACGCTTCTTGCCTGCTCCGCCTTGCAGGATAATCACATTAATCTAGTCTCATGCTAAAGCATCTACACTGGTCTGCAATTGCTTTTCTGTGTCATGGCCTTGCAGCCTGGCGCTTATTTTTACTTGCTTATGGGCTGCACATTATTAATTTCTATAGTATTGTTCATGACGGCGTTTCTATTTCCAATTTCTTTGCATGGTCCTGGTGGATGGGTAAGGCATAGGTAGGGCAATGAATCTCTGTGTTTTGTTCTTCTCGGTCCGTTGTATGTCTTTTTGTTCTTACTTGCTTCCGAATCAGAGGAGATTGTATACATAGAGGTTTAATATTATTGTACAACTATTCCCGCCTGCGCCTAGAAATTATGTAAATAAGCTAAGAAATGTCAGCTGACTTGTCTTCGAGTCAGTTTGCATGGTCAGTAATTAACTAAAAACTACATATCTTTCCCGACTGGGTAATCACTTACTAGATAGGGCGGAGTTAGGGCTAACTGCATTGCTTCTGGCGCTTATGTACCACTTTGGCAGCACGCTCTTCTTCCATTCCTGATGTAGATAGTAGATATATACCGATTATAACCAATGAGACCTAATCGTCATAGCTCACGTCTAATTCGATTTGTATCAACTCGCATTCTGTACGAGGTACGTGGTTGGCACGAAAAAACCGGAATATTCAAACCTCCACGGCTATTAGCGACCAATTGGCCTCCTCACCTTCGCGTCTTGAAGACGCCGCATGCATGCATATGCTCATGCGCATGCGGATAGATCTAACTCATCACATCGGATAGTGGGATCAGATCTCGCCTTAACTCGCATTATGTAGGTAGGGGTCCAGCCTGACGCACGCTTCTTTGATGTGGAGTAAGTCGTTTCCTACGATGCCACGCCGTCTGGTTTGTCACTCGAATGTGACTCTGTAGGTTATCAATTGGACTTGTTTAGCTTACATGTGTAAAGACTGGGATGAGTGGCGTATGTGTGTGTACTGCGATTGAGAGTGATTTGTTGTTGCGTTCGATTGTCGGGATATATACATATATTTTTTCTGCTTTTGTAACATGTATGTACGGAGGTTACAATCTGGTGATATGGTTGGTGTTTCATATGCGAGTCAAAATGTCCAACGAGTAGATGTTATAGCCCGTGCTACGGTTACACAGCAGGCATGTTTCTATCGATGCTCCAATCATAATGATATTGATTTGAAGGGATGTATCAAACATTGGCTTTGTGATTTCTTTGTTCCGGAATGTGATACCATCAGGAGGGGTACGAACCAAGTCTCTTCTTTTGGCAAGATGTCTGAGTCAGTCGTGCTTTATATGGCATCGATGCCTTTTTGTTGTTTGTTCATTTGTTTTCATGTCAAATGAGTGTTGGGATGAATTGACCAGGACGTCGTCCAGTAATCACTTAGCAACGCTCGATAAGACTCCAATTACCCCGAAGCACAATGACATTGTTATACAGAACACTCGTTGCAGCAGTACTCGGTGCTCTATCATTCATCACATTTTTCCACCATGGCGAACATCATCTCTACGGCGCCACATATCTCACCATCTTCATCCTGTCATGCGCCGTCTCAACAGCATACTTAACCTGGATCCAGGGGCACGCCCTCAACGAAGCCCTCACCACCACCACAATCGAGACAGCAACCCCCTTCCTCCTCGGACTATACACAACCTGCATCCTCTACCGCCTCAGCCCCCTTCACCCTCTTCACAAATTCCCGGGCCCCCTCAGCGCCCGCATCAGCAGTCTCTGGCTCTGCCTCCAAGCCTTTCCCCATCGTCAAGCGCATCTCACAATCCTCGACGCACACCAAAAATACGGTCAAATCGTGCGCGTGGGATCTAATGACCTATCAATCGTCCACCCCAAGGCCCTCGAAAGGGTGCATAATACATGCCTCAAAAGCCCCTTCTACGACCTGAATGAACCGATAACGTCTATCCAAACCACCCGCGATAAAGCGCTACATGATCAGCGGCGGCGGCCATGGAGCACGGCATTCACCGAGACCAGGTTACGTGACTACGAGCCCAGGATTAAGAAGATTCACAAACACCTTTTGGCGCGTATTGATCAGGACTCGAAGGACGAAAACGGCAAACCTAACAAGCCCGTCAACGCAACGCGTATCATCAACCATTACGCTTTCGACGTCATGGGCGAAGTCGCCTTTGGCTCACATTTTGATATGCTGACCACCAGTCAAAATCACGAAGCTATTGATCTGTTAAACGAAACAATGGGTCTAGTAGGGCTTATGGGCCCAATTTGGCTTGTACGGCTTGCCATTTCTATTCCCGGTCTGTCGCGCAAGTGGTGGCAATTCGTGGATTATTGTTTTGGGCAGTTGGAGTCGTGTAGATCGGTGAGTTTGTCCAGTCATTTCGAGGACAGTGTGGCGGCTTTGGCTGATGAGGTTGTTGGTACCATGGTGGATAGACGAAATCGAGCGAGCCCGTTATTGCGTCGACGCTACTTGAGCCGTTTGAGAAGCGGGAACCGAATCCGTTCGAGACGAGGATCTTAAAAGGAGAGGCGCAGTTGCTTGTGGTAGCTGGAAGGTCTGTTGTTCCGTTGTGCCGGCTATGCTTGACAGCGCGCAACTCCGCTGACTAGATTACCTATACCGGTAGTGACACCACATCCGCAGCCCTAACATGCGCGCTCTACGAACTCGTGCGCAATCCTCACATTACAACCCAACTCCGCGAGGCGATCTGCGCATCTCTACCTGCCGGCGAGACGGAAATCAACGCCCACCACGTCCGAAACCTAGATATTCTGAACGGCATCCTAAACGAGACCCTCCGCCTCTATCCCCCCGTACCTACTACATTGTGGCGCCAGACACCCCCTGAAGGATTATGGATCGATGACGAGACGTACATCCCCGGGAACGTGACCGTGTCAACGCCTCAATATGTCCTTGGACGAAGTCAATCTCCCCTTCTCATATCTCACGATGCAACGAACGTCCTGACTGACTTCTCTAGGCACCGAAATCTACGATCGTCCAAACGAATTCCTCCCCGAACGATGGTCCTCCAGACCCGAATTGATCAAACAAGACAAAGCTTTTGCACCCTTTAGTATTGGTGCGCACAAAACCCCCCCTTCGCTCCCTTCCCTTCACCCACAAAACTAGGCCACTAACTTCAGGATGTCGCGGAAATAGGCTCCTTCAGCTGCGTCGGCAGACCCCTGGGACTGATGAATCTGCGCATGACTCTTGCACAACTCGTATATGCATATGACATTTTGCTTCCGGAGTCGATGACGATGGACCAAGCAAAGGGTGCAATGGAAGGGGGTATGAAGGATAATTTTACGCTTATGCCGGGGCAGTTGGATTTGGTGTTTAAAAGGAGGATATGATTATTGAGCGATATTGGGGAATTCCGTATGCAACCATGGCATTTATGTATGAGCGGGTTTTAGTCAATATATGACTATGCGAGGACCGTCAATACACATGAAGCAAAATGATGGACTATCATTCACCTCTACCTCTTTTCCAGTTCTTCTTTCTCGATCATAACAACATTTGACGATAGCCACCTGGAATACAGAATACAGATACAATCGGAGAGCACGTTCTAGCTCAGGAACACCAAGACAGTTCGATAATCAAAAAGCCATCCAAGTCCAGAAACATTTTTAAGAGTCCAGCAGGTCAACACACCAATCAGTATTCACCACATTCAATAAACACAGCGAGCCAAGGTAATACAACAACAAGAGACGGCCAAAGCCTAAGAGTCACTGCCATCAGTAAGTTCATTGCTATCGCTCCCAACAAAGTCACTGCTGGCAGCAAATTGACTGATTTCAACAAAGTTATTGCCGACAACACCTCCATCAAAAAGTTCACAACCTGGAGCGAGATCAAATTCAACCCCACGGTATCTTCCACGGTGAGATTTTCTGTTTTTGCGATGAAATCTTTTCGGTCGTCTAAGACAGGTTTCAGCGTCAAGCACAAGCTCGGCGCCAAAGTCAAAGCCCCTTTTCTCAGTTTCCGCTGCGTCGGTATAAGAGATTAGAGTTTCCGAAACACGTTTGATCAGCTCTATGACTTGGGCTCCTTTGGTGTCTCGAGACGGTGGTGGAAAATCCTCAAATGGGTCACTGCCGTTAATTATCATTGATTGCACCTCGGTGAGTCTCTGTTGAAACTTGTCGAATGACTCTCTGTGTTTCAGAATGCTTTGATGGAACCAATCTTCAGCCTCTAGCACTCGTTCGTAATAAGGTTTAGCACGGGTACTGGGGCTAGATTCAGGATTCCAATGTACAGAGCGAGGCAAAGGGATAGGTCCTGTGACTGTGAATCCAGGGGGAGGCATGGGAACATCAGTGTTTATCGAAAGCTGAGCATTCTCATCAATTAGAGGAAACCGCGGGAATCCCTTGAAAGGACCTGGCAAATCCTTCACTTCAGGCTTCTGTGGAAAAGCTAGCCAGGAATTGCCGGTTTCTACTTTCCAGAGTTCTTCCAACCGTGATTGCCATGACGCAAAGACGTCTCGTGGATACTTGTTGACAATTGGCTTGTAAAGGGTCACTGGCGAACGAGGACGAGGCTGAAATGGCGACCGTAGTCTTCTCGGCACAACCTTTGGCGTGACTTCGCCGGACTCATCGGTCCTTTGGGCAACACAGAAAGGTCCATCATCTTGGTATATGCTAGTGTCAAGCTTTGTGCTATGAGTTTCTTCGGCGCGCAACATCTGCTGGTTTGATGTACTGAGCTTGTCGTTCACTTCAGAATGAAGCATGAACCCTGGTGGCAGGAATGAGAATGGCCGAACTGATTCAACCATCGACCTCCTGTATGCTTTTTGCGTCAAAGGTGAATCCCCCAGAGCAGGTGGCTGTCTTCTTGCTTCAGGTGGTACCTCCATAGCCGACTGATAGTTGATGCTCGATGCTCGCACAACATTCGATGAGTCTATTATCTATATCAGTGATGCTCAACTACATCGAAGTCTCTTGCAATATAGCTGTCAGATAAAAAGACTCTTGGGATATGCACTCACCTGGTTGTTTTGCACGAGGCGTTAATTCTTCATCTCCATCCACTTCAGTATCCTTGCCTTCGTAATGGTCATTATTTCTCTCATCTTCGTTGACCGATTTAGCTGGTGACTTTTCAGGGCTGGCTTTGTTCTCAGCACTGTCTTTGGATTTCTCTTCTTTTGCAATCTTTTCTTGTTCAGCTCTGAAGCGCATGAGCTCCACCTCGATCTTGGGAGGACTCAAGTCATCTGGCGTAAAGTACCGAAGAACCTCCACTGGTGGTTTTTTTGGACTTGGGGTCACCCCGGTTCTCTTCACTGGGCTTTTTGGTGGGCTTCTCGATGCGCTCCGCGATGGACCCCTCGATCGGCTCTTTGCCGCACTGGAAAATCTTGGGGCCTTTACAGGAGGCGTAGCAGGAGCCTGTACATGCTGAAGTGGTCTAGATTTTGTTGGCGATGAAGCGGCAGAACGTGAAGCGTTTTGACGCGTCGTGGCCGCAGTAGCTCCACGATGTTGAGGGCTGACAGAAGGATAATAAGTGCTCATGTAGCTTGGGTACACCTGTGAGTAGCTTTGCATGGGATGGTACACTGGCTGATAATATTCCGTCGCTACAGGATAGTGTGTAGGAACGTAAACCGCAGGTATACCACGAGGGTCAGCATACTGAGATTGCGGGTATGCATACGCAGTAACAGGTGTGGGAGTAGTTGCGACAGCTGGATAATAACGTTCAACAGGGCGATTGGGTGGTCTGAAGCTCTCGACAGTGACTTGCTCAGTATGGTTTGTTTGCGTTTGAGATGAAGTGAATTGACGGGGGGTGCTCCAAGGTCCTGCGAGATTTGTGTAAGTACGCGTTGAATTCTGCCAGGGAGAGAAGTTGGACAGCGGAGAGGAATTTACTGATTTCTTGTAGCTCGCCATCACGATAGCCACTCAAAACTCGAGCTCTGGCTGCAGCAGCAGCATTCAGTTCAGCTGCTCTGGCCTGGGAGGTCATCGACGGGCCTCCATTTGGCGCCATGTTGATCAGAGATGGGAGGATGGTTATTTTGTTCCTGCGTGGGAGGTAGGGCTCAAAACAAGACTTATCTGACACAGCAGAAATTTGAGAGAGGGGTTTTTTTGAACTCAATATCAAAACGAGCAGAAACAAATAAACAGACAGAAAAATAAGAGTAATAACAATGCACAGGATAAGAAGAATGGTTAAGATGATAAAGAGGATAACAGGCCAAAACAGACGGTGTCGTCTTAAGAGCTCAGGAAGAATGAAGAAGAATAAGTCTGAGTGAGAGTAGCTGACTGTTTGTGATAGGTGACTGTTCCCAAAGAGGAAGGAAGCCACTGGGCAAACCACATGGCCAGATTTTTCAGGCAGACAATGCAACAGCTGGGAGTTCCCGCCGAATAATCTCATACTCGATTGTGTCATTGTGTACTCTTTTTTGAATTTAAAACAAGTGCTTGCTTACAGTTGCAAACAAATAGTAAATTGAATGATTCATATTCATATTAGGAGATACTAAAGCTATCATACACGTCGTAAAGTAAACTCATAAAAATCATAAGAGCTCATCACATTGACCGAAACCATTTTCATTAACCACGCGCAATTAGTACTGACGCTGGGTGTTTCCAACAGTACGGCTACCGTCCAAGTCGGAGTCGACACGGGGGTCAAGCTTGTTCAGGAGATTGGAGTTGTGAGGACCAACGCTGCCAGTCTGGCCTGTTTCAGTGGAAGCATAGCTGCTACCTGCAGGAACACCAGTAGTACCCATGTGCTGGTGGCGAGCACGGTTGTCCATGTCAGAGTCGACGCGAGGGTCAACCTTGTTGGCCATGTTGCTGTCGTGAGGACCGGCGTTGGTGCTACGGGTGTTGTAGTTGTGGCCAGTCATGCCGGTGCCAGTCATACCAGTGCCAGTTGCGGTTCCGTGGTGGCGAGTCAAGCCAGTGCCAGTTGTGGGTACTTGGTGGCCAGCTGTGGTGCCATAGTTGGCTATGTCGAGTTAGCTTGTGATCATGATAACGTATGAGCTAAAGGAGAAAAACATACAACGATCGCTGTCGACGCGGGGATCCATCTTGTTGGCCAAGTTGGAGTCATGAGGGCCAGCAGTAGTAGTGGTACCGGCTCCCATGCCGTGACCGTGGTGAGTGGTTGAAGTACCCATAGTACCAGCACCCATACCGCCAGCGCCAGCACCCATGGTGGTGCCAGTGGGGCCAGTAGAGTGACCAGTCATACCGCCGTGGGTGGCTCGGTGGTCTGTACTCGTTAAACATGCTCGAGTTGAAATGATATATGTTGTGATGACTTACCACGGTCACTGTCAACGCGGGGATCCAACTTGTTCATGAGGTTGGAGTTGTGAGGTCCGTGGTTGGTTGAGCCTGCACCGTGAGCGGTGGTTGAGGTGGCAGTAGACTCGTTCTGGGACTGCTCGAAGGACTTGGTGGTAGTGTCGGCGGAGCCAGTGTGACCAAGAGCGTTCCGTCCATCTGAAATCTTTCATTAGTAATGGCCAAGGCATGTTGATTGCTTGTAGTGCTTACCGCGGTCGCTGTCGACGCGAGGATCCAATTTGTTCATCAGCTTAGAGTCGTGAGGACCGTTGTTGGCGCTTCCAGTGGCACCAGTGCCATAAGCGCCAGCAGCGGCTCCAGTGGTGGTTCCAGTGGTGTTGTAGCCAGTGTTGTGGTGAGTAGCGCGTCCATCTATAATCATGTTAGCAAACATCACGCAATAGTTGATTGTTGCGCATACCAAGATCGCTGTCGACACGAGGGTCCATCTTATTGGCAACGTTGGAGTTGTGGGGGCCGGCATTGGTAGAGCCAGTGGTGCCATATGTGTTTCCCATTGTGTTGCTTCCAGTGTGCATACCGGTAGCAGAGTGACCGGTGGTTCCATGGACGGCACGGCCATCTGTCGAGGTCAGTATACTATTTGGGAAGAGGGTTTTCAACGAGAAGTTGCCCTTACCAAGATCGCTATCAACACGAGGGTCCACCTTGTTGGCAACGTTAGAGTTGTGGGGGCCGGCATTGGTAGAGCCAGTGGTGCCATATGTGTTTCCCATTGTGTTGCTTCCAGTGTGCATACCGGTAGCAGAGTGACCAGTGGTTCCATGGACAGCACGGCCATCTGTTGAGGTCAGCATACTATTCGTAACGGGGGAGTCTTGACGAGGAAGATGCTCTTACCAAGATCGCTGTCGACACGGGGATCGACCTTGTTTGCGATGTTGGAGTTGTGGGGACCGGCGTTAGTAGAGCCAGTGCCGTACTCGTTCTGTGCGTAGGTGTTTCCAGTGTTCATGCCGCTGTTGATTCCAGTAGTGCCGGTGGTGCCGGTGGTGTGGTGAGCACGTCCATCTGCGCCATAGTTAGCATTAACAATTCAAACCAGCTTGCATCGAGCTATACGACATACCACGGTCGCTGTCGACACGGGGGTCAGCCTTGTTGGCGATGTTGGAGTCATGAGGACCAGCGTTGGTGGAGTGAGAAGGCTTCTCGTGCTTGTCGTGAGTGACAGCCTCCTTGACCTTGTTGATGATGCTGGACATGATGGTTGTTGATAGTGTGGTTGTAGGTGTAGAAGATGTAAAGTTCAAGATTTTCAGAAGCGTTGTTTGTTAGAATGTTGGATTGATGAGTTGAAATGTGGTTGAAGGGAGAAGGATTGACAGCTCTTTATAGAGTCTAGAGTGGTGTTTTTTTTTATGTTTGTGTCCTGGGGGAAGCTGTGTGACGACATCGAAGAAGCAAGCACATTACGTCCGCCTGGTCCACCGCAGACAATGAGCGTTTGAAGCTCATTTCCCGGCTTTGCGACCTGATTTGATTTGATTTGCTTGGCCGGTTGACTTTGCCTTGTTCCATGGCACGATCTGGCCTCATGGCGGGGAGCTCCATACTTCTCCAAACCTGTCAAATCAGGCTTTCCTCGTGGGACAGATCGACAAACGAGCCACGATGGAGATTGTACAAGCCACAGCTGTCATTTGCTAGCCGAGGGGAAGGCGACGTCATCCTACGAGACTACTGTGCAAGATGATATCGACGATCTACCTGATGGGATTCGCGGTGAAGTAGCCACTGCACGTTTTCAGACAGAAGCTGCTCATTTACCTAGTTAGTTAATACCTACCAGTCAGCAGCATGACCACCGTGGACTGGGTCAAGCCACAGATGAAGGATGGAGATGAAATGACATCGAGCATTGGCCAGGTCGAGTAACTACCAACACGTACTGGCTCTTTCAAGGTTGGCTGGTTAACTTGGTTAGCTGTGCTGTCGATGCTGCCGTAAAAGTAACTCGACGCAGGACGTCATTGCGAAGCAATGACGTTGGGCGTCAAACAGTGCAAATCTGGCCCGTGACCCCCACTAACCCTAACGGCCGCCTTGGCATTTAACTAGTTAGCTCATCTGTATTATGTAATCTGATTACTTCCAGCCTTATGAGCTTAACTTAAGTTAATCTAACTACTTAGTAGGTATGTAGTACTACGTACTCTGTCCGGAGTAGACTGTTTTGAAATGTCCAAGAATATGAGCAAAAAGGTAAAGGTCTACCGATGTCTCTGCTACATAGAGATGGCTGCAGTGTCAGCGGCACGTGACATGACGCAGTCGGACTTTCATGCGTGCATCTGTGGCCAAGCGATATGTACATGACACACTCAGTTTGAATCAATAATCAGGTAAAGATCATACACTTGCCGTCAAGTCGCCTGTTGCATCACCTGTTCTATGGAGTACTAACTATGTAAGTACAAAGAATAAGAATAATCCGAGTCCTCATCACGTGCCCCCATCAACGGCGCTTCGCCGGGGCAGGCTTGGCGAGCGGCGCGGCGCAACGCAACGCAACCGCCTCTAGCGCCCCTCCAGACTGCCTGACTGACGACGACTCTAATCCTCCGATCTCTCTCCAACGACGGAGGAAATCGAGCCACATCACAGTGCGCCGCGCCTTTGTTCTTATTCCCCTCTTTGGCTGTCTATTCTTGGCCTGTTTTGTTCTGTTATAGCACCTGTATAGTCTACGCCTGTGTTTCTCGATGATCGACCATCCCTTCCGTTCCGTGAGGCCGATAGTCGTGGTCCGGGAGTCGTAATCCATCGATAAAACATCGTTTCACGCAAACGCAACCCAGAGAGCCAGCTGCAGCCTGCTCACTATGCGTCCACCACGGCTTTTGCTTTTGATTTTTTGTTTCATCTTCTTGCCTATTCTTCTGACCTTCCTTTCCCTGGTCACTGCGGAGCCTCGTCGTGGCGTCGGCGAGGGGGAGGCACCCGTCGCTGGTCGATCGAGCCGATTACGCGCTCTCTTTTCATTCAACACGCCGACCTCGTTATTCCCACCGTCCGCCATCATCAGTTTGACCGATGACAACTCGACCTTTTTCCTCGCGCGCCCGGCGGCATTCGGGCCGCTTCTCCCGTCGAAAGGCCTCAGCGGCCAGATATGGATAGGCAGCGGCTTCAGCGAGGATACCCTCGGAAAGGGCGTTAGTACTGCAGGCTTTCAGGGAGAACTTGGCTGTTCGGATGTGCCAGGCTGGGATAAGGATGGACCGGCGAAACCAGATAAGGTGTTGAAAGAGACGCATATCATCATGCCGGCCAGTCCTGCAACGGACAAGGAGACGATTGATAAGCGCAAAAATGCCGACAACGATCATACTGCAGCGGACAAAAGCACTATACCCGCGCCAGATGACGGAACCGATGATCACTTACATCATCCATTTTCGGCGGTTAAAGATGAGATCCCAAGCGACAAACAACCACCCACGCACGCGGATATTCAGTCATTGCAAGAGAGCGCGGAGATCGCTGGAAAGGTCGTCCTACTTAGTCGAGGGGGTTGCGGCTTTTTGGAGAAAGTAAAATGGGTTCAACGACGAGGCGGCGCAGCACTTATCGTTGGAGATGACACTCGAGGCGGTAGCTTGATCACGATGTATGCGCGTGGCGACACTTCCAACATCACTATTCCAGCGGTGTTCACTTCTTATACGACTGCGCATTTACTATCCTCTTTGATACCAGAAAGGGCTACATTGGACGGTCAAAAGGAGACCAACCCGAAGAAAGTTTCGGCTGATCAGAAACGACCCAATAAGCCTACGACTACAACGACGAAAATCACCAGTCAGCCCACCAACACCAGAGTTCCGAAGAAGGATGCCGCAAAGAAAGAAGACTCGCCCAAAACGAAAGGCAATACCTTCTTCTCCGCGATATGGTCACTGTTCGGCTTTGGAAGAGACGAGTCCTTGACGGACGATAGCCGTCGACCGCCAAGCAGTGGCAATATTGATTGGGTTATGGTTGATGATTATGAAGAAGAAGAAAACGTCAGCAAATTAAAATCAACACAGTCCAACAAAGACAAGGCCAAGACTGACAGGTCGAAGAAAGTCAGTAACGGTCCAGTGGACGGCGATGGTTTCGAGATTGGTGTACATGACTGGCGGGATCCAGACCTTGTACCAAACAAGTCTTCTGCGAAGGGAGATTCTTCATCCGCTGATAAGACCGCGTCAAAGAAACAGGATGAAAAGGCCGACAGCAAGACGGATTCGAATCTCAAAGGTGGTATTATCACGCCTGGAAGCGGAGAGTACTCACACATGGTGAAGGTTCCGGCTGACAAGACGGACAAAAACGGAGCTGACGTGAACGATGGAACGTCGGACTCTAATGAAAAAAGCTGGTTTGCAAGACACTTTGGCTGGAACGAAGGTCTCGACGACGAACTAGATCAAATACTGAAGAATCGTGTTCAACCGACTAGTGGCCCGGTGGCATATGTGCGAGAAGGTGAACAAACCTTGGGTAACCACCCCGGTCTCTGGGTCACACTCACCCCGACGAGCATGTCGACGAGCCCGTTTTTTGATACCCTTTTGGTGCTCGTTGTCAGTCCATTGATCACCTTGACCGTCGTCTACGCACTGCTACTCTTGCGGTCTCGAATACGTCGACGACGCTGGCGTGCGCCCAAATCCGTGGTCGAAAGACTTCCGATCAGGACCTACCATACCATCACTCAGTCGACGTCAACATCAAGCAGCCCGCGGTCACCGAGCCCTGGATCTGTTACGTCGATTACGTCGACCTCCCCTTTGCTTGGATCAAGGCCTCGAGAAGCGCACGGACGCTCTCGACAACGTTCCCAGACTGTGTCTGGAGCGGGCATTCGAACGCATGATGTGACGCCGATTAAAGAAGGGACATTTTCTGGATCTGATTTATGGAGACGAAAGTATATCGGGCGTCAAGTCGAGTGCGTGGTATGTTTGGAAGAATATGTCGATGGTCAGAGTCAAGTGATGAGTCTCCCGTGTGGACACGAATTCCACGCGGAGTGCATGTAAGTCCCCTTTCGTGATACTTTTTTGAAAGTTTAAAACTAATGGTAAAGCAGCACCCCATGGCTCACGACACGTCGACGAACTTGCCCAATCTGCAAAGGCGATGTTGTCCGATCAATGGCTCTCGCCGAGCCTACAGGCAATCAAGAACATACTTCCGTTGTTCGCACGTCGTCAGTGCCAATTATACCCGATGTCAGCGACGACTCGCATTTAGAAGAAGGTCGACGAGCAGATGAATCATTGCTACCTACCGACAGCAACGATGACAACGAGAGCAACGTCAATGCAGCCTCCTCTACGTCGCCTCGTCGACATAATTGGCGCAATCTTTCATCCATGAATTTCTCCGCTCTAAATGGAGATGCCATGTGGCATTCATCACGGAATGATCGCAGTAGATAATCTGCCTTCTATTTCATTTCTCAGCGTTTTTGGTCTTGTTCATTTGACGGTTAGCGATTAGGTATTGGTTTCTCCGTATTATGTGCGGTTGGTATGGCGTATGAGGATCGTTTCCATGCATACCGTACGTTAGGTATAGCTAAGGACGAATGGAGGTACATTGATTTAACCCAAGTAAAACTGTTTATAAAACTGTTTAAATCGTAGTCGTAGCAGCGTAGCCAAGCATGAGAATTTCCTCTTTCAGATGTGATATGTCCTGTCTTCTGATTGGCTCAAAACGTTATTTCTGCCGACGTCATAACGATGTCCTCATTCAACATTCTTTGACCTGAAAGTTGAAAGTTGAAATACTTTATAAGTTCCAAATCTCTCCTAACTTCTGTCAAGGACACACATCTCACCAAAACCTACATTCACCAGATCATAAAAAAAAAAAAATTAAAAAAATGGCAGACCGCGTCAAAACAGTGGCAAAATCCGAGATCCAGCGCATCTCCTCCATCGCTCTCCGCGCTCTCAAATCAGGCGCATATCTCTATCCATTCCAGGTATCCCCTCACAAGCTTCCCAACTACCCAACTATTACGAGCAGAAAATTAACGTTATACAGGGCATAATATATCTCCTCTCCCACCGCACGCTATGGGCCCCCCTCCGCTCCCGCCTCATGCCCACTCTCGCTCTAGGCGTAGGCGTAACAACAGCCATGTTCCTACTAACCTACATCCCACAAATGACGCTTCTGGCATTCACATCCGGTCCCTTCGTGGCACCCATATCAGCTGCGTTGCTAGTCATCAATGAGGCATCCGCCATAACCAGCTTCCTAGCTTCACGGAACATGTTCTTCGGCCTTGGACGATCTTCTTCTTCTTCTTCTTCTTCTTCGTCGTCGTCGTCATCATCAACCTCGTCAGTGACGCTAGACGCATTCGACGCCACGCTCATACTCAAGGGCCACGAAAATTTGGTCTCTGGAGGTCGCGAAATCCGCGCCCCGGCACGAGCAGGTAACGTCCTAACGCGACTAGGCGGATTGGTGGGGATGAGTAAACGCAACTCCTTCAACGCCAGCCACTCCACCATCGACGGGGTCATACGTTCCTTGCTCTATCTACCGCTCAACTTCATCCCCGTCGTCGGCACGTTCGCGTTCCTCGCGCTAAAGGGCCAGAGAATGGGCCGCAATGCTTTGGATCGTTATTTCGAGCTTAAGGGTTACTCGGCGCAGGAAAGGGAGCAATGGCTGAGCGAGCATGAAGGGGACTATATTAGTTTTGGGGTTGCGTCGTCCGTCCTGGAAATGGTGCCGTTTGCGTCGTTTGTGTTTACGTGTACGAATTCGGTAGGTGCGGCGTTGTGGGCTTCGAATGTTGAGACGAGAGCTGGGACGGCGCCGGGGTTGAGGGAGCAGAGTAAGAAGGCTGCTTAGGGGTTTGGGAAGGGAGTAAGGAACGGAATGTACTCGTGCTTCTGTGTAAGATATATACATGCAATCAAACAGAAAGTACCGCCAGTATGTACCATATATGTATTGAAAATATGTATGTGGGCAACACCAAAAGAGCATAGTACTCTACTATGGCTCATTCGAAGTCGGAACGCACCCCCAACTACAACCCCGACGCAAAAACGGCAATGGACGCAACTCTGCACCCGAGGCGCGTGGACATTTCAGTCCATTTTCATATGTAGCGCAATCCCACCATTCAATCCATTGTGTGCGCGGAATCACAAAGCTGCGGTGACAGACGGAACAGGACATGCCACCAACATTTCGGACAGAAATCGCTTTTCGCAGTAACCGGATCACGGGCTCTGGGTATTCAGACGATGTTTCGTCGTCTGCGAGGAATTGATCGAGATATGGGGCTTTGTTGCATTCGAGGAGCGCCAGTTCGCGTAACGACGGGACTCTGCTCGTTTGAGTCTGGGTAGTAGCACTCTGGGGTTTACCGGATGTTTTGTTTGACACAATCCTGCCCTCAGCGTCGAAACGCTGCACGCGGCTAGTAGCGATGTGAATTGGCGCCCATGCTTCCTCTGGTATCGGTCCGTCGTATTCCCACACTCGAAGATTGCCTTGGGGTGCATTTTCATGGTGCCAATGTTCAATATCTGCTGCCGCTTCTTCAAACGACATGAAGGGGTTCGGATGAATGGTCAACTGCTTCAAGTCCCCTTTACGTATCAACCATAGTATCTCCCATGGCAATGTAGTGAGTTGGTTTACAGAAAGATTAATCTCTTGTAGGTTCGTCAATTTGCGAATGGCTCCTGGAATTTCGAATAGCTCGTTGTTTCGTACACTGAGAACATTCAGGTTTCCCAGCTCAAATATTTCAGACGTGAGCTCCTTTAGGGAATTTCCCGACAGAAACAGCCGGAGCGAGGGCGTTAATGATGTGAATACTTCATCGGTGACGGGCCCATCAGATACTGCCGGCTGCTTCGTTAGATGTAGAAGAGGTTGAAGCAAGCCTGTCGGGATAGTCTTCAAAGCAAAGTTGCTATAACTGAGTTAGACAAGTCGTTAATAGCATCTGAGAGGTGAGTTTACCTCAAATCAACATTCTCCTGCCCCTTTTCAAGACACTCATTGACCATTGCTCGAGCATCTCTGTGCTCTTGCGATTCCTCCACATTCCGTATGTTTCGAGCCGCAAAAACTGGCCCCGCTATGTGATCATTTTGGCTATCGTTCTCTGTTTCGGTTGCACCGGCTGTGAATTTAGACACTGCATCCTGCTTCTGTCCAGCCCACGCACGCGCCATAAAATCCTCACAAGACGACGCTTCCGACGAGAGAAGACAATCCGAGGACGATTCATCACTCCCCATCCAAACACCACTGTCCATGTTCCTCTTTTCTTTGAAATCGGCTCTTTTCCGTTTCACTTCCTTGGCCATTTCCCCCCACCAGGTACCGCGATAGCGTCGCTTTCGTGAATGCTCGATTTGCTGGCCATTGTAGTTTTCCAACGATGAAGATGGAATGTCGTCGCTCGAGAAAAGTGCCGGGTCGCTGGATGGCAGGCTGGATTGGCTCAGTCGCGAGGAGAGTCGCGTGGGTTTATGGAATAGGTGCTCGGGGGCTTTGGCGGGTGATCGGTGACGGATGCTCCGTAATGGAGGAAGGGGCAGCTCTTGATCCATGTTGCCTCGTTCAACGGAAGTCGGTCAGCTCGAAGTATTGTCTTCAAGCAATGCGCGTTCATGCAGTATCTGGCAGGCTACGCTCAACAATGCCTTCAGTTTGCACTCAATCGGCAGAGGGTAGATTTTTCCAGGAAGAATATGCCAGCGCGACAGCTGGATAAGCCCCTGGAAGTGTACTCTCAAAAGTAGGGGATTTGTAAATTGTAAAAGGTTGGTCGCTTGACTGTTCACGGCGAAGGGCAGTCGCGAGGGACGGCAGTGACGCGTTATACATCGGCCAATCACAACGGGCAGGATAAGGGTCGATATGATTGTGCTTATCAGGGGATTGTTGGAACCAAAATCATGTGACATTCCAGTTGACGCAATTGAGAGCATCAGAGCAGCGCGTTGGTTTTCGGTTGTCTAGTCTTTATATTCTATACAGATGTATATTATATATCTTTATGACTATGGGTACGTAGGGGGTAGCACTACGTAGCACGTATCAAGTTGAATTCATAAAAGACACAGTTGATGATTTGACATTGTGTGTAGATAGTCTCATAGTACGTACCTAGAATAAGCTCCCGTGGGCCCCGTTGCCGTTCCTACGTATGTCCCGTGGTTGTTTCTCTTCTGACTCAATCCAAAGTCAAGGAGTGTCAGTAAACAACAATTGACAGAAGATGCCCCTGAATCGCTTACCACGATCGGCTTTCTTTTCCCAGTGTCGCTACCATGCCGGCTTAGGTATACGTGCCTCACGGCCTGTCCAATCCCGCCGTGGCTTCTTGACGTCCGCTACAGAAGCCCCCGAGATCGCATTTGCTTTTGAGTATGTCCGAACGAGTATTTGATCTAACTGTGGCTGATACATCGTCATCTTAGTATCGACGGTGTCCTTCTTCGTTCCTCCAAACCCATACCCGGTGCTTCAGACGCTCTTCGTACCCTCCAAGACCGCGGCATCCCGTTTATCCTGTTGACAAATGGCGGCGGAAAACACGAGACTGAGAGAGTCGCCGAGATCAGCGAGAAACTGAATGTCCCTCTAGACCCGAGCGTTATAATTCAAAGCCATTCGCCATTTGCCGAGCTGGTCAATGGAGCATTTGGACAAGAGGCTTTGGGAAATAAGACCATCTTGGTCGCAGGCGGTGATGGTGACAGTTGCCGCCTAGTCGCCGAGAGGTGTGTGAATGGTCGCTGATTGGGAAACGGAAAATTCGTCTAATTGCTTTCTGCAGATATGGATTTAAGTCGGTTGTAACTCCCGGAGATATCCTTCACGCATATCCCAGTATCTGGCCGTTCGCTAAGAACTTCAAAGACTACTACAAGTCATTTGCACGGCCTCTGCCCCGACCAATTGACCCAACCGATCCTCTAAAAAGTCTCAAGATCGACGCAATGTTCGTCTTCAATGACCCGCGAGACTGGGGCCTCGATGCCCAGATTATTATAGATATACTGCTATCCAATCAGGGTATCATGGGAACATCATCTGACAAGAACGGAAAATCCCATCTGCCAAACCGCGGATATCAACAAGATGGACAACCGCCGTTATATTTCTCAAACCCAGATCTATGGTGGGCAGCAAGCTACCACCTCCCAAGACTTGGCCAAGGAGGATTCCGTGAAGCTCTGGAAGGAACTTGGGCCGCCGTGACTGGAGGACCAGCCCAGGGTGTCGAGCTCATCAAAACCGTGGTTGGAAAACCCTATGCACTCACATACCGATTTGCAGAAAATCAGTTACTGCGCAATCGGTCGAAAATCTTCGATTCGGAAGGTCTACCTCCGATAAGGAATGTTTTCATGATCGGTGATAACCCGGAGTCTGATATTCGTGGAGCCAACACTTATAAGAGTGACCATGGCAGCAAATGGCATTCTATCCTTGTGCGGACCGGCGTATATAGTGGAGGTACTCCCGCATACGAACCGACAACTATTGTGGATGACGTGAAGCACGCCGTCGAGTGGGCTCTCAAGACTTCGGAATATTGAATAGGTCATTCACTTAGCGCAAATAAACAGCGTCGTGTTGCATTTGACTCTTCTACGAATGACTTTGTATATAGACACAGCTTGCAGCCTTCATTTTTGTGAAGCTACATGTATACAATCTAGTGAAAGCTAGAGGGCGCCATCGCTTGTATAATTATATGTATAGACTCATAATAGAAGTGAATCAGTATCTAAAGAAATAATAGTATTCTCAAAACGCACCATCAACCAGTGTATCGTTCTAAGTCATCTACCTGTAAGTTAACTCTGATAGTCAAATTGGAAAAGCAATGCCTGTAGTTAGCGGTACGTAATGTTTATTCTTTAAGGAACTTCAATTTATGCAGTAGACCTTGGATATAACGAACAGAAGGCCTTCCAACGCCCGAATCTAAGATCTCAAGACTCCGACACATTTGGTGATGGGGAGCACTCTGATGACAATCGCTCGATTAATAACGGTTCGGAGCACTTTTCATATTCATATGGATCATAGGCCTTCCGTTCGTTATATCCAGGGTTCACAGCAATAGCAAATGAATGTATCTGATAAAACGCACGTGATATTCAGAACACGACTTAGGGCTTAGGGCTGGGTCAAGGAGGGGCCGTCCCGGACAGCGGGGTGACTAGGGTAAGAAGTTTTGAGCCGGAGATTGATGAATCATAAGACGTTGATTTTTTACTGTGAGTCACTATAAGCCAGTCAATTCATATCAATTCTATCTGAGCTTTATTCTTTTCGACAAACGTACTTACTTCTTGAAACAGCTTGTTACCTTTCCGTCCTATTGTGTCGTAGCACGAAAGCAGCTGAAGATGGCTGACTCAACCCTTCCTCATCGACCGAAGCCCGAGGAGACCTCAGAAGCTGTTCCAGCGACCGAGAATGCTGCTCCCGCCGCCGCCGAAGGAGCTGCTGCTGAAGGAGGCGCCGCCGCTCCTAGCAAAAGCGCATTGAAGAAAGCCGCCAAGGAGAAAGCCAAAGCCGAAAAAGCCGCAGCTCGCGCAGCCCAGGAACAAGCACAAAAGGCAGCCAGTGCCGCCGCAGATACCGCTGTAGGACTGTATGGAAAGCTCCCCGAGAACGAAGATCTTGAGCCTGCCATCGACTTTTCGAAGCTAGGAGAGGAACACTATGAGAAGGAGGTTACCGTTGTGGCACGTGTCGACAATACCAGATCACAGAGCGCCAAGCTTGGTTTCCTCATGCTTAGACAAAAGGGAAAGAAGCTTCAAACAGTCATTGCGGCACCCGCAGAAGGACCTGTCTCGAGGCAGATGGTGAAATGGACTACAGGTCTTAACGTCAACTCTATCGTGCAGGTCACTGGTGTCGCTAAGAAGCCCGCTGTCCCCATCGCATCTGCGACTTTGACTGAGTTGGAACTTCAAATCAAGAAGATCTACATGATCGCAGAAGCAGCTCAAGTTCTTCCCATGCAAGTCAAGGATGCTGAGCGACCACCACCACTTACCGATGGAATTGAAGGCGAACCCGAACTCGACGCCGAAGGTACTCCTATTGTCACACTCAAGACTCGTTTGGATAACCGTGTACTCGACTTACAAACAGAGACTAGCCAAGCTATTACCTGGATCTCTAGCGGAGTTGCGCAATTATTCACGGAGTTTATGTTGAAGAGTGGTGCGCGCTGGATATTCTCATCGAAATTGAGTGGATCGTCAACGGAAGGTGGAAGCGAAGTTTTTGAAGTCAAGTACTTCAACAAGAAAGGTTATCTTGCTCAGAGTCCTCAGTTGATGAAGCAAATGGCCATTGCTGGTGATATGGAGAGCGTTTTTGAAGTTGGTCCTGTGTTCCGTGCTGAAAACAGTAATACACACCGTCACTTGACCGAGGTAAGCACATAACAGCCATTTTCTTTTCTTGGCCAAGTTGTTGACAGTTCGTAGTTCACCGGCCTCGATTTCGAAAAGACTTTCAGACACCACTATCACGAGGTTCTTGACTTTGCCGAGGAACTTCTTGTTTTCATCCTCACCGAGCTCAAGGAGCGCTACAAAGACGAGATTGCCGTCATTCAAAAATCATACCCCAAGGCAGGTGACTTCAAGTTGCCCAAAGATGGCAAGGCCCTCCGGTTGAACTATATGGATGGTGTCGCATTGTTGAAAGAGGCCGGCGTCGACACATCTGAACAAGAGGCATTCGAGAATGACTTCACCACCGCCATGGAGAAGAAGCTGGGACAGATCATCCGCGAAAAGTACGACACCGACTTCTATGTTCTCGACAGATTCCCCATGGCTGTTCGACCATTCTACACCAAAGCAGACCCCGAGGATCCCACATACTCTCACTCATATGATTTCTTCATGCGTGGTGAAGAGATCATGTCCGGAGCTCAACGTATCAACGACGTCAAGGAGTTGGAAGAGAGTATGATCAAGAAAGGTGTCGACCCCAAGACGGAAGGTTTCGAGGACTATTTGAATGCTTTCCGACAGGGTTGTCCTCCGCATGCTGGTGGTGGTCTTGGCCTGAATCGTATTGTCATGTTCTTCCTGGGTCTGCCGAACGTGCGTTTGGCGACTCTGTTCCCTCGTGATCCTCAGCGCTTGCGACCATAAGCGTGTTTGTTTGATGAAAAGATATCTTGATTGTATGAGATGAAGTAACAAATACAAAAGGAAATATTTTTTGACATTTACTTAATAGATTCCTCGCTTCTCATTGGCTGCCTTTAGCTGTAGGCTGTAGCTTCAGGTCCATAGCGCTAGCGATTCCGCTTCTGGATTCTGCCTCGATAGCGATAAGAGCGCGGAGATTTTGTAGACCTCTACCAATCTCTTACTTCAAACAACCCTTCGCTTGATCACAAAGACACATCGCAGGCGTGAATACTGTTATTCATATTGGTTAAAGAACATGGTCTGAACTCTGTCGTACTCCAAGACCGACGGTGGTCTTCCTCAACTCATCTCCTTACCTTCGTCTACTTGATTCGACTATCAGAAGATGGCCGAAAAACGCAAGACCGATTCTGAGCTCAGAGATGGCGATAACAACATTCCCGCGAAACGAGCGCGTCAACAAATATCTTACGATGACTTAGACGACTCCACGCATACGCCTCCAGTCGTCCAGCCCAAATCGACAAGAAATGAACATGAAGACGACGTCGCCGACGCGTCCGAACACGAATCCAACCCGGGAAGTAATAGCAGAAATGTCACAACACCAAATAAACAAAACAATCGGCAACGCCACAATCAGCAACCCCGGGTAGACCCCGTCTACGGGCAAAGAAGTGCCTTTCCCGGTCTGGATGATGCAGGCTCCGGCGAGCTTCTATACGGGCCACCGGAGGACGGCTTAGAGTACTTGCGTTTAGTTCGGTAAGTCAAAATCCTGTCTTCTCCTTGCATTATACAAGCAATGGGCTAAGTGCTTGCGTTCTTTTTCTTGGTCTCTGTTAGCTACGCATGGGTTTGGTCTTGAGCTAATATGATTGATTGTGTTCATCGTTGTCGCAGGTCGGAAGCAAATTCGTTACCTGCACTGTTCGTGGCGCCGAAACCTAAGACGGAACAAAAAGAAACACATCAAACTGAGGACGGGCTGCATCAACTTGTGACTACGAAAGAGGAAACGGAGCAAGCCCAACCCGAGACTGGTTTTGTCCTCATCGACGGTGTCGTGATAGCCACATCCACCGCCAAGGAACCCACCGAACTCGACGTCAAAAAAGAACGAGACGCCCAATCATCGTACTACAATCTGTTAAAACATCGCTTTGTCCTCCTCCGGACGACGTTGCGCTGTTCCCCACCGGCCAATACAATAACCAATTTAGACGAAAGTCACCCCATCACTCTCCCATTCCACATAAAAGCAGCTCGTTCAGCATGGACGCAATTACTATACACCGAAGAACCGCAGATGGTACAACTGGCTTGTATGGATATGGAATCCGTGCTTGGCGTACTCCGGCTGTTGGGGGATGTGATGAGCAAGTGCGTCAAGGATAATGATGCGGACCAGTTACGACGTATAGGTGCATGGGCATGGGGTTTATTAGGCCGATGCCGAGATGTGGGCGAATTGGGCAGTGAGGAAGTTGGCGAGTTGAGAGTATTCGGGAGGAAAGCGCTTTCTCTTTTGAAGAAAATGGATAGAATCAAGACACTTTCTTCCGAAGGTGCTGATGAGGTGCGGTCTGATTTGGAGGATGAGGAAGAATTCAGTGACGAGGTTGAAGTGATGATTACAGTTGAGAGTAGTGTGAAGTCTACTGAAGAGCAGGGGATTGACGAGCTTGAGGCGGCAAAACTTCGCTTACAGGCTCGATTCCTCGAAGAGACCGCGGAAGAGGAAGCCGAGAGACAGAGGAGGAATACTTCATCGCCACTCGAAGCACCTATGTACGACGAGCCAGAGACGATGTCTGTCCCGGAGACTACCACTGAAAACCCCTTTCCGACGGTTGCAGTGTCTGCGGAGGAGCAGTCTCGCATTCTCCTGGATATGATCATTACTATCGTGGGCGAGTTTTATGGACAGAAGGACCTTCTACTGGAGAGAGATGTCTGGAATCAGTAGGTGAAGGATGTTTAATGATGAGAAATTTCGTCATGATACCCCAAACATGTATAATATTAGAATGTCGCGATGACATTGTTCGCCGGCTATTGGTTTCGAGAAAGAAGAGCAGCTCAGGATGGCTTCAAAGCGTCAGTGATTATTGTGCCTGCATATCCCACAGCCTATCAATCATCAATACATTCTGTGTATTTCGTTAACCATGATCTCGAGCTATGGTATGGCGTAACGCATGATAGCTTGCACTTTCAGTCTACAAGAATTCTACTCCGCCTTGAACAAGAACGGTCAATAACTCGGGCCTTCTTCTCATCAAGTTATCATTGAGTGTCCATTCAATAGACAATAATCGCAAGCAAAATCGGTATCCTCAATTCATTAATTCATTAAATATGGATAGTCACCACATAGTAACGCATTGCGTTTATGACACCTCTCCTAACTGTTCCCAGATCGCCCTCCGAGTACAATCATCCTGAACCCATTTCTCGATCCTAGTCGCCGTATCATTCACCAACCACTCATAATACAACCCATTCGGCAGAAAAATTGATTGATGGGCGATGACCTCGTCAACATCGGGCATGAAAATGCGTACCCATAGCGGATCAATTGAGTTTTTAGAGGTGTCTGGTGGCAATGCGCAGAAGACGCGATCTTTTGGTGGTTTTGTGGACTTTTGTGTTGCTGGTGAGGATGGTTCGTGTATGTAGGGTGGTGATATGGGATGGATCTCGGTCTCGGTTTCTGTTATTTCGAGCTGTGGCGTTGATGACGTACTGACTTCTTTGATGGATGCGGTGGCTGAAATGGAATGTCTACCTTGCATATCATCTTGGTCGTGGTCGTTATCTGGAATAATGCTGTTGTCGAGGTCTCCCCTGCTCTCTGACCGTAGAGAAGTTGAGTCAGATTTCTGACCCCTCTTGCTCAGTTTCATCGCAAGTTTTTCGCGCTCTTTGAGGGTCGCGGTGTACTCTTTTTGAGCCCTTTCGTGAAGCTTGACTAGGCGTGCATGTTCCTTTTGTGCCTGTTTAAGAATATCTTTGTTGTTATAGTTGGCTGGATCGAAAGTTTGCGGTTTAGGGGGAATTGTTGGCAAAGGCGGAAGAGATTCGAGCATGGTCATGTTATCCTCCCCGACTGCATCCATCTTGTTGTCTTCAATCGTCCCTGACTGCTCAGATACAGCGTCACACGACTGTCTTGGAGAAGGAGATTCATTTTCCATGGGTGATGGTTCAACTTCTGTCAAATAATCATCACTTGAGTCATCAACACTTTCGGTTGAAACTATGGGGCCAGGAAGCTTGGTCAAACTCTCAACTGATTCCGTGGCCAACGCCTGACTTGACGGTGATATGTCCGCAAGACCCTTGTTCTCAAGACTTGCCGATGGTGACTTCTTCGGAAACCCGGGACTCGCCGTGTAGTAATTCACAAATCCGAGTCGTCTTTGCAATCGACCATGTGTATCTGTCTTTGGCTCCAAATCGTCTATACTATCCAACTCTTTCAACAACGTGTAACGACGGCGAAGTCCCGAATAATCGGCAAGACAGCCTCCGAACTCAAAGTAAGAATTCGCATACTCCTTGACCGCCGTTCTTAAGTTGCCCGAGTTTTTCTTGAGGAAATTCAGAGCACCATCTAGCTGATTGCGTTTCGCACGACGAACATCATTCACGAATGGAGGGTCGAAATTCGGGTCGGGCTTTTGCTCATACCACGAAGAGGCGGTTGACTCCGTGGAATGTTGGGAGCTCTTGTCGCTTGGAATGATATCGGGCGTTTGCAGAGATGCGGTTTGATTGCGGTCTTCCTGAGACGTATCTTCTATACGCCTTGGATGAAATAGACTTGAGATCCCTGTGCCAACGACGCTCGGATGCATACCTAGGAAGGGGACGTCGAAGTTGATCGTTCCGAGCATGTGATGTCTGTACCTGGTAGGGCTGTTTGCATTTTCAGTCTCGGCAAGTGCTACCTCTGCGGCAAGGATGCCGCCCAAACTGTGTCCTAACAAGATGACATCGGTCTGATCTGACTCATGCGGTAATAGCCTGCCACCCCAGATTAGTTCTGCATCGAATAGTATTTTGATAATGTTGACAAACCACTCGCTAAACTCATCTCGAGCGGCGCTCATTGCCCGCCGGGATTTATATCGCGGATATATCTTGGAATATACTACGTGCGAATCTGCCAAAGCGTCGGCGACCAAATTGTGCACGTGAGCTGGAAACGCTCGAAAGCTATCTTCAGCACCCATAAAGCCATGAATATAGATTAGTAACAACTTTCGTTTTCCATCGGAAGGAGTCCTTGATGGGCCCAATGATATACTCGACGACTTTGCATCTTTTCTGGGGGGAAGCGGAGGCGGTCTTTGAGCTGGCCTTGGTTGTCTTTCATCAGATTCTTGTTCCGTGAGTGGCATACTCGATAATGTCGTATGCAGTAACACGTCTTGGTTGCTTGCTGGAGAAACAGAGTCATCCAGTTGTACTGGAGGGGTCATGATCAATTCGACGGACCCTTTCGGTCATCTGAGCGGCTGTCATGTGCTTATACCATCGTCTTGACGCTGTTGTGGTCTCAGCACATTCTAGACACCTGTATTTCATGAATAGAAGAATAGCTTAAACATCTGTGATATCCAAGAAGAGCGAGGTGTAAATAAAGATGTACCCTATATTGTGAGCTAGCCGGTTGGAGAAGGTGGAGAGGTATCTATCAGCCAATCAAAAGAGGGATTTAATACATACACGCCCTGACCATAACTATTGGATAAAGATCATTTCCCTAATGAACTCCCAATGGATTTAATCGAACCATCCTTGAAATTTCTTGTTTCTTTCTGCTTCATGAGATACGTGACTATTTTCCTCTTCTCTTCTTGATCTTGCCATCAAAAAGGCTCATTTCCTCTTGTGGAAGACCCAGTTTCTCTCGCCATTGATAAAGTAGTAACATTCGGATCTCTTCGCAAATCTTCATCAGCTCCATTGTCTAATAGAAACTTAATAGTTTCGAATCGTCCATAATCCGCTGCCCACATTATAGGCGTTCGCCGAGATTTGTCTATAAAGTTAAGATCTGCGCCCCGTCCGATGAAAGTAGTGAGCATGGGAATATTGCCTTGAAATGCTGCAATGGAGACAGCATACAGATCGACTGGCGGAATTTATCCGTCAAAGATCCTTTGGAACTGCAGAAGAATCTTGAGTGTCGCATCACAGCATCTATTCTGAGTCCGTCCTGCAAGGAGATGACGGCAGTATATCTTAAGCAACCGAATTGTTGAGACATTAGATTCACCAAAGCGTGCGGCTTCAATGAGCGAAGGCCATATAGGTCTGTAAAGGCTCGGTATATCCTCCCGGCTTTTGTTCGAGACTAGATTGATAAGCTCATCATGACCCAGCCGTGCTGCTGCCTTGCAAGCTCTCGGTCCACGATCATCTGAGCGTAGACCCAGAAGAGGACTTATACCTTGACTTTTCTCATCAGTGCGCGCCCATATCATTGATCTACAACTTTGGTAGGTTGCTGTCATCTTATCTTCTTCATCAATTCGCGCTCCGTTTTCGATCAAAAGTTTGGCTATTGTGTAGTCTCACTTAAGAATACCAATATGAAGAGGAGATCGTTCCAGAAACCTTTCCTCAATATCAGTGTATTTCCTGCTTCTCGTTTCAAGATCAAGGTTTTGCTGTATTGAGTGTTGCATTATTTCTATCACCGCTTTGTAAACACCAAGATTTCTGATTCAGATAAACATATACCTACTGACCAACTTTGATGATAGATCTCAATCCTGGTTTTATGTAGAAATATTATCTTTTGGTGTTTTGGGGTAAAAATGTTGTTTCAATAAATAACTGCTTATTATTGGTTACATTCTTCAAGGGTGAATGCACCGCACCGTAAGCACTAAGACCGAGGCTGCGTCATAGAGTGGGTATCTCTCCAGCTTGAACTTCCCTTCATCGCAGGCAAACTCTCCTTCAACTTCACTTTCACTTTGACTGTTTATGAGCTACAAAGCTTGCCATTTGACTTACTGACCATGCCGTCGAATGTTGAAATTACCATCCCCACAGCTACCCTGACGGGAGACTACACGACTTACAACATAACCGTCCGGCTGCCTCTCCGATCCCTCGTCGTCCAGAAACGTTACTCCGAATTCTCGACCTTCCACGATGATCTAGTCCACCAAGTCGGCGCTCCTCCCCCTGTACCACTGCCCAAAAAATCGTGGTTTTATAATACAAACTCAAATGAGAAGCTGAGGGAAGAAAGGCGGCAAGGCCTGGAGAAATACCTACAAGCAATCAACAACGCAGAAGATCAGCGATGGCGGAACACGAGTGTGTGGCGGTCATTCTTGAACTTGCCTGTACAAGCATCTGCGGGAGATAATACGTCGTCTGCAAGGTTACATAAAGCAGTTACGAGCCCCGGTGGTCTGGGATCTGCGCCGATAACGGATCCGGTGTTATGGCTGGATTGCCATCGCGAAATGAAGTCACATTTACACGACGCGCGGCTGCATTTAACGAGACGGGATCAAGCTACAACTCCCCAGAAACAACATGAAAGCTCAGCACACGCCAAATCGAGTCTGGCCAAGGCCGGGTCAATGATTACAGTCCTTGAAGAGGCTTTGAAGAATCCTGGAAACGATAACTGGGCTGGAAGTGGTCTCGGTGAAGGCGAAATCAGACGGCGAAAGGATCTACTCGCAAGTGCGAAGAAAGAAAAAGATGGACTGGAGAATTTGCATAATGCGATGCTGCAGAAGAGTAAATTGGATACCGCGGTGGCCTCGATACAGGATAAGGATAAGCTCATGAGCAGTGCGAAGCCTCGATCGGGTGGTCGAGTTCTTGGGAAGGAAACGGATAAGACACGCGAATTGGATAACCAGGGAGTACTACAACTCCAGAAACAGACTATCGACACACAAGACAAGAGTGTCGAAGAATTGCTTAAGATTGTCTCGAGACAGAAAGAGCTGGGTATCGCTATAAACAATGAGCTCGAGGTCCAGAACCAGCTCCTGAGTATGGCAGATGAGGATGTTGATAGGTTAGTATCTTTCTACACCTATATTTTACATATGTGCTTACTGAGATCTCTTGTAGATTGCAAAGCAAAATTGATATCGGAAACAAACGAGTTGGTAAGATTTCATAAATGGAACGCCAGAACTGGCATGGACGTGCCCAATTTGAGGTATACCCGGGTGTAAATAGACAGTGTTTTTGTTATTTCTCTTGCGTCTGGCAGCACATAGCGATCTTTGATTACTATTTCTGTTAATACGAAGCATAGTATGCAAGCATGTTCGACAACTCCATCAATTTTACTTTGGTTCATCCCAAATTCACATTTTGATAGTGCCACTATGCGGATCTAGACTTGAGGTCTCATAAACCCAGAGAAAAACTTTGCCATCTCATCGTAATCATCCATCTCTCCCACCCAACTCACATACTGATCGGGTCTTACAATCACGGTGGCACCACGACTTGGATCAATGCCGTAGTTGACATAAGCCTGACCATGTCCCTCGTGATAGGACTGATCATCAACAAAAACTTTCCAATAGTCCCAACCTTCCTTCTTGTCGTACGGATGAAACGCCTCTGGTAAATCAAGCAATTCCAAGCTCGTTCGCGGTCCCGCATGGACAGTCAGCACTTCGATCACGCTGTCAATCCGCTGACTCGCGGGTGTATAACGACGAAGGAAAGAGTCCGAGGCTCCAAGTTTTTCTCCTAGTTTCTGCATACGCTGCATATTCTCTGGAAGGGTGAGATTGCCGGCGAACACGATAACTCGCCAGCGGCCGTTGCTTTTTAGTAGTTCCTGTAGATGCCATGGGCGTGCATCGGACTGATTGAGAACTTTGAAACTGGGCATGCGTTTTCCAATGTCGATGCTTGCTGCTAGCTGGGGCTTACTGACGCTACGAAGGAGTTGATTGCCTATCACATCTGTACCATCACCTTGTTCCTGTGCGTTGCCATCTTTTGCAACGATTACACTTGCGCCGTAATTGACCGCTATTGACATATAGATTAGTAATGTACCTCGAAGGGAAAGTAAGGCTTAAATCATACCGATACCGCTAGCAAACTCATTACCCTTCTCAAATGCAGACTTGAATTCGTCCATACTGACACCCTCTTCATCCATGACATCCTTGGCCGGACGACCGGAGAAAAGCCTCGAGAAGCGATGGTCAAATGCAATCAGATCCTGCGCAATGCGTCTTCTCTCAGATTGGTATGTTTTCAGGATTGATCCGTCGCTGTACCCTTTCACTACATGGGCGAGCTTCCATCCTAGATTATAAGCTGATAGAAATGTCAGTACATACAGATCCTTTAGAGGGCAGAACCAACTTACTATCTTGCATACTAACATTCATCCCCTGTCCAGCCTTTGGAGAATGTGTATGTACCGCGTCACCAGCCAAAAAGACACGCTCATGCAGCGAAAAGTTATCGCCTACCCGCTGACCAATCTGATATGCCGTCCACCAGTCGCAGTACGAATAATCCAATTTATATGGATGTAGAATCTTCTGTGCAGATTGCAGAATGATGTCGGGTGTAATCCAGGACCGATCAACTTTCCCTTTGCTCTGTGCATGCTCCGTTGCCTGTAGCTGGATATAGAGCCGAACGAGCTTATTCTCGCGCGGAATGATCATGACGCTGCCCGAACTTGCGGAATGGATTGCGCATCGCTGTCGGATATCTGGAAAGTCGGTGATGGGGATTATGTCCAATACACCCCATACGTAGTCGGTCGAGTCACCTTGTAGACTGAAGCCAAGCTGACGTCGAACCCATGAGTGTGCGCCGTCGCATCCGACCATGAATTTCGCTTGGACTGTTTCTATGTGATGGCCATCGTCCTTGCTGGCATTTGCTGCATTAATCAGATCATCCGTGTCATCAGCCGCTAGGTTACTCCGAAATAACCCATCACTGACAACTTCCTGTTCCCCATCACCAGATTTTTGATGTTGATTCCGTTGTTGAGGAGTAGCTTCCTTTTCAGACAAAGTCTGCAACGTGACAGTTATAGGATAATCGTCGAAATCACTCGCTTTATCAAGATCAAAATCAAAAGCCGTCGGTAACACACCACGCTCAACCGTTATGTCACTATGCTCCTTGATCGAATCAAGGAAGAACCGCTCAATACGTCCCTGATGCAGCACAACCTGCTGAAACCGACTGATACCGGGGATGGTATCTGGGATCCGACCTGATCGTCGGATCGTGCCGCTCTCGTCTGGATTCCAGAAGCAGATTTCGAGCATATGGTTTGACTCTCGCCAGGCACGGTGGGCCAAGTCGAAGGAGTCGAGGATTTCGAGAGTGCGGCTTTGTAGGCCATCTGCTTGGCCGTTGAAGATCTGTGTAGGCATTTATTAGATAATAGCACGTCGAAAGCAGGGTTCTGGAGTCATGCCTTGGTTCCGCGCTTGTCCACAATGCGAGTCTTGATGTTACAGCGACTCAGCCAGTTGGCCAACATGAGGCCTGCTGGCCCAGCACCGACGATGAGAACATCGGTTTGGCTGGTCTTGATTTGCGATGTTTGCGTCATGGATGGATGATATCTTCTCAGTCCTAGTATGATGGAATGAGTGGGGAAGGAGATGAAGACTTCCTCATCCATCTGAAGGTCTATATGGGTCTTTTATACCTCCGCATCCTCAAGTACCCGAATCGATGTCACATCCCGAAACGATTGGGTACTAATCTTCTACCAAGCCACATGTATGTAACTCCGGTTTCTCCGCACTCTTACCCTTTAGCCTGATGGACTCCGAAGACATTGCCGATGCGGCATCCGATGATGCCCCTCCCCCGAATTCCAGTTGGTTTGATGTCTCCAAGAAGGCCGAGAAGGATCAGCTACGCCCGAATCTTGATTGGCTACGCCCAGGAGTTGATCCGATGACCCCGCACGTCTAGCCTTGCTGACAGTATACATTATGCTTAACTTAAGTTACATAACTATAGCAGACTTAGCTGCTGTCTATATGCTTTGCGTCAAACTGTATCCCCTAGTGGATACACACACGTGAAGGCCTTGAAGTGTGTTTCTTGCCATCAGAAAAGCCCAGCGAGAAGTCATTCAAAACTGTCGATATATGATATGTTCCCCGGATCCGAGTATAGGGTGCTCCCCATATCCGAAGCAGCAAACCCCGCAAATTAAATCTTCTCCGCAAAGTTAGTTTATTTTGCGTCTTTCTATGGACACTGCCCGTTTTTTAAGTATTTGAAAAGTTTGAATCATGTAGATTGTAAAATTGTGAGTATGTTCGACTATACAATCTCATATTGACCGAATCAGCTGCGATGGATATCTCTCAAGAAAAGAAAGCAGGGATAGCATTTTCTCTGTTTGTGAGATTGAAGTTTGGTTTTACCCTACTGATCAAGATTGCCACAACGGTAATTCATTCTAGTAAGAGAGCAACCGTTGATTCAGATAATTGGTTTTTGCAGCTGTTTGACCAGGCAGTGCTGCGACGCTACCATCTGCTGTTCCGGAACGCCTCCAAGTCAAAATGGTTGCATTTCGGTCTCTAAGCCATCGACGAGTGAGAACCTCATAGTGAGATAGATTGTTCTATCAAAGAAGTAGATCTCGACGATTTCAAGGCGTAGATTATTGCACAAATTGCGCTCAACAGCCATGCGGACCTGCGTGGTAAAGCCCTAATTTCTCGCGATAGGCTAACCCTAATTGGAAATATTCGATGTGAAACAAACAATAAGGCAGTTGTAAGAATGTGTAAACTGCCACAAATCAAGACAATAGAATCTCTTGACTAATGCACAAATTTGTTAGCACGGCTGAAACTTTCCACTTTAAGAAGATAAAAAGTAAGGCTTGTTCAAGCACAAGAAGTATGAAGAATGCTTCATCCAATGGGTCAGACAAAGAGCCAATACAATCATCGTAGGGCCTTCTAAGACTTGGTGCCTCTAATACATCTCTCGAACAATAATCTCTTTGTGCAGATCTGTCTAGATTTCACGGCAGACTTCTACAAGGTTAACAATGAATCAAACCAGCATTCTCACTGTGAACAGGCCTGGCAATCACTCACAATGTTTCATCGCCCTGGCTACTAAACACAGTCCATTCAGAGCTATGGTTCTGATGGAAGGAGAATCCCATCTGGTGCCCCAGGGTGGGCAGCTCGTTTGTGCTATCCATGAATATTAAAAAGGTCAATATCTGCCGCCAAAATCTCTCTCCTTCCCCTTAGCAGAAATACCTGGATAGCCAGAAACAACAATTTGTTCTTCAACCTACAGCTATCTTACTACAGACCAGACTCGAATATCAGCAAGCAAGACCACCCCAACCACCTTACCTTTCTACTTTCCTTTTCACCAAGTCCAAGATACCAGGCATCGACATGCTTACGGAAGCTATCTCGTCGATGATAGTGTTCTTCTTCTTCGGCTTCAATGGAGAAGAACCTATCGGCGGAGATATTCGTGAAATGACAGGTCTTAGTCTCGGCGAGCGTATAGGGAAATCAGTGTTTGCAATAATCATGATCTCCGGAATGACATATGGCGCTAAAAGCCTCATGGGTGACGAGACCCAAACCATTCAAGCTGGAGAAACCGAAATCAACCACCAAATTGCTTCAAACGGGACATGCCCATCGGTTGTGCATCATCCTGTTGCGTCGACGATAATAGAGGACCCGCTAGCCCCTGATGCCAATACGTGGACTCGTATATTACCAGATGCCAGAAAAGTCGTAGGATCTCATGCATCTCAGGATATGATCAGTTTTGCAATTACCATTTTCTTGTTATACGTCTGTCTCCTGGCAGTGTATAAGATTTTGCAATTCTTCTTTGAAGGAAATGGGTCGCATGATCGAAGACCGGAGGCTATGGGTATCAATATCAGCCCAGTCAACACAATCAACTCGACAGACTCCTCGATCAAGGATAAATTAGACGAGATTCTGAACGTCACCATGAACGCCACAAAAGCGACAACGACAGACTCTTCGATCAAGGATAGATTTTCCAAAGTTCTGACCGCCGTGAGAAAGACACCGGCAAGACATGGATCTGAAGCTCGTCCAGAATCGGGCGACTCGGGCAACGAACATCACGACATCGACGCTCTCCGACAAGATCTTTCGATACTCTCTTCGACAATCTCTTCAATCAACACATCACAAACGCAGGCTATTCAAGTCTTATCGGCCAATGTGCAAACGATCCTGACTCAGACGGCGAACTTAGGAAATCTAGATGAAAGAATTGATGGAAGATTCCAAGAGAGGCTGCAGGGATCTCTCGGTGGAATCCGAAGTCGATTTGACACCTTCATCGAACAATACACAGATGATCGAAACGCGAATATAACAAATCGCGAGGATATCAGAATTCAACTGCAGAATTTGGAAACCCAGATCCAGGCCCTAAATGGAAATTTTAGAGAGCTCAAAGCCACCGATCAAACCAGCAAAATCACGTCCGTGGATGAGAAGATCGATGGGCTTATCGAAATTGTCAACGAGTGCTTGGTTGTCAACACCAAAGACTCGAAGGACAAGATCGGTGCCTTGGAAAGAAGTATTGAAGATTTCGATCAATCTGTCAAAGCCATTGACACCGAGAAGATCCAGAACATTTATGGAATGCTCAAACAGGTGCGCGGCCAGACCAACAAAGCTTTGACTGTTGACAACCCGATTTTCGAAACTCTCAACGAACAAGTCATGGAAAGCCACAATCAGATGTTGGGAGTACCAAACACACTTACAAATCTGAACAATTTGATGGCGGGTTTGAATCAGAAAGTTGATAGTTTGGACAGAGAAATGCAGAACAAGCTCCGCAATTACGAGACATTGGAATCGAAGATAGGAGATGTGCAGAATGACATTTTCAATTCGATCGCTCGTCGAGACGATGTCGACACTGCGGTCAGAGATATACAAAGGGAACTGCAAACGATCAAGGCCTTGTCAGGAGAAGTCCAGAAGATACCAGGAGATTGCTCGGCATTATCACATACCGAAGGCGATATCCGATCTGTGAAAGACCAACTTCGAGAGATCAAAGAGGACTTACACACGATCGAGTCCAAACAAATCGAGAATCTGAGCAACAAAATTCGAGGAGTCGAAGATCTAGTACGCCGAAAGCATGAATCAATCGTCTCCAAATTGGGTGTCAACGCTATGAACTTGGGTGAGCAGTCCACTCGCCAAGTTACATCGGCAAACATGCAAGAGGAATTACACGTGGATAAGACCATCGCAGGAAGAATCGAGTCTTTGAGAAAGGATATCCAAGAAGTCAAGGATGAAGTACGACAAAGGGATGAATCAATGGTATCCGAATTCAATGCCAACCGATGCATCTGCCAAAACACGTTGATAATGACGCAAGAAGAATCGCCAAAGGTCAACGACCTGTCTGACGAAACCCAGAGTCTCAGAAAGGAGATTCAGCAAGTCCGAGAAGAAGCTAACCGAAACCATGAATCCTTGAAATCCGAATTGGAGGCCAACCGGTCCACAAAAGAGGCGGTAAAGATGAAAGATGAATCGCAATCGATAACCGACACGCCGGACAAGCTTTCAAATCTGGACAAGAGAATTCAAGAAGTCGAAGATGATCTAAAGCAGAAGCATGAATCTCTAATGTCCGAAATCAAGGCCAACCGATGTCCCTGTCCAAACGAGCCGGTAAAAATGCAAGAGGAATCGCAAACGGTCCATGAAAATTCCAAAAATTTTCAAGAACTGAACAACAAGATCCAAGAAGTCGAAGCTAATTTGAAAGAGAAGCACGAGTCCTTGATATCCCAATTGGATGCCATTCGGTACACCCGTCCAAATGAGCCGGTAATGCTGCAAGAAACGGCTCATGATAATTCAGAGAGTTTCCAGGAACTGAACCACAAGATCCAAGAAGTCGAAGTTGATCTGAAACAGAAGTACGAGTCATTGGTATCCCGATTAGAGGCCATTCGGTCCTCCTGTCCAAATGAGCCGGTAGAGGTGCAAGAGGGATCGCAAACGGTTAACGACAATTCAGGAAAACTTCAGGACCTGGACCACAAGATCCAAGAAGTCATAGCTGAATTGAAAGAGAAGCATGACTCATTGTCATCCAGAATGGAGGATATCCGTTGCACCTGTCAAGATACGCCGGTCACGATGCCAGAGAATATGCCACAGACCAACCAGATGCCTGGAAATATTCATGATTTGGGTCAGGCGATTGAAGTTCTACGAGAAGCACAGACAGGGCGCGATTCAGCAATATCTAATTTGAAAGCCGACCTTCAAGGCTTGAAAGAGCGGCTAACCAGTCAAGAGACGCGGGGAAATCAAATAGAACAAGCCCATAGAAAGAGGCTCGACAGACATTCAGCGAGTCTGAGCGCACATGAAGCAAGTCTAAGCACACATAACAACAGCCTGAGCCAGCAGGAAGGCAGCTTGAGTGAACTACGAATTGAACTCGACAAAATCTTAGACAGTGACGAAAAGATTCTAGAGGCTTTAGAAAAGGAGATCAGCGAAGCTGAGACAGACACAAAGAGAATCGGTGCCCAAATCCTAAAAATTACCAAACAAACGGCCAAATTGTATGTCTCTGAAAGTTTTGGTGGTTTGAAAGAGCTTAAAACCGCCCTCAGGAACATGAAGGATCTCGACGATAGATTCCATGATATGGATTTTGATCTTTGGCCAGGGCGCTTTCAAAATCAGATCGAGGATTTGAGACAAAAGATCGAAGATTTCGGGTGCAAATGCAACCTTGTTGATTTTGTGAATGAAGTTGAAAATCTGAAAAAGGATATCGAAGGATCCAGGTGCACATGCGACGCTTCTGAACTTGCAGGAGATGCTGGCAGTCTTGAAGAAAGTGCCAAAGAGCACATGGCCGAGATATTTGCTGAGTGGGAGAAACAGAATGAGGAGAAATTCAAAACATTCAGGGAGAATTTGGATTCCTTTGAAATGGCGCAAGCAAATAATGGCAATCGACTCGAAGGAGTAGACGAACGACTCAAAGGAATCGAAGGTCAAGCCCAGAGGGCAAATGACGCTATCTTCAAGTGGTATAGCAAGGTATTAAGCGATCGCATAGGCCAGAACAAACAAGGACTTCTCGATCAGAAGTTAAAGGAATTGGCAGACAAGTTCGAGCAAGAAGGTATTAGCTATGGCATCCGCCAATTGGTGGACCTTGTTGATAAGATTTTCAAAAGGCTGCAGACTTTAGTAAGGACTGTACACGGTAACAACTCCATCAAACCTGTTCGGTCAGTACTCGAACAGTTGGACACATTTCAGACGGAGTTGCAATCGCTTTCGAATGTTTACAGCCTTCCGGGTGTTCTCAAGGTTCTCGAGGAACACGATCAAGCTGAGGAACACAATCAAAATGGGTCGCAGGCTTTTGCATTCACGCAGCCAGATAGTTCATCAACTCCGGCACTTCTGCAGTCAATGGTTGCAACTATTCCTCAGTCCAGTACAATGTCCCAGCCCACTTCAAGTCGTCATCTCTCGGTTTCAAACGAGATACCTCCTGAACGGCCGGCGAAATTGGCAGAAGTTCAGCCCCCTGAACACAGCTCAATTTCTTATGCCTCCCAGCTCAATCAACCATATACTTCCACGCAAACTGCACCTGTGCAGCAGCACTCTCCTGTTCTTCAGGCTGCTACGACCACAAGCCGGGTCAACATCGGTCATCAAGCTTCATCACCGTATCCGCCACATGCTCGAGACCACACAGCGCCCCAACGGGATTCTACTCCACCGACTGATTTTGGAGAGAAGACTGCCGATTCTCAAGATGAGCCTGCCATTATTTCCCCTCGCAAAATCAAAAAGCCGGTATCCCCGAGAAAGTTATACCAGAAACAGCAGCAGCAACTACGGGCGCCAACTACAGCCTTCAAGCTCCTATTTCCTCCTCAACAACACCAACAGCAGCCGGCTCAGCTGGATCAGCAGAAGCAGCAGCAACAGCAACCACAGCAAAAGCCCATTGAGCAGAATTTACGGACACAGCAGCCGCCAACCACCGGTTTTGCATTCTACCCCCAAGAGCAACGTCAACAGCAGCAGCAACAACCAGAGCAAAAGCCGGTTGAGCAGAACGAACAGACTCAGCAGTCATTGAAATTGGAGGACATTATCGACGAGACCCAGCTCGCCGATCCAACGATGGCAGAGCCCACCGCCCAGGAAACTCCAGTACAGCCACCATCACCACCACCGTCGCCACCACAGATGGGCCCAGAAGCACATGCAGCCTTGGAAGCAGAAGCAGTAGAAAGAGCACAGTCTAATAAAGTCTGGGACCCCGTCTTTGAGGATTGGTTCGAAGTGACCGAGGTTCATGGAGTCATTCATAAGGAAGACACCCAACAGGGGCAAGAAACCAGAGAAAATCATCCACTTAGTCTCCCTGGATTTCATCAGGCAACTAATGTGTCGAAGACCACCCAGGCTGAGACGAACCAAGCTGTAGCCCAAAAGTCTTCGCAAAAGGAAGAGAAGTCAACAACCCAAGAACGAGGGACTGTACCCGAGGTACAGGAAGATGTAGCCCCGCCAGCTGAAAAGAGCAAGCTAATTGAGACTTCGGAAGAGGGAAAAAAACCACAGGGGGCCATTAAACCGGAACCTTCAGCTTCGACTTCGCAACAATTGTCATTGAGTCGGCCTGATGAACCGACTGATCCGGCGCTAAAAGTTGACCGCAGTAGTTCAGTCAAGAATTCAGGAGGGCAAGAGAAAGGGGATAGAACAGTCGAGCAACAGAACAAACCAACAGATATTAGTCAATCAGCTCCCAAACAGATGAAACAGACGGATAACAAGCCACAAGGCAGCACTACGGGCATTCCAGCTAAGAATTCGAAAGAGCAACAGCAAGCAGGTCGAGATTATTGGCAGCAAGCTTTACCTCCTTTGCCTCCCCTGCCAGATGACTACCATTATCCGGGCCCAGAAAATGTGTTTAGGGTGTCACAAGATAATACTACAAGCAATCCCGTGACGACTTCAACTGCTAGGCCTACTAGACCGGCCTCTTCACCTTTCCTCGGACAATCAACAAACCGGAGGAGTCAATTGACTGATAAGCTGAGGGGTTCAGCAACGCAAGGCCAGACAGCAAGCAATGTGCAAAAGACCTCGGCCGAGAAAAAGACAGATGTACCGCCAAAGAAGGAAGCAGCAAGTGATCGTTACATTGAGGACCCGGAGGACAGAGAATATAGACATCAGACTCTCACAGCTGCCTGGAACACGATCGAGGGAAAGTCATTGTTCGAAAGCCGATGGGCTGATCCGCAGCCAGAGGCAGAGGAGGAATCAAGTAAGAAAGAGAAGACATCTGAGTCTGCCAAGAAGAGTTTGACTTCGCCGGAGAAACAAAAGGATGAGGCACCTAGTAATGGTACAACAAACACTCCAGTTAAAGAACTGGACGAACGAGAAACCCATTTTCAAGCTGTCAGAGAAGTGTTTCAAAATATTAAAGGAACGCCATTAAGCGCAAGTCGATGGGCTGATCAAGAAGATAAACAGGAGGAACCAAGCAAGAAAGAGAAACCGCGTGACGCCGTTGAGAAAAAATCCTCTGGCGAGAAGCGTTTGGCTACACCGGCAAAACAGACGGACAAGGCACCAAGTGATGATAAAGCAAGCACTCCAATTAAGAAAGACGACCGACAGATCAGACACCGAGTTGTTGAAGATTATAAACCATCACCACTGAGCGAAAGCCGATGGGCCGATGAAGTAGATGAACAGGAGAAAACAGCACCAACACCAAAGAGTGAAGCAAAAAAAAGTCCGGCTGTTCAGGCTGTTGAAAACGCCGATTCCAAAGCCAAAGGGAAAGAGAGCGGCAATCCACCAGGTACGCCAGATAATTGGAATGCATGGGCCGCCTCAACAGGTGGAGCAAGAAGCAGCCCAGCCGGGGGAAGTTCCAAAGGAACACCGCTAAGCGCAAGTCGATGGGCTACTAAAGAAGATGGAAAGGAGAGCTCTGCATCAACACCAAGAAGTGATGCAGCAAGGAGTCCATTTCGGGGATCAGGAGGAAGATATCAGGTACGTGATATTGATATAAAGGAGACCTTTCACCGCACCAAGGATGATAATTTAATGGAGATTGATAGAACAAAGGAAGAGGTAGAGGGAGAGGTAGAGGACGCGGCGACAGAAGATAAGTCGCAAGGATTTCAGCTGAGGGTCTAGGAGAGAAGGATGAGGTGAGAGTCGGAGTGTCCAGAAAGCTTTGGCATGTCTGAGCGCATCGTTCACGGGCAATCAGCCCATTTCCGAGGAACAGAATGATGGGGTACCGGAAGACGAAGGCGACCTATTCGCAGACGTGAAAGAGGAGGTTGTCTTCCTGAACGAAATATGAGACCAAGACGGTATAATACGGATGACCTTTGTACAGTGCGACGATGGCTGGCTGCAATATACTGCTTCAATGGAACATGCTTAAGTCTCGGAGGACCTCTGTCAACTTTAGAAGAGATGGGGACTCGATATCATAGTGATATCAAGGTGAGTCTGTTTGAACTGCTAGTTGAGACAAGAACCAATGCTGATAAGATTCTCTGACAGGACACCTAGGATACTCGAGAGCTGATGTGTCCGGGGAATGATGTCTCCGCTATGATATAGACGCGGGCCAGTGGGAAGCATCAAGGTGTGGCCAAGACATGTTACGTTCACTTCGACACGAAACTGAACGGAATGGCTTTGACTGGCGAAGATCAAAAACAGTTTTGCGATGTGAGGGTGACACATGGCCCACGCAAACTGATATTTGTGATGAATACCGCCTCGCTCCGGCTGGTCCTGTTACTTTGCTATACCATCATTCAATATGCGCGCAGGTTTTTGGTCTAGTTGATTCGATGTCTGAAAGAGATCTATGGTGTATATTTAAACGCCACGCTCTTTCTGACAGGTCATCCACGTGTAGATAGTGTTACCTTTGCCCTCACTTTAAGCTCATGGCGTTCATGTGTTTTTCCAGGTTGTTCCTAGTAGACGTTGCACTTTGTAGTGACGCTGACTATCCCTGTTGAGGTGTGGCGGGCACTTTAGGTAGAGTTGTACATACATGGAGCGGATCATTATCAATCGAATATGGTAGAGTGAAGCGGACTTGAATATGTTCGAAACAGGATAGAATGTCAAAAAGCCCAAGGGCAACTGTGTGTGGCCTGAGGTATCGAGGTGTCAAGGCACCTACCTAAACGTACATCGACATGCATGCAAACGATCATCCAAAACGTGGTTCCCCATAATACTTTCCTTACTATTCGCTATGACGACTTAGTTGGGACTCACTACCATGGAATTGCCCTGTCAAACATTAACCTGAGCAGCTGACCTCCCTACAAAATCCGTGACGTGTATCTGGGGCTGGCAGCGGCACGTCATACTCTGTTCGATCTATCTATCCTACATAACTGAAATAAGATCGGGGACATGGCCAATGCTGCACAAGACCTTGTGTCAGCGGCTGAAGGAGTGCGAGCACAGCCAGGCTAAAGACTCATGGAATTCATCTTTGCGAGTCATGAGCCAAGCCTTTGTTCGTGTTGATAATTTGATATACAACGTACATTACTGAATATCCGAGTCTTGGCAGCCGGCCGATCCGAATGGACCCTCTTTTTCATAAGACCAACCAGTAGTACGTATCTACCGAGTCAGCCGGAAACAGCAGGTATAATCGCATTCGGCAACTCACATTCGGTCGTCGATGGCAGTGGACACTTTGACAGTGATATTCCAGCCTGGTTACTGCATTCCGACTAGCAGCTGGAGGCCCAAACTGGGGTCTGGGGTTAACCTGCTTCCCCGGAGGTGTACGAGTAATGTCCCGAATTTTTCTATCCCCGTGCACACTGAGAGGTAGTGAGAGCCAACCCAAGAGATTGAGCTCAGAGTGGAAGATATACAAGTCTTCTCTTGATTGATATCAGAGAACAAAAGCTAAAAGGCAGCCTCTGACGCGGTGGCGCGGCGATCGACGGAAGGCTTGCCCTAGTGCAAAACGGGACCCTTGTCACGGTACCCTGCCCTAAGAATAAGCCCTAACACGAATCCTGCCGGAATGCCTCAGGCCAGTGTCCGTGGGCAGTTTCCTCAACTTCCCCAGTCCGCGTTCTCCACTGTCTTCTCTCCTCCATCTCCGAGCGAAGCCATGTGTCGGTCAATGCAGCTACATAGTACTGACGAGTGCCGATGAGCTCCACCACAGCCAGTCAGGCTGGTAATTCTACTCGAATAGTCGGTATTTTCCGCGCTGGGCGTAGCTCGTTTACGTACCTCTGTTTGTCGGCAAGCTGCTGGTCTCTCCAAAACCCCACGCATCCCAACGATACCATTCAATTAGTGTGTCTTGGGTGTGACGTTCAGCAACCAATAAGGGTCTTTTCGTCTACTACTATGTAGTATTCTTCGTTTCAACGGCGAGTAAAGAACCGAACCGCTCTGCCCCGGGCCTTTTCAAAATGGACAAAAGACCCACCCCCAGTCTGGCACATGAGGGGGCCATTTTGCATTTCCGGAGAGAATATACCGTGATTGACCGTCTGTCTCCTTTGTGATGCGAGTATAAAGAGACGCGCCGTCTCCGCATGTAAAATTTTCTGGTCTCCCCACGACATCTCTTGTCTCCTTTTCATACTAGGGTATGGTAGGACCTGCCAATTTGAAATTGCTGAATCATTGACACTCTATCATCGTTCCCCATACTGCGTCAAGCACAACAGAATGGCGGAACCGGAGAAGATTGCGCAGAACGAGAAGGTTGTCCGCGAGGACAACTCTATCGGCAGCGAGCAAGCCGAAAATGTCAAGACTGGTGCCCCAGGCATTCTCGATCCCGAGAACATTCATAACCGCCCAGCGGATAATCTCAATGTCATATTTGAGAACCCTCTGGCGAATGTCCCTCGTGACCAGCTATTGAAGGACGTCGACGAATTCTGTCACAAATACAACCTCATGGAACATGTCGACGATTTTCGCAAGGGAGCATTGGTCTCTCAGAACCCAGCTGCCGCTATGGATCTCACTGAATTAACTGATGAGGAGAAGAACATTCTCCTTCGTGAGCACACTCACAAGTGGCACCAGCCATGGCAGCTCTACTGGCTCGTCAGTAAGTTTTGACTCTCTTGAATTTGAATTGTTATCAAGAAAATTTCTCTTAACAGCTCGATTTAGTCATGTGTTCGATGGCAGCGGCTGTGCAAGGTATGGATGAGACAGTCAACAACGGTGCTCAGGCTATCTACTTGAAGGTGAGATGGTCTTCTCCTTTGCTTGCGTGCGTGAAAAGATACTGATGGATGCAGAACTTGGGAATCAGTTCCAGATTCTCTGGAAAACAATTGGACAATATCACTGGCTTGATCGTTGGTGCACCATATCTCTGCTGTGCTATCCTCGGTTGCTGGCTCACAGAGCCCCTGAACCGGTACTTTGCTCGCCGTGGTACGATTTTTATCTCTTGCTTCTTCGCCGCTGTATGCTCCATCTGGGAAGGTGTCGCCAACAGCTGGGTTAACCTCTTCCTTGCTCGTTTCATCCTGGGTCTTGGTATCGGCCCCAAGTCGTCTACCGTGCCAATCTATGCCGCCGAGTGTTCCCCGGCACCCATTCGAGGCGCCCTAGTCATGATGTGGCAGATGTGGACTGCCTTTGGTATCATGTTGGGTAATATTATGGGTGTCGCATTCATGGGTCTCTCGGATGATCTCTCCTGGCGTCTCATGCTTGGGTCTACTGTTGTTCTGCCACTCATTGTTTGCGTACAAGTATACCTGTGCCCGGAATCTCCTCGTTGGCTCATTCAACACGGCCAGGTTGAAAAGGCGTTCAGATCGTTCCGCAAGCTTCGAAGCCACGATATCCAAGCTGCGCGCGATCTCTATTATGCCTACGTGCTCGTCCAGATTGAGCGCGAGGTCAACAAGGGCAAGAACTTCTTCACCATGTTTATGGAACTCTTCACTGTTGGCCGCAATCGTCGCGCAACAATCGGTAGTTGGATCGTCATGTTTATGCAACAATTCTGCGGTGTTAACGTTATTGCTTACTACTCAACCACCATCTTCACCACATCCGGATATTCCATTCAATCTGCGCTGCTCGCCTCTATGGGCACTGGCATCTTGAACTGGGTCTTTGCCCTGCCAGCGACACTCACAATTGACACTTTTGGTCGACGAAACTTGCTTCTTACAACGTTCCCGTTCTTGGCAATCTGTTTGCTCTGGACCGGCTTCTCCTTCTGGATTGAGCCGGATATAGTCGATAGCAAGAAACGTGTTGCGATGGTTACGACGGGCATGTATCTCTTTGAAGTATTCTATTCTCCAGGGGAAGGACCTGTTCCATTCACCTATTCCGCGGAGGCTTTCCCGCTGCACGTACGAGAAGTGGGCATGTCCTGGGCAACAGCGACATGTTGGTGCTTCAACTTTATCCTCTCGTTTACCTGGCCGTCACTTTTGACGTCGTTCAAGCCGCAGGGTGCTTTTGGATGGTATGCTGCTTGGTGTATTATCGGATGGTTCTTGGTCTTGTTCTTTTTGCCCGAGACCAAAGGTATGCCCTCTCCACCTTTCTCACATACAGTCTGTCTAACATTCAATAGCTCTCACATTGGAAGAACTCGACCAAGTCTTCTCCGTCCCAACATGGAAACACGCCTCGTATCAACTCAAGAATGCCATCTGGCATGTTCGTACCTATGTCTTCCGCCAGAAGTTGGAGCCATTGCCTCCGTTCTACCAGGGTATCGACAAGCTCAACGAGTCTTGATTTGTTTCGGACAAGCCCTCTAGTACAAATGATATAACTTTGTATAAGTTGTCTACTAAGACGTTTTCAACACTTTAGCTTATGATAGGATTGGGTGGACATGAGTTTTTCTTTTCTTTTCTAATGTTTATACCCTCCTCATCTTGATGATATTTCACGCCTCAATGAATGAACGTTATTTATACCGAGTTTAGGAGTAAAATGTCAATTGAATTCGTAAATACATCCAAAAAGTGTTTGATATATCTTCATTTATCGTCCCATATCGTTCTTCGCATACGAACTTGCAGCTATAAACGCTGTTTCTAGTGCAACCGGTTTCCGAGATACACCCCATACGCAACCGTAGCAATCAAAGCACCCATATTCAACAAACTCGACATACCGTGCAACTTGCCAAACTTCTTGTTTAGCTCAGTCATCTTCTGTGAGTGAGGCGGGGCATCATATGCTTTCTTGCCATCAATAGATTCTTCACCCAGCCAGTCAGTATAAAATACACCCAAAAATTCAAAGAAACAGAAGGGGGGACATTGGGAAGGGACAAACCCTGCGCAAACCTCTCCTTAATAACCCGTCCAACCTTGGGCGTCAAATAAAACCAGTTCACCAACCCAGCCACTGAAACGCTGACCAACGGCAATAGAACTGTATACCGATTCTCCTCTGCAATCACGCCGTAAACACTTGATAAATCGCTCGTGCCAAACTTGCCGGGGAATGTGAGCGCGAGCGCGAGTGGGAGGGCGCTTTGGAGCGAGAAATAAATGGGGAAGAGTTTGTTTTGGAGGGCAGAGAATTGGGGTCGGGGGAGGGCTTTGTAGGCTGTTGTGCCGCCGATGAAGGATTGGTAGATTTGGGCGCCGAGGAGGGTGCCGTAGCTATTGATATGGTTAGTACTACTGGATTTAAAGGGAATGAGTGGGGGTTTGAGAGGGTACCTGAGGATGTGGAAGGGTCCGAGGTAGGACATTTTGATGGTGTTCTTCTGGTCTATGACAGTAGATAATAAAAGAAGAAGGAATTGAAGTGAAGAAAGATGAAGATGATGATACAGTTGATGTCGGAGACGGAGTCAGCTGTTGCAAGCAAGCTCGGCTCGCCGGGCTCGGCCATTCCATTTCATCCGTGCGGAGATCCCCTTTCAACCAATCAGCGTCTAAATACACCAACGTCATGTCGTGTCGCGTCACATGACTCCGCGTTCCTGACGTTTCACGTGTTCCGCTCAAAAAGGAAATATCACGCGTCTGCCTAGGCCGCAACGCAAGCCTCAAAAGGAAAAAGGAAAAGAGCCTCACCTTTAACGTTTCCTTTTCTGCCCATCTTCCGATCTCTCTGCCAACCAGCTTTGGGACAGACATCATGGCGGAGAAAGAAGCCACTGTCTACATTGTCGATGTAGGCAAGTCGATGACACAGCGCAATAATGGTCGAGACATTTCGGACTTAGATTGGGCGATGCGATATGTTTGGGATAAAATTACTACAACTGTTAGTATGACATACTTTTTGTTAGTAAATGAATGGTTGGCTGATTCCCTTAAAGGTAGCGACTGGTCGCAAAACGGCTACAATTGGTGTCGTGGGACTGAGGACTGACGGTGTGTAATTCTACAGCCTCTATGCATGACAGTGCTGATTTCCGTCATTAGAAACCAAAGTACCATTAGAAGATGAAGAAGGTTATGAGAATATCAGCGTCTTGCAGGGTTTGGGACAGTGAGTGATTTACAACCCACAACACAATTGCTCCGGCCACTTACGCTACAAAGGGTGCTTATGCCCGATATACGGCGACTGCGCGAAGAGATCAAACCCAGTGAGACGGATGAAGGAGATGGTACGCTACCATCCATTATGTCGGTTCCCTTGCTTACTGACATAACTAGCAATCTCGTCGTTGATCGTCGCGATCCAAATGATCAATGTGTACACCAGAAAGCTAAAATACAAACGAAAAATCTATTTAGTCACCAATGGCAAAGGAGCAATGAGCTCGGATGGGCTAGGAGATATTGCTTCTAAGCTAAAGGCGGACAATATTGAACTCATCGTGCTGTATGTATCCCTGTCAATTATTATTGACAGCTTGAAAACTTACTGTTAATAGGGGCGTCGATTTTGATGATCCTGATTACGGCTTCAAAGAGGAAGACAAGGACGAAGGAAAGGCGGGTTATAACCATTCTTTCTGGCTGCAGTACACTAATCAGTCGCTAGGCGGAGAATGAAGCTTTACTTCGCGGTCTTGTAGAGGACTGCGATGGCGTCTACGGTACCCTAGCACAAGCCATAGCAGAACTCGATACTCCCCGCGTCAAAGTCGTGCGTGGTATTCCATCTTTTCGCGGAGATGTCAGATTAGGTGACCCTACACAATACGACACCGCTCTTCGCATCCAAGTAGAGCGCTACTACCGAACATACGTCGCCAAACCACCCAGCGCTAGCTCTTTTGTCATGAAAGCAGGCGGAGATGCGAGTCAACCATCGACGCAGACCTTGGACGCCAGTAAAGACGTGGATGCCAATCTGACGAGTGTCCGGAATGTGCGGACGTATCACGTCGATGACCCTACCGTTGCTGGCGGTAAACGAGAGCTTGATCGAGAAGAGTTGGCCAAAGGCTACGAGTATGGTAGGACAGCAGTTCATATCAGCGAATCAGATGAGAACATCACAAAGTTGGAGACGACGGCCGTTATGGACTTGATTGGATTTATCCAAGCCGATCATGTTTGTTTTTCAGGATCATAATTGCTTGACATGAACTGACCGCTGGTAGTATGACCGATACATGAACATGTCTACGAGTAATGTCATCATTGCACAAAAGACAAATGACAAAGCTGCCTTGGCACTCTCGTCATTGATCCATGCTTTGTTTGAGCTTGACTGCTACGCAATCGCAAGGCTGGTTGTAAAGGATGGGAAGAATCCATTGATAGTTCTCTTGGCGCCATCAATTGAACCAGACTATGAGTGTTTGCTTGAAGTGCAACTTCCTTTCTTTGAAGATGTCCGATCATACAAGTTCCCACCTTTGGACAAGGTCATTACCATATCTGGCAAGGAGGTAAAGGAGCATCGAAATCTGCCTAGTGAGGACTTGGTCAATGCAATGAGCAAGTACGTCGATAGTATGGAGCTGATCGACAAGGATGAAGAGGGGTAGGTCATTTGCAATACAGACTTCTACCATTTGCTGACGGTTCACAGCGAGGTTGTTGAGACTATACCAATGGAGGATAACTATTCGCCCTTACTACATCGGATCGAACAAGCAGTTCGATGGCGAGCAATCCATCCTGACGAGCCGGTCCCTCCGCCATCAGAAAGACTGACTCGACTTTCGAAACCGCCCGAGGAACTTCAAAAACGCGCACAGAAATATCTAGACCGGATTATCAGCGCTGCAGATGTAAAGAAGGGTATGCAGATATTCTTTACCTGTATGTTGAAGATGCTAACCGAATGAAGTGCCTCCGAAAGCAAAAGGCCGCAAGCGCAATCGCGACGTTGACAAACCTCTTTCCGGCCTGGACATTGACGAACTGCTTCACCGCGAGAAACGTGCAAAGATTTCACCGACCAACGCCATCCCAGAGTTCAAGCAGATGCTTGCCACTGCCGAGACTGTAGAAGCCATCAAAGATGCTACCAGTCAAATGCAGAAAATCATCGAAGATCATATCCGCACAAGCTTTGGAGACTCGAATTACGACCGCGTTGTAGAAGAGCTCGGTGTCCTGCGTGAAGAGTTAGTTGATTACGAAGAGCCTGATCTCTACAACGATTTTGTCCGGCCTCTCAAGGAGAAGATTCTGAAAGAGGAGCTGGGTGGCGATAGACAGGAACTGTGGTGGTTGATTCGGCGCTCGAAGATTGGATTGATTGATAAAGCTGCATCGGATCGATCTGAAATTACTGAAGAAGAAGCCAAACAGGTATGTTTTCTGACTATGTTTGATGAGTGCCAATACTAACTGATTCCAGTTTCTTTCTTCTAACTAGCTGATGGCAGTGTACACTAGACAGAGGTGTGGTTGTGGACTGTTCATGTAATATAGGCTAGAATCATCAGACTTACTTTTGGCCTCGTACCAAAGCAAACGTAGTAGACCGTGGATGGCATCGGGGAGATTTCGATCTGTATATCGCACTATTCCGCATCGGCTTGGCGGCCCCGCCACAGCTTACGGACTAATCCTACTTTAGCTTGGCAGCATATGGGGTACTCGACTAGCCCGAACCGGTTAGACAGCCATACCCAAGAGCAAAAAAAAAAGTTCTTCTATCTCCAACTCCTCTTCAACCACGCACCACCACACCTCACATCTTCACCAAGTACAAAAGGCCGTGATCCTTTGTCGTGAGCCATACTCAAAAATGTCCGGAGAACCCAACGCAGGTTAGTCTTTTCTCTTTCTTCCTTTCATTAGTCTTCTATCCTCTTTTCCCTTTGAAAAAGTATGATCTCTGACTGTGAAAAAAAAAATAGCCTGGCCCGTCGCCGACGAAGCCCTCACCCAGAACATCCTCGACGTCGTCCAGCAGGCTTCACACTACAAGCAGTTGAAGAAAGGCGCAAACGAGGCCACGAAAACACTCAACCGAGGCACGTCCGAGATCATCATCCTCGCGGCTGATACCAGCCCGCTGGCTATTTTGTTGCATTTGCCTTTGCTTTGGTACGTCCCAACCCTTTTCCTCCCTGCAATACAAATTCATGGGTAATGAGTGGCTAATATTTTGTTGGGTATAGTGAGGATAAGAACGTGCCCTACTGCTACGTTCCCAGCAAACTTGCCCTTGGCCGTGCTACCGGTGTCTCTCGTCCCGTGATCGCTGTCAGCATCACCACCAACGATGCTAGTGACCTCAAGCCTCAGATTCTTGCTATCAAGGACAAGGTTGAGCGTTTGATGATTTAAGGATTGGGTGGGGAAGGCTAGCATGTGAATAAACACATTGTCCATCTTCAAAATAGAGGCTGGACTTGGTTATCATGTTGCTACTCGTTCATATGGGATACTGAATCTTTAGCTAGATTTAGGACTTATATCAATCAATCATCTACCTATACACTAAGATTCCGTATCGCTCTAGCATTAAGATAGATAAGTGCAATAGATTCATTAAAATCGAAAAGGGTATAATACTCGTACAAAACATAGACCACCACACCTCCCAACACAAATATACTATCGATCGCAAACACAATTACACTCCGCAACAGGACATACTCTATGCCTCGCAAACCACGCCTTGGCATGATTCGCGTGAAACCCATGATTACAATTAATACAAAACACCACGAAGCGACGGACGATTGCGTCTTCGGATGGGCCGGGTCGTTTCTTCGCAGCAGTCTCGCCGTTGACGTGCTCGTTGTTCTCGTCATCTTCGTCGTCTTTGTGCTTTAGTTTCTCCTCTTCTTCGCGTTTTGCGTCTGCGATGATGGCGGCGCGCGACATCGGGTCTGGAGAACCGAGCCACAGCGAGCAGACGCCGCATCGAGGCATGTGTCGGAAACATTTGGGGCAGACGGTGCCGGACATTAAGATTGAGCCCTGTGCACCTAGATATGATTGATTGTTGGCCAGCATCGCGGGGTTGGAGGTAGCGGTGCTCCCCTTGCCGCTTTGTAGCAGATCGCTGACGGCGGAGGCTGTGGCGGTGGATGTCGATGTGGATAGACCGCCGGATATGGTCGTCGATGAGACTGATTCGGTCTGATGGAGAGGTCGTGTGCAGTAGTTGCACGTCAAACTGACTTGTTGAGGTGCCGGAGCGATTAATCTTCGCCCATCCCAGGTCACGGCAAATCTTCTGGAGCCTACATCGAAGCGAGCCCGTTCGATTTGCATTTTCCATGAATTGATTTGTCGGCGATATGTTTCGCGCCAGGTTCTAAATATTGCTTTGCTGGTTTCATCGTCGATGAATCGTGGGACTGTGTGGCTCATTGCTAGAACGGCGGTTTGCACGTCGTTGAATTTGCGGATATAAGATTGGAATAGGTCGAGTGCTGAATGTCGAAGTCCAGTCAGCAAAATACCTTCAATATCTCCCTGGCGAATCGCTTCTTCTTTCGTCTCTTGCAAGTATGTCGTCAAATCGTCATCCGGTAGCCAGCGCAGAGCGACTTCTACACGGTATCTCAATGGAAGAGTCGTCTCTGCCAATACTGACTCCCACTTGCCCTTGCTCACTAACGCGAGAACGGCTCGAGCATACGGATCCGTCAGCTCAGTCGCAATCTCATTACAGGTCTCTTCCCAGTCCTTGTCACTTTGCTGTCCCTTCGCTGCACCCACGATAGCCATAGCAAGAAGCTTATGTGCTTGAGTAGGTTCATTTCGGCGAAGAGCATGGAAAGCTACCTTGGCCTCGTTCTGGAAAATGGCCAATGCGGCGGCTTTGGTGTGCTGCCTTTTCTTGACGAGATCGTCGACTACGTCTTCGAGTTCTTTTTCGGATTCGATAGCGCCGCAGATGTGAAGACATAATTGACGGTGTTCCCAAAAGTCTGTCTCGCATCTTTTGCCTTCTGGGAGTTGGAGTTGCTGGACCATGTCTTTTATCATTTGTTCTGGTGCTAGGTCGATTCTGTTGATAGAAGAGTGTTGTCTTAGTTCCTTTGATGTGGCGCCTTTTTATGTCAGTTGTGAGGACAATCAAGCATGGTATAATACTTACCAATTTCGTTAAACCACACGTCACAGACACCAAGGTAACTCATATCAATCCGATTGACGATTGTAAGGCCCTTCGCCGACTCCTCTCGAGAATCTACGCGGCATTAGTTTGACCAGCATACGATGATGTGACTGGTGACTTACGTCCGACCCAATTCCAGAACTCCTGCAAGCCCGCGTCATCAGATACAATCCGGATATTCTTCTCGCAATCAAAGAGATATCCCTCCCGACATCGAGCTTGGCTGACACTCAGATAAGTCAAAACATCGGCCGCTTTGAGCTTAGACTTCGTGCGACCCAGAAATAGGGCTTGCTCTCTATTTTCCCGGCTAGACAGACACTTCTTGTCCTCTTCTTCCGTCAAGCCGTTTTGTTTAGCACATATCTGTGCATTGTCCCTCAAAGACTGAATGATATTCGCCGTCTTCTCGCGCAGTGGGCGTGGACCGATAGTTTTGAAATCACGCTCGCCAGACGGAACTCCTCGTACGAGCACATTCTGCGAAGATAGCCTTACAGGCGCCGCAGATGACTGCACAGTGACGAATTCTACCTTTCCATTGCCCAGCAACGTGATCGCGCTAGGTTCGTTGGAGCGACTCATATTCAGGAAATCGAATGATACAACCCTATTCGGCTTCTTGTAACCCCGAGTCTGATGATTGTACGGATGTCGAATGTCGCGAATGTTCTTGGTGTAGATTTGCTCCGGATAACTCGAAGACGATCCTTGACCCAGAGTCTCGTCGACAGAGTTGCGATCACCAGCGGACAAGTACTCCTTTGCGACGTCAAACATCTTGAATTGACCGTTGCTCGACAGCACGCCCAGACATCCTCGTTTGGTCCGAGAAAAGCGCAGACTCCAGATAGTCGCATTTTGGACGGTGTTTCCCAGGCTGAGACTTGGACCAACCTGGCCACCGTCGGGAGCTGTTGGACCTGCGGTGAGACGTGGGCCCATGCGTCTGTCCCAGATGCAGACGGTAGCATCAGCGGAAGAAGAGCAGGATGCAAAGTAATTCTCGTCCAGCCAGTCCACGGCTGTGTTGTGGACACATTTTGTAGAAAACGTCAGAAAAGCTTGTGATGAGTTATCTGTCGTACTTTAGTATACCCCCCATCAACTGCATAGTCCAGGACGCAACACACCTCTCAAGTCAAACAACTTCAAAAATTGACCCTTGACACCAGCCACCAACGTATCCGGCTGCTCTCTAAAGAACTTGATACTGGTAATTGGATCCGAACTCAACTTCCTGAGCGGCTCAGCACTTTGCCTATCACTCGCAAGCGTGCCCCTCGAGCTACCCGTCATAATGCGATGATTGACATCCCAAATGTTCAAACACACATCATTCCGCACTTTATCCAAGCCACCGGCCAACAAACCATGCGAACTGAATGCAACGGCATTACAATACCTCTGATTCCTCAAGGGAAACGACCAGGATTCATTCGAGTTACCATCCATACGCAAGATGTTGACTTCACCGGATGACTGTCCAACGGCGATGAGCGATTCATCAGCGGCCGACCAATCAAAGGCTCGAAACCCGGGAACCCGGACGTGGGTTGAGAGCACGTCGTATTCTAGGTCATTGCCCTTGACGGAGGTGACTCTGCATAGCTTGAAGGATTTGCCTATTACGTCGACGTAGAGGAAGCGCTGTTCCTTAGTGGTGGAGGAGGGGGACCAGCGAATTGCTGTCTCCATGTTGGTATGTGTTTTAGTGCTGGAGCTTAGATCGCGTGGACCAGTGTGTAATTCATTTTTTTTTTTTTGTAGCGCAACCTTCGAGTCGCAGAGACGAGTCTTGAAAGAAGATTTCAAGTGACGGTATCTTACATGTAGAAGGAAGCAAGACCGACTGCCAAATACGGTGATGGTCGTGATGCGATGTCCGGACCGATGATGATCCGACAGCTCGCCTAAACCTGCCGCGGTTCGCCTGCTCTTATCAATTATCAAATCAATTATTTTTTGCGATCTCATCTTCTCAATTGACACTCTAACACAGCAACTCTTCAATCCAGCAATTGACAAGCCAGCAGCCGAAATGTCCTCCAAAGAAAAACCCACCCGCTTCCATCCCTACGACACAACCAAAAAACCCAAAATCCACCGCTCCGACAACACAGACAACACCACCCCCAAACGCAGACACAACAACAACACAACCCAAAAACAACCAAGCAACAAAAACTCCACGGGCGACAAGGGCCTCTCCATAAACGACCTGAAAAGACGAATCCGCGACGTGAAGCGGCTACTCACAAAGGCAGAAAATCTCTCGCCCGAAGCAAGGATTGTACAGGAACGTGCACTGAAGGGCTATGAGCGCGATTTGGAGCAGGAGCAGGCGCGGAGGCAGAGGTCGGAGATGATTCGGAAGTATCATTTTGTGCGGTTCTTAGGTATTTCACACCGATTTTCCAACTTTACACAAGTGTTTTTGGGGGGGAGGGGAGGGAAACTAATATGAGTGGTGTCAATTGCGCAGATCGCAAAACAGCAACAAAACAGCTCCGCACCGCGCAACGACAGCTCGAAAAGACGAAACAGCAACAACAACAAGACGAAAAAGTACTAGCCGTTTTACAGCAAAAAGTTGATACGGCGCAGATTGATGTGAATTACACGATTTATTACCCGCTTACGGAGAAGTATCTATCGCTTTACCCGCAGAAGAAGAGGGATGTTGTGGATGGGCATAACCAGAAAGCTGTCAACAGCGACGATGGCGAGGAGGAGGAGGAGAGTGACGGAGAAATGCGGACGTCGGAAGATGATAAGCCCGCAAGCAGAGAAGGAGAGAAACCGCCGATGTGGGATATAATCAAGGAATGTATGGCGAACAAGACGCTGGATAAGCTGAGGGATGGAAAGTTGAATATTGGGTTTGACGGGAAGCCGTTGCAAAGTGGAGAGAGTACGGCAACAAGCAATTTTCAGAGTACCACTAGCAAAGAGAAGACGGAGACGACGACGAAGGAGGAGAAGAAGAGGAAGAGGAAAGAAGTCGAGGTTGAAGAACCCAAGGAAGATGAGGATAGTGATGGTGGTTTCTTTGAGGAGTAATTTCATGTCTTTATCAGTTATATAACGTTTTTGTCGACATGTATACTAGCGCTCAACATACCATTTTCCTCCCGTATTTCATTTAACATTGGCATAAAGTTGTAAGTATATGGAACAAAACGCTATAATCCATTTTACATGCATTCGATGCTCCGACTAGCAACGTCAGCTTGACATGACCACCTACTAAATACCTGACTCCGCTTCCTGGCGTCTATAAAAATGTGCAAGAATTGAATAAACCATAACATGCCATATCAACGCGCATCAGACCTTGCTAATGCGGATGCTAACTCCTATCAAGTAGCATGATGAATTGGACTGTATGAAAGAAAGGAGAGAACGAGCTCTCTGCTCGAGACAATCGTTGAATGAATGTGTCGTAACCCAGAGACATATCTCCTAATCACACAAGATAGTGTGAGATCACATCACTGTGCATCCGCCACTTCGGGCGCGACGTCTACCTCCAACATACACATCAAGACTCAAATCTTCATCTTCATCAAATTGATACAATCGCTCAGCTTCACGAGCACGGCGCCTGCGTCGCCTAGCGTTCGCGCCCCCAGCGCCGGCCTCTTCGGTAGCCATCATGTAGTCTGCCCATTTGCGGTCAAGATTGTTTGCGGATGCAAGGGATCCGCGCAGAACGCGCTTTGTATGCTCGTTGGCAGTCATCTGCCAGCCGTGGAAGCATTTGAGTTCGATAATCTCCTTGGGATAATAAGAGACAACTGCTGCGGGTGGTAGGCTAGTGGATGACGATGAGGATGATGAATATGCGCCACCAACTCTGTCCGTCGATTCTTTGACCGTGACCGTGGTTCGGTTTTTCAATGAGCGAGGAATATAAGCATTGCTTGATAGCACCTCCCGCACGCCAGCCCAGGTCACATTGATGCAGTCAAATACCACAATGCGCAGTCCGACTTTAGGCAAGTCGGTTCCATAACCCCTTTTACGAACAAGGGAACTAGCCTCCATGAGACACAAATCCGAGACTCGGGTGTTGTCCATTTCGAGGGTTCTCAACTGGCGACAGTTTTTCAGCAATTGCAGCATTCCGATATCGCCAATGCTGTCACAATAGCTGACATTAAGATGCTCAAGAACGTCGGAGCATGGTGACTTGGCGAGTTCGATCAAGAGATTGTTTGTGACGTTGTCAAGGTCTTCCATATCAAAGTGACTCAGTTTCGGGGTGGTTTGAATAACATCGACGATGGAGTCATTTGTCAGCTCCGTACATTGAGAAATCTGAAGACCTTGTAAAGCCGGGACGTTGTGAGCAAGACTGCGGAAACCCGCGTCCGTTACACTTGCACATTGATGAATGTCCAGATGTCTCAACACCCGTGGCGGGACAACAGGTCGGTCTGTCAAGACGTCAATTTCAGGATCTCTACCAACAATGAGCATTTTCAAGCTCTCGTCTGTGACGTCTGTGCGGTGAAGAACCAGTCTCTCCAGAGTATTCTTTTCAAAGAGGCTTTCCATGATGCTTTCGTCATCAAAGCCGGAAATCTCTCCAGCGCGCAGGTCCCTTAGTTTCGAGCACGATTCGACGACTCGTTTTAGGCCTTTCGTATCGATATTCGAGCACCACGACACATTCAGCGTCTCCAATTGAGAACATGTCTGTGCGATAATCTTCATAGCGGAGTTGGTAACAGTGGAAAGTCCAGAAACATTGATATATTTCAGCGAAGCGTTTCGCAAGAAGAACCCATTGAGAGAGACCTTGTCAATTCGGCAGCCCTCAACCGAAAAATTGACCACATTTCGACAAGCACTAGAAATATGCTCGCCCTCAAACAGCCACTTCTCTCGCAGTTGCACACAACCACGGAGATTGAGATCTCGTACAAACGGTCCGGCCGTCGTGATAATCTTCATCAAAGCACCGCTTGAGATCCGACTATAGAAATCCGAGGTATCGATGTGGTACCATAATTGCCCATCAAAACACATATCATGCCACGCTTTCGACACTAGTGAGCATCTCACAATCTCTTTCGGCGTCAAATATCCAAGTATCTTTGTCTTGATTTCATTGGGCATGTCGTTCCAAAAGTCGACCGTCCTCTTTGCATACCGATTCTTCCCTTGACCAATGGCCGTCGTTACATCTGCTTCACAGAGCTCAGCCTGTAGGTTGCGAGACGCTGACGCGGGTCTCATGTCCGCCGGAAGAGGAACCGTAGTCTGCGACGCATTTCTCGAGCCAATCGCTCGAATCCGCGCATTCCCAGACGGAGCGGAAGTCGGCGGGGAGGCTTCCAAACCGCCAGACAACGAAGTAGTAGGATCGCCCCAGCACTGAGCGGGTGATAACGAAACACAGGACAACGACGCCTTTCGATCTCTTTGATAGCCTGTAGAAAGGGATCTGGTTCGTCGTAACAATGACGGGCTCGAGGACATGCGCTGCAGATTCTGCAACAGCCTCCTTCGGCCTTTTAGTTTGGGAGGCTGCTCCATTGGAAACTGGCCGGGTTCTGGAGATGTCGGGGTGACTGGGGTAGCCGTGCCAGAGCTGATAATATCGTCTGCGAGGGGAGAGGCCATGGTGAAACGAGGTCTTCGGATGTCGTCGGCTCTCTACAAGAGTAAACTCAAACTCAAACACAAGAATTCAACGAACTCAATCCCCTGTTCACACCGGAGCGAATTGCTGTAGCATTGGTGTTTTGTCTTAACAAGTCATAGCGGGAATATTGGAAGTGATGATCGAAAGGTGAGAACGAACTGCTGATTGCTGATAAACAATGGTAAGTGTGATGACTTGAATAATAACGACGTCAAACAGATGAAAGACCACAAACCCGATGAACCCGCAAACAGAAACAATTGGAAACGGGGGGAGAAGACGTTCAGTTCTCAGACAAAAAGGCTCGACACGAAAGGCTGAAGCAAAGCCAGACTCAAGTTGGCCGCTTCGGTGGGCGGCGCAGCGATTCGTCGGCGTCGACCCGTGGTTCGGGGATTTTTGACTGGGACAGTGGAAAGTTAGGGTAGAAGCAGGCGATGAGACAGAAACAAGATCCGCGAACAGCCACGGCGTCGGTGTGTATGTAATTGATTCTTGTTTCTGATTTCTCTCGGAGAAAGAGAGAAAAAGATGACAAGAAGTAAAGAAGAAGCAACGACGAGAGAGAGAGAAAGAGAGAGAGAGAGAGAGAGAGAGAGAGACCAACAAGGCTAGCCCGGTACATGTGACTTACTACATCTGATATGACAGAGGGGAAAGAGCGTGGTCGAGTAGAGGGAAGGAGCGGGGGTAGCACTAACGCTGCTCCACTTGACTCGTAAATGTAATGTTTCGTACTCGTTACTTTGATTCGTACTCGTTACTTTACTGTTATCAAGTACACAATACCTACTTCGCAGGGCCCTCTCTATCAGCGTCGGACAACCATGCCACCCTGGCCAGGTCATTCCACCTCTACCTAGACATGACTATCTGCCAGATCAACGATCCGGAAACGAATCAACCGGTATGAATACATCCTAGTACGGGAGTACATCCCCAATCAACGTCCCCCCGCTAATTCGTGGTCTTAGCGCAGTGATTGGGTCTTATCGGAGCACACTAGAACGACACTAGTTTCTAGGACAGCGGACTAAAGGAACTTATCGCGTATTCTCGTGCTATCGATAGTCCTAGCGCACTGGCTGAGAGTTTCTTTGGGCTTAGTCCCCATGTCTAATTTGTTATCGATAAGTTACTTGCTCACTAGCAAACTTACATTCTACTCGTAGTCTCGTAGTACGGAGTGCACTCGGGACCTCCGATGAATTACCGGTGGGAGGATTTAGAGGATCGGGGTAAACATACTGGCTATTGTGCTCGGTGAACTACTACGTACTCTGTGCTCAGACTGTTGCCACAGACTTACCTTACCTTACCTTACCTTACCTTACCTTACCAGACACTGGCAGACAGTCACCACCCCAACCAACGACAGTACTACATACACGATGTAAGTCCGAGACTAATCGCACGCGAGCATGTCGCCTGAGCCACTCAACTCTAGTCAGTCGCCGTCTCGCACTTGAAGCGAGAGAAAGAGAATTTGAAAAACAGTCAAAAAGATAAAAGATGCTCGCCTGATCTGTTCTCTTGCTTGATATGGTCGATCTCATTTGCTGAAGATAAGAGTTGTCAAGCTTCTTCTTTTCGCAAGTCTATCTGCTCACCACGCCATACATATCAAGACACGCCCAGTCGGCACGAGGCAAATTCTTGATTGGTCTGGATACCCAAGGCATCCACATACATACAATACAACGCCAATCACATGATCCCATTTTCATATCGTATATCACACTCAAAAACAGTAGAATTCGCGTAGAAGTGGAAATATAGTAAGTCATGATAGATATGAATGTATAATAACAAGTAACTAGCGCAAAGACCGCGAATAGCAGACCAATGGGTATCTTGCGTTTCGATGCTTCTATCCAATGAGAATAGCACTATACTCGATCACTTTTTCGTCTTCGTCCTCCTTCGGTCTTTTCAACCTTCGCTCCAGTGAAGGTGCGCCTCGTCATTTATAGGGTCTGTTGTTCATTCATCAAGTCGGATCAGGTCATAACAGAAAAGTAAAGGTGTAACTAGAGAGAAATATGACGACAATTATCGTGGATGAACATGCCTGCTCAAGCTAAGCCGACCATCCATGGATGGTCAACCACTTCCGATATTGTGATTCGATTGTCGACGTCACGGTCGAGCATTCTGCGGACAAGATCGATGCAGTCCTCGGAGAATGGCAGAAAGGGAACCCGAAGTGGATGGTCAAGAATTTCGTCCACGTTGTAGAATGGATTCTCCTTGTAGACAATAGTGTAGAGCAAAATTCCCAGAGCCCACACGTCTTGTTCTTTGCCGCGGTAGGATTTGCCTTGGAGGACTTCGGGTGCCGCATAATCTACGCTAATCAGCAACGAAATAAAGATTCCAAACGGTCAAAACTTACCAATAGTACCCACGAATACATCAAAGGGTCCATTTTTGATATATGCTGCACTTCCAAAATCAATTAGCTTGATTCGTCCTTCTCCGTCAAGCACGACGTTCTCGTCTTTGATATCTCGGTGTACCACCAAAGCCTTGGTATGCAAGTGGTGAATGGCATCCACCACCTGTTTGAAAATGTTGCGACACTCTCCTTCGTCCATGTTGGATTTGAGCTCTATATAGTCGAATAAATCCATTCCCGGAAGACCATGCGGGACCATTTCAATATAGTAGTTGATCTCGTCCTCGAAGAAGCCCTCCATCTCCACGATATTCGGGTGTCGTAGACCGTCTCGTCGAAGGTAATCGAGAACGTGAATCTCCAGTGGAACCGTCCCTAGTCGACGATCGCGCGTCCAGGTGTCCACCAAAATTCGCTTCTTGGTGACATACTTAAGCACCATCTTCTTGGCTGGATTCTTCTTCAGCCGGGCCAGTTTGACCTGTCCATACGCTCCTTGTCCCATCTCCTCGATAATGACATAGTCGGAGATTGTCCGCTTCTTGGGTGCTTCTTTAATCAACGGCAGTGCGCGAACTGGTTCAGGCATAGATCGGTCGGCTAACGGTGTAGATGCAGCTTCGTTAAGTTTAAGACTGAGTAAAGACAGTGGAGTCTTATTATCCAAAGATGGCGTATTAGAGTGAGATGGCAATGTTGGAGTTGGAGAAGGTGTGCGTTGTCCCGACCGGGTCTGGTGGATTGCTGTGGTTGCCTTTCTTTCCGTTGTTGCCTGGTCCTCCGAGGAAAGAGCACCGGTTCCAGCGTGTATCTGCCTAGAGTAAGTCACCCACAAGGCATAAACGACTTCAGTTACTGCAACTGTGTCCGCCGATTCATCGTCGTCGTGATCGCTATTCTCGCTCTGGTGAATGGGTGACGTCCCGTGTTCGCCATCTTCCCGCTTGCTTTGGCTATCCGGAAAAACAGTTTCGCTCTTGACAATCCGCATTTGCACGTCAATAGAAAGTAGAGACCCATCTCGGTGTTTCGCTGGCAAGCCTTCAGATTCAAGGAAAATGGAGACGGCATTGGCTCTGTTCTCCCGAAGTAACAACAAATCCCGCGCGCGTCGAAAGCTATGCTCCGGAATCACCATACCGTCCACAAGCGGCACTTTATCTTCCTCCGTCAAAGTAGCGATGAATTTTTCAAATTCGGGGATAAGTTCCGAAATGTGATGCCCTTCAGGACGCTCCTGCCCAAAAAGGGCAGACGAAAAGACCGAATTCGAGCTGATGATGTTGAGTGTGGTCGACGATAGAACCATCATACCGGCGACATGCGGAAAACTCGACACTCGTATCGATCTCATATCGCCATTAGGGTTTTTTGTCACCGTTGTCGGAATGCTACTTTTTCCCGGACCACGTGCGCCGAAGTATTTGAGGTCAAGAAGCTCCTCATAGTCACTGACGCATTCTGCCGGTAGTTCTGGAAAGAGATTCGTGATCGGGATATCGCTCTTTGCAACGTTGCGACCCCAGATCTCATCGGTGTCGCCCTCTACTTTTGTGAGCTGTCCCCTTTCATCATAGGTCAAATATGCCACATTCTCCGTTATTTCTTCAAGAACCCAAATCAACCCTCCCCGTTTTTCCATGACCCAAAAACTAGCCGATCCGGTTGTGCCATTACGCTTCTGAATAGGCACAACATCTCCACACAAAAGAACTCCGCGAGACTTGTTTGCTGGGTGGTTAGGTTTCCTCGGGTTCCTCTTACTCGATCCATAGCCATCATCTGTCTGAGCCCTACGACCGGGCTTCTGCCGAGACGACGGTTTGCTCAATAACTGTGCAGTGACTCCATTGCCTCTGGGCATATTAAATCGGGGCTTGACGTTCGCATTAGGGAATTTTGCGGTCGCGTCAGTTGTTGGGTCCTGAAGCTTCGACTCGAGCCATTGTCGCCGCTCCTCCTGAACCACCTCGAGTATGCTCAGCTTTCGGACTTCCGACTGCGTAACTCCAAAGACAAGACAAGCGAGGTCATTGGCCGAGATGATTGTCCACGGAGCCTTTGCCTCTGTCCTGAAGACGGCCTGAGACACGGGTGTCCACTTGCTGCTGTGAGTGTGAAGGACAGGTCCGATTCCCAATCCTAAGTTGTATCCGGAGGAAGACAAGGAGTCGCCAACAGCATAGGGCTGTGCTAAAGTTTCCATGAGTTTACTTTGCAAAGACAAAGAACTTAGATCAGTATATGTACGTTTCAGACTGACTCGCCTGGAAGCCGGAGCAGATCTCAGATCTCTTCGGCGCGAGTATATATTGTCGTCATAGAAAGGACTCAGAAGTTGACTATCATCGACAGCTTCGGCGGCATCTCCAGGATAGTTCGGGAACGGAGTATGGTGGCTCGGAAGTGTAGGGCTATGAAAGGACCTCTCAAACACGTTGTCTGCTTCAGGCTCCGGTGGGCTGGTAATAGGTCCATTCAGACTACCTAGTTGCCGACCTTGTGATTCTCGATCCAAAACGCTGGCCTTGGATAGCAAATCGACCATACCCTGAAATTCCGAGTCGCCACTTATTCGAGCTTGAGCATTCACAAGACCGGGACTCGTAGCCGCCCAACCCAAACGATCTTTCATAAAATCTATTGACCTTTTGAGAATATTATGTCGAGTAGCGAGCAGTTCCTCGGACCGTTGAGCGAAAGAAAACGAATGCAGTGATTCCGAAGGAAATCGGTGTAGATCTTCAAAGGGAGGGATCGTCCCGCCTGGTGGGACGTATACCGATGCAGCTCTGGACGATGCACTCGAACGATTCGGTGGAGAGTTGGGCTGGCCGACGGACGATGTAGAAGGGTTTGGAAGCGTGAACACTCGGGATAACGGTTGCTGTCGTATACGGTCCAGACCTGAAGGACCGAGGCCATCGGGTTCGAGTAAGGGCGATCTATGAAAGCCGAGCGTTAGATCCGGAGTTATTGCAAGATGAGATCAAGCCCAAGAAGAAGCCTTGTGTCGAAAGAAAAAAGCCTACCGACTAAGCTGATCGTAGTCATTCGACGACGTCGAAGTATCCATTGAAAGCCTCAGCGGCTCTCCGGTAAAGGGAATAGACAGATTCCCATCGCTTCGATTTCTGAGATTGAATGTAGTTTGTTCCGGTGAAGACGAGAGTGCACCGAGAGCGGGCGACGAGAGAGGACTGAGATCTCCTTTTTCTAAAAATTTTCCCACCGATGCATTAGCCTAGACCCTCGCACATCGCACGCATACATTGGAATGCTCAATCTGTCACAGAAGCCAATCAACAGCTCCAGCCGGTACCCTATCTTATCGCGGCCGTGGACAGTGTGGAACATTTCATGCGCCTAATCGGCAGCGATGCAGAAAATGAAATGCCTTGGACATCAAACCAAAGATCACTCACCATCGTGCTGTCTCCCGCGTCCAGTCATTCTGGTGGCTTGGTGTCAAGCCCACCTCCCCCTAACTGTGACGGGATGCGAGGTAGGTAAGGCTTGGAAAAAAATCTCCCGGAGACCGTTCTCCACAGCGAGAAAGTGTCAAGCCTTGAGTGTTGAGGTTGAGGTATGCATGGGCAATTGATATCAATAGATTGTTATATAGTTGAAATTGCAGCCGGTGAAAAAATTTGCCCCGATCAGTCGCAGTCGGCTTTTCGCCCGTCAAAGAGAGTTGAAACCGAGCTGGGCGGTTTGGCAATGACAAGGCGTTCGGATTAGTTAACTGTACAGGAGTCGTAAAAAGGGTGTAAATTGGAGTCAACCGCGCCTCCCCGCTCGGGAGCTCCGATCGGACTGTCGATATTCGTATAGAGGGACGATTCAGAGAAGTGAGCAAGGTAGAGGGAACAAGCACGGATTGGTCAGTCTTTTTGTAGTGTTTCTAGAGAGGGTAACAATGCAAAGTATGAAAAGGAAGGAAAAACGAGCATGAAGATTGCGGGGGAAGGAGTAGCTACTTGGTTAGTACTGTAGACTCTAGAGTGAGTAAGTAAGTGGTGAGTGAACCTGAGGAATTAGGCACCGGAGGGGCTGCCAAGGCGGTCGTGGTCAACAGTGGCTGTCTGATAGGCACGATCTTATAGTTAACTTAGTTATGAGTACACTATTCTTACTATGTAAAATAAAAAGAACTAAAAAGAACTACACACGTATGGTACTCTCAGAATCGACCTGAAACGTAGGTCGTGCTCCTTGACACTGCTCCTTTGACTCAGTAGCCGCTTCATGCGCTCTGTGACAAGTGTTTTACAGACTCACTTTGATGATTCTTATGCAGTAACACACTGGACAGTATGCCACTTATCCCACAAATATCCGTCAAACCCGATAGAAACAACAAGAAAGCAAGAACTGGTCCACTACTACGTACTAGTAATTGCAAGTGCAGGGGCCCTGAGGGTCAAACTATCTACGCTTGAACCAAGTACTACTCCGTAGTTGCGCCCATTCGGCCTGTGATATGCCAGAATACAAGCAGCTGGCCACATGGGGCGCCCCTCCGTGGGACTAAATATACGAATACGTTCTCTACGTATGATTAGCAGTCCGTTTAATCGTAATGCACAAGTCTGACTGCGAAGTTTTTCCGGATATATAGAGTGAAATGCTTAATTTGAGTCGAGTCTTGTGCCGAGTACTCCGGTGATCACCTCCGGAGTAGGTACCTAGAAAGTGTGGCTTTGTGCCGCTGACGATCAGTTGACTTCTCAAATACAGCAAACACCACACGTAGCATCTAGCTTCTGTTCACGATCGGAATTGATTTAAGATCAAGAAGTCGTTTAGTGACTTGGAATCAGGATCGGATACCGGATTGAAATGGACGAATAGTGGATGGATCAGTGGGTACGTCTTATTACTGCTTGCACCATTAATTAACTACCTAGTCTACGATGTACTATGACGTTGGGGCATGCTGGTTACTGACTTGGATTACTTACCCACAATTGTTAACATGTACATGCGAGATAAGTACGACGCAGTAACAGGATTGTGAGTAAATTACCTGGAAGTCGGGGACTGTGCATGAGGTTGGACACCTTGGGCCCGATGCTACAATAGCACACGATCAACCAAGTCAAGCGATCAAGTCAAATGAATGCTTTTGGCCATGTTTGGAACAGAAAGGCAAGAACATGCATTGATAAAAATTGTATCGGGCAATAGTTGCTAGGCTTCCAAATTAGATAGCGCGTGTGGCAATTGTATATTTACGGTGCGTGTGATACATAGGTCATTCCACCTATGTGAAACTATTCAAGGACAGGCTATCTTCATCTCTCTGCGACACTTCTCGCTTCTCGTCTCGCCCATCTCCAAAGAGTGATCCTTGTCGCGTTCGGGATTCGCTTCGTCTGCTTTGATCGGGGGGAAGCGATGCAGAAGTAACGAAACTGGATCGGTGTGTATTTTCACCTAACATCCATGAAAATTCGGACTGTGCCAAAGGCCGTTTGGGTATTATCGTGGGCGTTGAGCGAGATTGTAGGGGGTCAGCTGCACTTGGAGAGGCTGAAGTTGCAACTGACTCAAAATCTGTATCTACATTAGATACTTCTGTCTTGTCAGATTTCTCTTCCTCATTAAACGGAGCTGTTTCCGTGGTTTTCTGTTGGTTCGCCTCTGCTTTTTCTTCTTCTCTTTCGATGAATTTCGGCTCGTCAGAAGCGATCTTCTCATCACTCGTCGTTATTGATGTCGCTTTTCTGGTCGATCCACTGGAACCTTGAAGCTCTGTCTGGACACTCTTTATCTTTTCAAAGGCCCTGTCGAGTGCTTCCGCAGCCTCGGAGCCAAGGTCAACTGTAGACTCCTTGAAAAGGCTCAAATCCTGCATCGCTTCTGACAGTAATCCCGCAAGACTATTGTCTCGTTTCTTTAAAGAAGCCACTTGTTGCACCAAGTCCACCGGATCTGAGGTTCTCGAAGGCCCAAGTCTCGGAGTCCCAAATCGTGGACCACCACGCCAGGCTCTTGACGGAATGCCCCCGACTTCGGCATTGGCCATATTGCGCTTTGCCTCACTGACAGCACCGCGCACAGCTTTTGCAACACCCCAACCTTCTGTGCGGCGCTGCAGTCCTTCAGAGACATCCTGGAATAACGATTCAAGTGTCCGCTGATTAGCCCGAGCGGGAGATCGTCCAGAGGAACTTCCTCCGCTCAGATTTCGAGAATGACGGTCAACCTTCTTCGGAGACGGCTCCCTAGGCGGTTGCTGTAGGGGATTGCTTGCAAGCATTGGGGGTCGACCTGAATACTTGGATACAAGGAATGCCCCTCGTGCAGGGCTCAAATTCTGCTCCAAATATAGCCCATCATGGACCAATGTCTGCGGACCATGACTCTCAAGAGCAGGATACCGTAATAATAGCGTTAGAGCAGATGAATAGTCTACCTCCAGCACTGCAAGAAATTAGCTTGATACTACGTGCTTTCTCAAAATTAGGGAGCCGGTATAGATCTTACGTTTCCATCTAATGCGAAGCAGCATTGCAACACAGATATGGTCAATCAAAGTGGCCCTCAAGCCATTTGCAAATAGTAAATCCCAAATCAGCAATGTGTCGTCAAACGAGAATTCTCGACCAAAAAGCAAACGGATCCAGCGACTACGATACGTTAGCTTGAGGTTGGCATGGTGGCTTCGGTAAAACAGCACGTACGTCAGAAATATTTGAGGTAGGATCTCAATAGCGGTCAAGTGTGTGGCTAGCTCATGATCTGCAGCCATGAGTAATTCATTATGGATGAATTGAGATCGTGCTACTATCGGTGCCAGTTCTGCTTGACCATTGACTGGTTTGTCATCCGTGTGTTCGTAAAATGACCGTGCAACCTGCATGACACTGCAAAAGATGTTGAAAGAGTCGCTTTCAACGTAACTAGCGTCTAGAAGCTGCAGCATGACACTCTCATCTTCCGTTGTATTGACTGGTTTATTCTTCGTGGGCTGGGCAACAGCATCGCGCTCCACTACCCACAAAATTGGCGCAAGTAGTTCGTGCATCCCTTGTCGATATCCGAGGTCGGGATTCAATTTCGAATAAACAAACAGTATATCCAACATCATGGATTTTGTTGATGGTTCACGGAAAAAGAAGTTGTCCTGCAAACATCTTTCCACATCTTGATAGATCTCGGCTCTAGTAGCTTCATCATGGCGCAGAGCCTGCCAGGGGGACTAATTCGATGTTAGTAGTGCGTCCCAACATGGAGCTAGAACAAACATGCCTCTTCATCTTCGGCGAGCGGATCAACTGAAGATTGCAAATCATTCGGATTCTTTATGTACTTGAGAAAGTGGTCTTTCAGAGAATCATAAGCACTACGTGTATCTGAAAGTCGATCCGTCCACCTTGACCGATCAAGGTCGTCGCAAAGCAGAAAGATCTAAAGACTGTCAGTCGCCTTGATATGATCTCATAGAAAGAGGCAAGTGATGTTTTACCTTCCAACACACTGATCGAAGGCCATTTTCGCATGGATTTTCGCCATCTTCAGATATGATTGCTTTTTTCAGATCGTATGTATTTCTGCCATAACCGAGAAGGATCTCCCATCTCCGTCTGGTCACAGTCGGCGATAAGCATAGATTCACGTATGAATGAGTGGATGTCATACCTGGCTTCTTCAACAGTTTTCATGGCATCATTCAAGAAGAGACAACGATATTCAACAATTGACAATGTATTTCAGTGTAAAAGCAGGCCAGGCGCCCCGGTCAACAGTTGAGAGAAAGGAAAGAACCAGGGACTCGAATGAGGTGGGGGAAGGCACGATAATTACAATACGACGTAGCACAATTACACATTAGATCTTTTGAAGACTAGCGGTATTTAAATGGTAAAGTATCTTTCCACCGCTTGCCTTTTTGCCATCACTAAATCAACATTGACAACTACAAAGGCTTGGGATATCAAGCACATTGCGACCATGTTGCTTTGGTCTTGAACTAGCGTTGATATTATCTTGGATTTCTCAAGCTTCATTGCCTATCACACATCTCCTAACGAGAGACCGCTTTCTTATTATGATACCCCGCCACGAAATATAACTTCTTTGAAAGCCTGTTTACATCTATATATATAGCATCATTGATTGTTTCTACATGAAATAATCCTTGGCCTGCAATGTCTGCTGACTTGCTTGCTGAATTTGGGTCAAATACAAGCCATGCTAGCTCCACGGCGAACACACAAGGGCGCTCACAGTTACAACCAAATGATTCATTCTTCGACGATGATTTTGATTCTTTTGTCTCGCCAGAACCTACGGACAACGGTGCATTAGGCTTTCACGGCAATACTTCGACTACTGATACAAATCATACCGGAGCTCAATATGCTTTGGATACGACCACGTTGCCTCCGGTCTCTGAAGGCGCGGAGGTGTTATTTGATGCATCTGCGGAAGTAGGATCAGACGACGAGGAAGACGATTGGGGTACATTTGAGACGGCCAACCCCGCCACCATTCCTGCCCGGAGTGGTCAATTACTTGATTTCGAAGACGATCATCAACCATTGTCAGCGCCAGAATACACTCCAGATCCAACAGTGTACAATGTCTCGGCATCCGTTGATCTCCTCTCGCTTGAGGGCAAACCACAATCACCTCAAAGCATTGCCTCACAGATTACGCCTAGCTCAAGGCATCTTCAAACACTGAAAACACCTGCGTTCACTAAGAAGCCTCCCGCTAAAGGCAAAAGTCCGCCTAAACCAGCTGAGGACGACTTCTTTGGCGAGTGGGATGACTTCGAGGATGAGACAGCAGAGAAGCCTCAAGTTAAAACAATTACGCCTCCGAAAGGGGTAAAAACAAACGATGCCACGACCTCTACTAAAGCACGGCAGTCCACACGGTCACAATCTATTGTTCGCCCTACTAATATACCACCACCTTCCGTTCTGCTTCAGATTATACCCTCTCTTTTAGAGGAATTCCGCCTACAGCTTGACTATACGAAGCGAGGCACTTCTGCCTCCAAAACCGATGTGGTCACAAATCTTGTTCGAACTCTTAGAGCAGCCTCTCGGATCATCGCAGGTCGTGCTCTACGGTGGAAGAGGGATACGATATTGAGCCAGAGCATGAAAATTGGTCCTGCATCTGGAAAGAGCAGTGGCATGAAACTGAGCTCTGTCAGCAAAGGCGAATCCATCAAAGAGGAACAAGAAGCTGTTGGCGTTCTCGATGTATGGCGCCATCATACATCCCCATTCAATTCGGCTATTCAAGCAGCGGGTGAACGACCTGTACCCGTTATAACGGACAAAATTCGCGTCATGACTGCGAGTGCAGCGCAAGGTGCGCTCAAAGCTTCTCATGCTTGTGCTCTGTGTGGATTGAAGCGGGATGAGAGGCTACCCAAAATAGATGACGATGCGCAAGACAGTTTTGGAGACTGGTGGATTGAACACTGGGGTCATACAGACTGCAAGTGGTTTTGGGAGGAGAATTCAACTAAACTTCATCAACGCTGAATTAATTGGTACCTTCTGAGCGCATCAACAACAATCAGTCGTTGTCTCACGCCGGCAATGCAATGTCTTCGGCATATACTATGTACACCAGCCAAGACATGCCAAAGTAGATAACCCTTCCCTGTCGTAGAGTGCATGCTAATGACTAATGGCATATCATGTCCGCCAGCAAATCATACCTCTTGTTTGGCTCTTCCCAGTTTTGCAATTTCTCTCCTACATACACTCGACATGAAAAGTTCATGCTATAAACACGCATATCAATCCGATGTCCATCGGAACTTCAGCCGAGGTCTTTGCTCTCCACCCCACATCACCCAGTTTTCTCCCGAAACGAGGGGAATATGGATATTTAAAGTCTATAGTCTTGTCCGTTATGCTTTACTCTGTCTATCATCTCGAGAATTGTAACCAGACGAGTTAGAATCAAATCAAGTCAACTTCATAACTCGAGAACATCCCGCAAACATGGCGCTGCCAGAAATGATGAAAGCGGTCGTATTCCATGGACCATACAAAGTCGCTGTGGAAGAGCGACCAGTGCCACGCATACAAGCCCCGACAGATGTTATTGTCAAGGTTAGATATACTGCACTTTGTGGCAGGTAGGTCTCTGTTCTATGATATCAGATCTTTTTCTGAAGGATGAGAAAGTTGACTTTTAATACAGCGAGCTCCATGTCTTTCGTGGACATCAAGCTTCCGAAACCGGTTTTACCATGGGTCATGAATTTACGGGCACTGTGGTTGAAAAGGGAGATGATGTGAAGACCTTGGAAGTTGGAGATGTTATCGTTAGCCCATTTACTACCTCATGGTATGTAAGACCAAGTCTCTGTCGGACAGCGTAAATGATGTATATTGATTATGGGGTGAAGCGGGACATGCTTCTACTGCAAGCAGGGCTTCTCTTCTCGCTGTGAAAAATCTCTGCTCTTTGGCTGCCCTGCTCTCGATGGTGGTCAGGCTGAATATGTACGTTGCCAGCCCTTTCCGAATGTTTTCAGGACGAGGGCGATGGACTAAAAGCCACCACAGGCTAGAGTTCCATATGCAGACAGCACGGTCTCCAAAGCCCCCGAAGGAATCGACGAGAAACTCCTCGTCTTGATGGCCGATATCTACCCCACTGGCTTCTTCGCGGCCAGCAACGGATTCAAAGAATACACCAAAGAACAAGCCACAGATCTGACCGTTGTTGTTATTGGTTGTGGCCCAGTCGGCTTACTCGCCATCATAAATGCGCTAGAATACAAACCAAAACATCTTTTGGCGGTAGACTCCGTGGAACCGCGGCTTGACCTTGCTAAAAAGCTGGGTGCAGAGCCATGGAACTTTTTGAAGGATCGCAAGGGACTCGATAAGCGAGTCAAGGAATTGACCGATGGTCGGGGAGCTGATGTTGTGATTGAAGTGGTGGGATTGAGCCCGGCTTTACGGACGGCTTTTGATCTTCTGCGTCCATGGGGGACTATCAGCAGTGTTGGAGTGCACAACGCAGAGGTGGGTTCTTTCGCAAGTGTTCGTGGTTGAAGATAGGCAAACTCTAACATTCATACAGATCCCATGGTCTGGAAGTGAAGCATACGGGAAGAACTTGAAGCTTCAAATGGGCCGTTGCCCAGTGCGCTCCGTGTTTCCTCAAGCATTGGAAGCATTGAAAAGGAACCAGCATCTCTTAGGGTCAGTCACACCTTTTCTTTCGTCGTCACGAGCTAACAATGTTCGCAGATTCATGGCGGACAAGATAATGCCTCTCTCCGAAGCAGTCGAGGGCTATGACTTGTTTGACAAGATGAAGGCGCAGAAAGTGATCTTTGAGGCATAAGAAAGACGAGACGAAACGCACATACGATGTAGTATGTAGTATGTATTAGTAGTCTGCCAAAAGCGGGGCTCCGGTATATAGGCCAATCAGGGGACAGCTCGAGGCAAGCTTTCCCCAGAGAAAGCCCAAACAGGGTCTAGCGCTTCTGTATTAAAACGTGTAATTGTCCTTACAGAACGTTTTGCCTCTATGTAGAACACGAACAAAGAAAAATTCAAATGGCATTCAAAGCCTTCTCGATTGTTATCGACTATTACTTTAATACCACTCTTGAAAGTGTGTCTCCACAATGAGAGCAGCCAGTACTGAATCCTGTGTATGCTGTTTCCAAACACCGAGCTTCTTGGTACTTTGACAGTGGCTGATTGGCGCATTACGGTATACTATTCTGTATTACGGTTACAGCGTAATGTTGTCTCCTCCCGCTCTCAGAGGTAAGTAAGTTTCCTAGCAAGCCCACCCACCACTAAATATTGCTCCTCACTTTCTTCCCTCTCCACTGATCAAGCAATTATTCTCCTCTCTCCATCCTCACCTTCCCTCATATCGCTCCACCTTCTTCTCATCTACAACCTCCTCTCTCATCCCTCCTCTTCTCCCTTTCTTTCGACTCTCGTCTCCCGCTCGACCTCTTCCCTCTTCATCCTCCCTTTCCTCATTTCTCCCTCCCGTCTCTCTACCCCTCCGTCGCCCGTCACCACGCCCCAAACGACCCTCTCTGCGTCATCCTCAGCCATAGTATCCTCTATTTGCTGCTCATACATAACCTGGTGTAAGTTTAACCTGGAAACTGCACACTCAAGTATTATGTGCCGTTTTTATGTGCTAACTGTTTTCCATTTAGCCGGCATTGTCTTTGCTCATTTCCCACGTGGACGATATCTCGGAAATTATTTACGCTTCTTTGAATCTATTTCGCAGCTTGATTTTTCAACCAAAAGTCGCAAGAATCCCTCAAAAATGGCAGCTACTACCGAAAACCACGACACATCTGTCCCCAACGATGAAGTCATGACCGATGCTTACGGCCGCGGCAACATTGGCGAATCAGGCGAGCTCGAGGATCAGCCCAAGACTGAGGAAGAGTACGCCCAGGCTATTCTCACTCTGCGCGCTATCGTTTCTTCCAAGGAGGCTGGTGTGATTATCGGCAAGGCTGGCAAGAATGTTGCAGATTTGCGCGACGAGACTGGCGTCAAGGCTGGTGTCAGCAAGGTCGTCCAGGGCGTTCATGATCGTGTTCTCACCGTTACTGGTGGTCTACAAGGATGTGCTCGTGCCTACTCGATTGTTGCCAAGGGGCTGCTTGAGGGTGCTCCGCAGGTTGGAATGGGTGGTGTCGTCCAGAACAACGGTACTCATCGTAAGTGGTTCCGAGTCGCTTGAATTTATTGCAATGTACTCATATTTATTATAGCTATCCGCTTGTTGATCTCACACAACCAGATGGGCACCATCATTGGTCGTCAAGGTCTTAAGATCAAGCACATTCAGGATGCCTCTGGTGTCCGCATGGTCGCACAGAAGGAAATGCTACCTCAATCAACAGAGCGAATCGTGGAGGTGCAGGGCACCCCCGAGGGTATCGAGAAAGCCGTCTGGGAGATTGGAAAGTGCCTCATTGATGACTGGCAACGAGGCACAGGCACAGTGCTGTACAACCCCGCCGTGCGTGTCTCCGTTGGCGGTTCTGGTCAACTCAATCACAACGGCGACCGAGCTAGCGGCAGCTACGGTGGTGGGCGCTCTTTCAATCGAACCGGTAACGGCGCAGACTTCAGCGAACCCAGTGGCGGCTACAACCGTCGTGGCAGCGGCGACAACGCCAACCGCAGCATTCCAATGGTCACCGAAGACGGCGAAGAAGTTCAGACTCAGAACATCAGCATTCCCGCAGATATGGTCGGTTGTATCATCGGTCGGGGCGGCAGTAAGATCAGTGAAATCAGACGCAGCTCTGGAGCCAGAATCTCGATCGCCAAGGCACCTCATGACGAAACTGGGGAGCGCATGTTCACGATCATGGGAAGCGCACAGGCTAACGAGAAGGCTCTGTATCTTTTGTACGAGAACCTCGAAGCTGAGAAGATGCGTCGTAGCCAGCAGTCTCCTGAGTAATTGACAGGGCTACATGCTGAACTCTTCAATGGCTGTCATTGATTTACCTCCTTTTCTACTTTTTACCTTTTGACCTCCTCTCGTTCAGAGGTAAAAATTTCTTTATTTATCAGATTCTTCATCTTTTACGATATCGTCTCTTCGCGTACCACTTTGTCTCCTATTCTGGTCTCCTTACTCTATCTACTACTACTACCACTACTACTCACATCGCCTGTATTTCTCAAGACGATGGGTTCTCTCACCGGATTACGAATTAATGATGTCCTCGAAACAGAAAAAAAATTCCATATGATGATCTTCTTTGAAGATCTGAACTATCAAACTACTTCCTCTATTTGACTAAAATCCTTTTTTATCATCCTCACCTCATATTCCGCGTGCCAACCTTAACCACTCAGTTCCTAGATTCGATGCCTGTAATTAATACCCCTATCTTCAACGACGCTTTTATTACCACCTCTTCAATCTGAAACTCGTCCGCTTTATCAACTCCGCAGCTCCTCTGATAATCTCATCGTTTTGTCGTGTATTCGATTCTGTTTGATGATGTTGTTTCCCACCATCTCAATCAATACCCGAAAGACTAGATTAGCTAGCAGCCTAAAGATGTGCTACAGTAAACATTAATCACATCCTTCAATTTTATCTAATCTTTGACTATTTATACAATGTACATACAACAGATGAGACACACCCGTATCAAGTATCAATACCAGTGCATAAACTATAAGTAGTTTAAAACAAAAGACTGATTTCGTATGCAGAAGGTCATAGTTCCGGTGTTAGAATCAGGAAACAAAAGTAGGAAACGGACATAAATGGGTGTTGAGAGGGGAGATCAAGAATAAACATGAGCAACGGGGGAAAAAAAAGAAACCTGGGACAGTTTTTTTCTTTTTTTTTTTCTGGAAAATAACACCGCGCCATGTTGAACCATGTATATCGATATGTAAGAGTCTTGAGGAAGGGAGGTAGATATAGAGAGAGAGGGACGGAAGGAAAGCGTCAAGATCTTATTGTACATGAGAGGGGAAGAAAAGAGACGTAGTTTAAGTGAGAAAGTTACATGTCGGGGTTCAAGGAAATATTTTAGGTCGGAAGAGGTGTTTGATCGCGACCATCTTCGACCGCGGTACTCTCATCAGAGGCAGGAGGCGCAGGTGGCGCTATGGTACCTCCACCGAAATACTTGGTGAACTCGCCGGTATCCGGGAAAGGTCGCGGACCGAGCAGACGAACCATATCATCGCGGGACAGGACTTCCTTGGACAATAGCTCTTCTGCCACGAGGCCGACTTCCTTCTTCTTCTCCGTCAGCAGATCCGTGCATCGCTTGTATGCCTCGTCGACGATGCGGCGGATCTCGAGGTCGATGTTTCGTGCCGTTTCCTCGGAGAAGGGTTTGTGGAGTTGTTGTTGATCTTCTTCAAAGTGCAAGGGTCCGATCGCCTTGGACATGCCGAATTTGGTGACCATGGCGCTGGCCATGCGGGTTACTTTGTTGAAGTCGTCGGATGCGCCGCTGGTGACCGTGTCGAAGTGCAGTTCTTCGCTGACGCGGCCGCCGAGTGTCATGGCCATGCGGTCCATGAGTTGATTGACGGACATCAAGTAGTTTTCACTGGATGGAAGGTATTGTGCGTAGCCGAGAGCGCCTTGTCCTCGGGGGATGATGGAGACTTTAAGGAGAGGATCGGCCCATTTCAGGTACCAGCCGCAGATGGCGTGGCCGGCTTCATGGTAGGCGACTGTGCGTTTTTCCTCGGGTGAGAGGACGAGAGACTTCTTCTCAAGACCACCAATCACACGCTCAATGGCTTGTTCGAAATGCTTCATCTTGACACTCTCCGCTTGTTCACGGGCGGCTGATTGAGAGTTAGCATCAGAAATGTATAAAAGCTAGGATGACACAAAACTTACCAACCAAGGCAGCCTCGTTGACACAGTTGGCAATGTCAGCACCAGCGAAACCCGGCGTCAAAGCAGCGAGACGTCCACAAAGATAATCCATATCTTCCTTTGTAAGAATCTTCTTCAAATGTACACGGAAAATCTGCTCTCTTCCCTTCATCGTTGGTCGATCGATGGCAATATGTCGGTCGAAACGGCCAGGGCGCATCAAAGCCTTGTCAAGGACATCGGGTCTGTTGGTACCAGCCAAAACGACGACTTGCTCGGAGGTGTTGAAACCGTCCATCTCAGTCAGAATCTGATTGAGCGTGCTCTCACGCTCGTCGTTGCCACCGCCAAAGTTTTGCTTGGATCGTGATTTACCAATGGCATCGATTTCATCGATAAAGATAATGCAAGGTGTGTTCTTTCGAGCGTTGGCGAACAAGTCGCGTACTCGAGAGGGACCAACACCGACAAACATCTCCACGAACTCGGATCCACTGACGCTGAAGAAAGGTACGCCGGATTCACCAGCGGTGGCTTTGGCGAGCAATGTCTTACCAGTACCTGGCGGTCCGGACAGAATGGCACCACGGGGAATCTTTGCACCAAGTCTCTGGAACTTCTCTGATTCCTTCAGGAAGCTAACGAACTCCATGATCTCCATTTTGGCCTCATCCATACCAGCGACATCAGCGAATTTGATCTTGATGTCAGTCTCGTGGTTGAACCGTCTTGCTCGACTCTTTCCAATACCAAAAATACTGCTCTGACCACCAGCGCCACCACCTGCTCTCCTCGAAAAGTAAAAGACGGATCCGATCAACAAAAGAGTAGGTCCAAAGGACAAAATGGTAGCGAGCCATGGAACCTCATCAACATACGCAACTGGCACACGCTGCGAGGTCGGGATACCCAATTCGTTGTGCGCCTCCTCCAACTTGCGCTCAAAGGAATCGACCGAGCCGATGTTGAAGTAGTAGTGGAAGTTGCGCTGTGAAGCCTGCGAATCCGCCATTTCACCCGTCATAGCTTCTCGATTTAGATCAACCCGCACTCGAGAGCGGTTCAGGACAGTCAGTTTCTCAACGAGACCCTTGTCGAAAAAGTTCGATCGAAACTCTTGCCATGTGATATCCTTGCTGGCCTCGCCGGGGAAGAATGTGGTATATAGCATATAGGAAATAATGGAAGTCACAAGGAAGCTGCTAGGGTCGAATTTGAACTCGTATACTTTAGGCCCGCCCTTTTGATCCTTGCCATCTTTCGACTTCTGGCCCGGCTGGCCATTGGTCTTTTTCTGCTGCTGTGCACCCCATGTAAATGCTCCCTGGGGTTTCTCTTCTTCGGAGAGTTTCTTAAATAAAGCTTTGACTTCCTCGGGCGAAAGCTTTGCGAATTGAGCAGCGCGTACGTTCTCCTCGCCGATATGCTGTAGCCAGAATTTCGCGAACTTGTCCCAATCCTCCAGCGTCATGGGCTGCTTCTGATCCACATGCTTTTTGAAAAACTCCTCCATCTCAGGTGGCATATACTTCGCCTCGGTCAACAAAGTCTGAACCAGACGGAGAAGCTCCGCTTCCCGTTGTGGCAATCCGCTCTCCGAGACAAGCTTGTTGATAAATTGGACAGACTGCTCCAGGAATTCCTTCTCATCGGCTGCACTGTTGAATGTCTGCTTGGGGCTATTCTTTTTGAGCGATTCGAAGAATTCTGCCAGCTCCTCATCCTTGCTTTTCTGAACCTTCTTCTTGGTCTTATCATCGTCGTCATTTGGTCGCTTCGGGTCCCCGCCGGGGTTAACGGAAGCGTACGATCGTGCCTGACGAGCGCTTATTAATGACCATAGCTGCGGCCGTGTGTGACGCGAATATATCGATCTCGAGGTTGTGAAAAGCTCTGCGGCACTTCTGGAATACCGTGCGATGTGTGCAGGCCGTCGTAAAAGAGAGGCCATCTTGATAGAATATCGCGATGCCTGGAACGGCTGACGCAGGGATCGTTCGGCTTTCTATCACAGAGGAGCTATCGGAGACAACTTAAACAGATCTTGTCAAGCGGAAGATGTTGACGCAGAGCTCCAAGATGGACCACCGGATGAATGGCCTCCTTGCAAAGCTTCTTTCGTGATAGAGTGTCGGGTGGAATGTGATGAGGTCGTCGTGGATCGATCCCCCAGGTAAGGTGACAGCCACAAATCGGCTAGCCTTAATAATGCTTTTTTCCGAGCATATTTCGGCCGCTTAGTCATCCCCCGGTCAAAAGCGGGCCGAGATCTCGCCAAAGTCGCTCAAGTTTCAACTACGACGATAGTCAAGTCTGGCAGGAATTCTTTACTGCTTTATTTTAGATTGGAAATGTCATTCGCCCGAGAGTGGAAAGTCATGTATTCGATATAGGTTGAGGGTAGGACACGAACCCTCTGATTAGGAGCCTCAATAGGAGATTCGACATAATGTACAAAGCAACAATAATACAAGAATAAAGTCAACCTCTAGACGACCATAAAACATCCGCAGGAAAGAATTGATATCACCTTCGTTTCTCTCAAACGCCAAGACTCCTCCCTTCTCATCTAGCGAGCAGCATATTCACTTCAAGTGTTGACAGAAGAGATCGATCACATCCCATTTGGCATAGTCGTCTGAAACATATCCGGTTGATCCATGTTCGGTAAATTCATGTTGGAGAAATCCGCCCAGTCCCATTCCAAAGTCATTGGCATCTGCCACAGATCTTGCGGGACGAATGATGGCTGGAAAGGATAGAACTGGGTATCAGAAGGTGAGGTGGTGGTTGGTGGAGCGGAGGATTGTAGATTCGGCGGGTCTGCAAAGGAAATCTCGGGATTGAATACTGGCATGTTTGCATTCAGGTCGCCAAAGGTGCCAGACATCATATCGCTAGTGTTGGGGGACACGACCCCTATGGGAGGTTGTGTGGTAGATTGCGTGCCGGAAGGAGTGCCTTGTTGCTGCTGCTCTTGTCTGGGCGAAAATGCAGTGGTATCAACAAAATTCTCTGGCCCAGAAGCTGAAGGCCCTGACCTATTCGAGGTGTCGGCTTCCTGAGTAGTATTCGCGTTTGTATCTTCGGTGGCAGCTTTGCGTTTTCGCTTCGAGAGTGCTTCTTTCTCGGCCTTGTCGACCACTACTCTGGCAATTCTCTCAAATTCCGCGCAGACACTCAGCATCCGTCTAACGCTTCCATTAGACTCATCCGAGCCGAGCATAGACAGGAAATTGACCACGACATTCATTGATTTAATATCTGATCGGGCACGGGCATCTTGTGGACTTTGTAAGATGTTTGCAAAGAGCGTGACAAGAGCGGAAACTGGGTAATATAAGACGAGCCTTGATGTTGTCAGTAAGCAATAGGAAAAACAGAAGCGCAACCTAGCACTCACCATACGCAGGCAAAATCGCCTTGAGGAATGTATTTAATTAAATTGATTGACGCTCTCGCAGCGGACACGCAAATATTAGCAGATGAAAAGACCCGAGGATTCAATGGCCGTGCATTCAATCCCTGTAAGGCATAATTGGACAGACGACTAGTCCAGTAGCCGTGGTGCACTGCCATTCGATGTATCGTAGTCAAGCAGTTATAGTATGCAAAATGTATGATCATCACATGCAGTATTAGAGGGGTATGCGTCGTTTTTATTTCTTGTTCAGGGCGGTAGTCGAGCGGTATGCTATCCTTCCACTCTTCTAGTTCCTTGTCGAGTTCGCCAATAGTGTTCAAAATCTCGCCGTCAGACTGTTTGGCGGCTTTGGTTGAGTATAACCTTTTGTACACTCTGCTTTGGATGATGGCGAAGCGGCACATTACTCTGAAGATATTGACTTGGCCTTCGCCATTCACCAGGGGAATGATGCCAACATTATCAGGAGGTATTTCACTGGGAAGCTCAACGTTCATGTCGTCATCGTCCTGTACCGGCGGTCTACCAGATCGGAGGCAGATACTACAGAATATGTTAGCACATTTTGAACGACTGCGGTATGATATACGCACTCTTTGTCGAGCATGTAAGCAATCCAGAAGACTCTTTTACGTTGCTCCACCTCAACCGGATTCAGGTTGAATAGCGAGCCTCGTTTATGCAGTCCAATACTGTGTGAGAGTCTGATGGCAGCTGCCACCAGGAAAAAGGATGGCTGCGGGTTAGGAGTACCTTGCAAGAACGCAGCCTATCGAGTTGTTAGCGAGAGAAATCAGATACTGAAGGTATAAACATACCATTCCCAGGAGTGCTTGCACGCTTAAAAGATCCGTGTTGCGCATCGTGAGCTCCGTCAAGACACCCATTGCGTTCTTCAGGTACAGCCAGGCCTTTTTATCCTCCTCCTGAGGAACAAGCTGGCTCATCACACGAAGCCTGTGTGAGATAGCTAGAACAATATTGATACTAGCCCACCAGCCTGAACCTTCATAAGGATCGCGTGAATATTGACGTTCAACTAGATGCATGAAAGTCGGTTCGTGGAACAGGGGGAAAACGGCATTGAAGTTGTCGAAAAAGTCTCGGAAAAGCGACATGGCCTCTTCCTTTGGAGGCAATGGCTTGAAGACTCGTCGGGCAAAGATGTCGCTAAAAATCTCGGGTTTCCAGTATAGCCATTTGTTGTCGTCAACATAAGCGGCCTGAATCATATCGTGAAATGATGTGTCGCCGGTCTTTTCATTGACCCATTGAATGCCTCGGGGTGAGAAGATTGAAAAGCCGGAGGAGGAGCCTGAGCAAGTATCAGCGTTGGGAACATGGAAAATATCACAGCAGAATATGCGTAGACATACCGATATATCTAGTTTCCCCGCAATTATTGGTGACAAGCGAACACATCATATCCGACAAGGCCTCGACCTCGTGCTCCTTGTCCTCCTGTGAAAAAGGCGAATCTGCAACTCTAGGACTTGAATTCGAGTCTTGCGGAGGAGTAGAATGCAGCGAGGTTGTATGTGATTTGCCGGCATTGTCGATCGAGGAACGAGCGGCAGCGGTAGCGGCTGAAAAGCTATTGAGGTCGCTATGTTGAGATTGTTGGGCTTGTTGCAGACGGCGCTCAATTGAGGGGATGTCGGTCTCGCTGTCCGCTATGCCTGCCATCTTCAACAATCCTTCTAGTCTTTTCATTCGGTTTTCCAATCCTTCGATATATTTCGCGCTACAGTCGTCAGCCTATATTCGTTCAATTTGTCGCGGGTAGACATACCCTTTGGGAGGATTCCTCTTCTTTTCGACCTGTGTGAAGATACATTCTGTTTTGTAATTGATGCAATGTGAACACTTGGGCATCTTGCCGTCGCATTTGATCTTCTTCTTGCGACACATATCACAAGCCTGTATAACCTCGCCATCAGCCTCACGTTTCAGCAATTCTATCATCAACGTACGCACCCTTGCTATCCTCCTCCTTTTCGGGTCCACATCTCTCTCATCGTCCTGAACTGTTTGACCGGCCTGGTTGGCATTGAACGGACTCCCGGCCGCCATTCCATGGTTAGGGTATATCTGTTGCGGCATCTCGTATCCTAGCCCATCTTGCGAATCGTCTGCGAAGCTCTCCATATTGCGCGAATATCAAGGGAAGGGAGAGAGTTTTTTTTTTTTTTTTTTTTTTTTCGGTATGTAAGTTGACCTGTCAGATGACGTCGAGTATCACGGAAATCTCAGCGTTTCAACGCCACTTTCGGAAGGCGACTCGACCTCTCTGCGAGACTTGTAACGGGGACGCTGACATCAGCAGTGCGTGGACGAATAATAGGCAGAGGAGGCAGCACTGTTCAATCAAATAAAATGATGTGGTTATAGGAGGTCCTACTGAAATTCGCGGCAGTTTGTGATTGTCAGTACGACTAGACCTTAGCGGGGAAGTAGCGGAAATCCGCCGGATGACCAATGCCCAAAAGAATGCCTGGAGCTGTTGGCTATTATGGATCGACTGGCCATGAAGGGAATGGTATGGTCGTTGCACGGTTGAGAAAGCGCAGAAAGAAACTCGGGAGCCTACGGTTTCAGTTCAGCTATGCCTGATTCTTTCTCGCTTTCTCCAAGCAGAAACGAGGTTGAAGCCGGCGGACTTCGCGGCGTTTTTCGTCCGCCGAAATCACGACGAACGCTGATTGGGTGAATTGTATTAGTCACCGTATCTTGGCGCGATAATCGATAAGCCTCTTGAAGGGCGGCAAGGCGGCAAGGCGGCAAGAGGGCGGGCGCCGGGTGACAAAATTGTTGTCATACTTTGGCGGTCTCGGGCCGGGTTATTCGGACGATTCGGGCTGAAGGTGACTCCCACTATGAGTATGCGATGTCTGGATGATATTCGGTAGATCATCTGAATAATATACATATTACTTGACTAGAGAGCGGCGAGACAGTCACCAAATATCATACATCTGATAATATCGTCAAACAAAAGAGAAAACGCCATGCTATGCAATCAATGTACAATCAAGTGTAGTGTCGTAGACGCATTGCATCTATGCAGCCAATGTCGTCTGCTTGGACATCGTCGAGCAATCTCTGTATCTGCCGGGTCGACATGCACGAAAGTCGAAAGGTATAGAGATTCTGTTCTAAAGAGTCTTGTCGAGCAATTCCTTCGCCTCGTTGATCTTTGTGGCTAGATAAGGGCTCCCGCCTCGATCGGGGTGGTTGAGGAGCATGAGCTGGCGATGGTTCTTGCGCACTTTGTCCTTGGTCAACGTTCGCTCCCTACACATATGTATTAGTCGACTATGTCTAAAAAATGATTGTCGTAAGAACATGCGACAGTTCCAAGATCAACGAAGCCTCGCGACGGGTCATTTTGGGTTCGAAGCCACTGTAACGAAATCAGCCACTCGTTTCCAACCACCGGCAGGTTGATTCCTGTAACATACCCCTTGTAGAAAGCGCGGCCGACCTTATTTACACCTCCTCGATAACGCTGTAGCGCAACGTATCCGGCGCGGCCCTGCAAAGATGATGGTTAGGACAATGTTGTCAGGAAGTACCGACATGCGCTCGCTCACCAGAAAGGCGGAAGTAGCCAAACCAAGGCCAACAAGAAAAGCGGAAGCCATTTCCTTGATTCTTCGAATGATATCCCGCGACAAGTGGTAAAGATGTTGATGCTCGAAATCGAAATACCGGAGAGAGTGGTCAGGGAGATGTAAAAAGTGATCAAAAGCCGGTCTTGGCACTGGCGGCGATATACTCCCGCCATACCGTATATGGCTTAGCGCATCCAGCCCCACATAATTTTCTACAAGTCGAATTTGCTTTCCTCGACGACTCCAAACATACAATCGATTAAAGTCGTCTAAGAACTCAACCGTGAGAATCATTCAAGATGAGGTATGTCGATTTGTCAAATTAGATATCAGGGAGAATGTTTTTGCTAACCGTTATCTACAGGGTGGAAGTGTGCAGTTTTTGTTCTCGTCCGTACGTCGACACCGCAAGATATCTATCTACCTTTGCAATTTTCACTAATCATAGCACAGCGTATATCCTTCGAAAGGAATCACATTCGTCCGCAATGACGCCCGGGCTTTCCGCTTCTGTCGAAGCAAGTGCGAGAAGGTCAGTCTTTCCACCATACCGCTCGAGATTTCCGGTCTAACGTTCAGGTAGAACTTCAAAATGAAACGTCAACCCCGAAAGGTGAAATGGACCAAGACTCACCGTGCCCTCCGCGGCAAGGAAATGATCGTCGACTCTTCGCTGCTGCTATCTCAATTCGCCCAAAAGCGCAACGTCCCCGTCAAATACGACCGCAATCTGGTCGCCGCTACCATCAAGGCGATGGAAAGAGTCGAAGAGATTCGCCAACGCCGCGAACGCGTATTCACAAAGAAGAGATTGGCTGGCAAATTGGCCCGCGAACGTCAACGCGAGGAAGATCGCAGAGTGGTTGCGCAGGGGGAGCATCTCATTCGCAAGGAATTGCGGGAAATGCAGGAACAGAATGTGCCGCTTGGTGCTGCATCGGAGAAAGAAAAGGCTGTCGGTACGGTGTTTGGAGAGGAGAGGCCGAGACAAAAGAAGAAGGTCAGACAGTTGGTGGATGGAGGTGTGGAGGAGGAGATGGATGTGGACTGAGCTACGGCGGGATGAAGTACATGCGGCTGTTCATCTATTTACTGTCCGCTATTTGACGACGGCATGGCGTTTGGGTTTCTTTTGTGATTAGACTTGACTTGATGTTTGATGTTAAAAGCTTCGAATCGTATTTTGTTTCATTGAACATAGACTGACAATGGGCTTTGACGGCCAGAATGTTAGAACTGATTTTCAGATCGATCTACCAATTTTGAGCTTATCATAAGATAATAGAAGCTGCCGAGGACACTAGAAACCAACGAAGATAATACTTTGCACTGCCCTGGTAGAGACAGACGACATGACAGAATATAGGGCTTCCCGAAGCGGAAATCATCAAGACAATGGATAGCTTCACATCTACCAAACCATTCAATTGCTTTCTATATCGCTGAAAGAGGTGGCCTTCTTTGTTACATGATACACATAAAGAGAAGGACAAACATCCAGCCACCTCTTAGCTCACGGCAGTTACCTTCCTCAAATCTTTGGCAATGTCCGTCAACCTGAATGTCATCACGAGCCACTGGGCAACCTCACTAGGCGCAAAGATTCGAAATTTTCAGATCGTTTGCAGGGCAGTGTCGTCAGGGCCTACTGATCCCCCTCTATCTTCCCTCCAGTCTCCTGTCGTATCTATCCTCTTCTCCTATTCATCACCACACATCTCTTACCAGACACATCTTACCATTAAATTTTCATCAGGATCACATCGTTACTATCAAACTCGTTAGCAAGCTCATATCATCGTTCCATCCGTTTTTTTACATCAAAAAGGCATATTCTCGTCAACATGCTGATCCTCCCTCTCTACGGCATCTGTGCCCTCGCAATCACGGGTATCTTCTTGCCCTGGATAAGAGCGCTTCAAGCGCCGTCCCTCGCACTCTTCCACACAGCCAGCGCAATCTCGCAGGACTGCTTCAAGGGCTTCGGTGACTGGCTCCAACTTTCGACGGAAGATGCTGGACGCGTCGTCAGTCGTCCTCTTTCCTCGTTTCCTCTGGTCATACACCTTCCTACGCCGAGCGGCAGCAGCGACAGTAGTAGTATCTGGAACGGGACAAAGGAATACATCCTCGTACCAACTGACTCTTCACTAGCGACAGTATGCCAGTCTGAGAATGCAGTGAGTCTGGTGACTCCGTTCAAAGTCCTTCCTCCTCGTTCGCCTCCTCCATTTTCTGCAAAGAGTGGAAGCGTGGTTGATGATGATGATGATGATGATGATGATGATGCAGGTGAGACATTTGAATCGGACGAACTGATCATCTCGAATGATGGATTACCATTATTCCTCGGACTGTTGTTTTCGGTGCTTCTGGTGTTTCATTTGATGGTTTTCGTTGGCTGGAAGAGGGAACTGGCAAAATTTGACCGGCAGATGGAAAAGGAGAAGGCGACGGCATTGAAAATGTTGGAGGATCTCGGCAAAGCCAGGGTTGTGCTCGACATGACGGAGGATTCGCATTTGGAGGATGTTCTGGACACGACATCCAGTCAGACAAGCAGCGAGGTACAGATCAAAATCTTAGAGCACCTCTATAGAGAGGGGGACTCTTCACCTGCGCCTGCGCCAGTGCTGTTCTCGGTCAAACGGTGGACAATGTCCAAATCGGAATTCGAAGCAATATACGGCGCTGTTCCGCGCGTTCCACCTTCCGCTGAGCCCTCGACTGCGGTACCACAATTGCCCGTCGAGGAGTCTTCAAAGAGAAAGAGATCAGATTCTGATTCTGGAAGCGGAAACGACGACAATGGGCTTGCATCTGCAGCAACCAACAACGCCCACCCTCCAGCTGGACGATTAGATAACGATGGCCGCCCGACAAGCATACAGGGCACAGATCGTATCTCGACTGTGGTGCCAGATATCCTCGACGAGAGGCCTTCAGTGCGCAAACGGCCATTCGTGCCCGTGTCAGCTAGATGGCCACCGCGTCCGCAGCGTCCTCCGACAAGACCCGCCGTCCTCGACAAAATCGCAACCCCGGCCATGGTTGATATCCACGCCGGGGGTCCTTCAGATACGGTCCTGAGGCGACGAGAAAACGTCTCTAGACCCTCGACCACGGTAGATATCCACGTCGAGGGCGCCCCCGTCGCCAAAGTTACCGGCGCGGGAGAACGGGCGTCAAATGTCGAGTCGGGACGAGATGATGGATATGAAAGTTCGACGTCCGTTGAAACCGCAATCCTGTCTCCGAGGACACCAGCACCAGCACCAGCACCAACTCCCGCTCCAGCAGGGAGTAAACTCTCGTCCTCCCCTCAGACTCAAACAGAATCACCGCAGACCGGTCGTCGTCGACGCAATCGAATGGGCCAACGACAACGACGGCGATTGCGCGAAATACGCGAGAACCGAGAATTGTGAAGCTACACAGCCATCACCATCACCACATCAGGGGGTACGACGAGTAGCTTAGCTTATTGACAAATGATTGTTTTACATGTTAGATTCCCGGGGAGATAGTAGATACGTTATCACGTGGATTTTACTTGGCTACGTACGTGCGTACGTACATGTACAGCGTACAGAGTATGCCCACGGACTTGGTTATTTCTTGTTTGTATTTGTATCGTACGTATCATGTATCAATTCCCCTCACTTTTTAAACCATAAATTAAGAAAAACAAAAAAAAAAAAAAAAAAAAAAAAATTGAAAACCAAAAAGAAACCAATTCCCTAATCCGGCCACGTATTAAAAAAGTTCGAATCGAAACGCCGAACTTTTTTTTCCCCCGGACTTTATCCTTCAAACCAGACGCGACATTCTCGGAGGTTCCCCGGATTTCGTGGTCTCGTCGGCTGACTCGGTTGATGATTCCTTTTTCCGGCTATTCGAGAGAATGATTTCCAAGGGTTTGTCAGTTTCACGTCAGAAAGGAAAAATATCCCTTGCGTACTGGAATGAATTCAGTTCATTGAGTTCAGTACGCCGTACTCCATCAAGTGGACATTCGTATACTACGTACTATGTAGAACTGCGGCGGGGAAAAACCATTGTGACGAGAGCCTGAAATAATTTCTCCGGACGAACTCCTCCACAGTGTGAGCGTGACTGTGATCAATTGGAAATTCAATGGAATAGGCAGAGGATAATACATCCACACAATCCCAACGGCATACCAGAAAATAACGCACCGATTATCGTACAATCTGCAATGAATTGAATGAATGCATACGGTACTCGTGACTCGTCCACAGCCCCCAAGCCCAGGCACTCGCCCCAATCCATGTGACCCTCCCCTCCGTACGCTTCGTACGCTTCTGTGGAGAACAGATTACCTGTTTCCTCCGCTCCACACTTTCACGCACAGAAAAACGGCCGGCCGGGCAACCAGATCAGAGCACAGCTGCTGACCCCAGGGAAAGAAAAAAATATATTTTGTGGACAAAAAAAAAATATTCTGTCTGGTCCAAAAAAATAGAATCACGGCAGTGGCAATTCAGAACTCTGGAGCCTGCAGGTCCTCGGTCCGGAGATAACACATGCATACATTCAACATTGTAATCATAGTATGCTGAATTGGTGATAAGTTAGTTAATGTTCAATTGACTGACATAAGCCAGCAGCCTCAAGGGCACTCAATGTATACAGATAAGATGGATAATCATAATACAACGCTGAAAATGCCTATCGCACAAAAAGAAAAAAAAAAAAAAAAAGGACTTGATTACCGAGCTTCCAGGACCAAGTCAGTCGTAAACGACGTGCGTATTCATATACATACACGTATACATACACGATAAAAATAGTAATGATGAGGATGATGATGCTTTGCTAGACACACAAAAGAAACATGACGCAAAAAAAAAAAAAAAAAAAAAAAAAAAAGTATCCAAAAGAGAGACACGAGCACAGAAAGGGCACAGGAAGCAAATGGTTCGTACAGTGTCGTAGCAGAAGTGAATGATGGTCTGACCGATGTTGAAGTGAGAAGCCGCTAAATCAGCTCTCATTTCGTAGCGAGGGACGAATAACGAAAGATTACTCCTCCATTCGTCCAAAAACGCCGTCGTCATCGTCGTCGTGCATCTGGCGGCTGCCAAAGTCGACGTCGTTGTTGCGGCGATGTCTCGACTCGCGATCTGCGTCACCCATCTTCACGTCGCGCTCATCCGAAACTTTGTAGGATTGCGATGGATCGAGGGAGAACGATCCAAAAACAGCCGGAGTAGATCCGGCCACGCCCAAGCTGCCCGCGTTGCTAATTCCGCTTTGCTGGCTGAGATATCGAGCGGGTAGAGGAGGCACTGGCGGGACGTCCGATGACCCGGCAATGGCACTGGAGCGAGGAGTGCCGAAATTGCACAATCGGATCGCCGCTGCGAGGTCGCTGGCCTCGCTGTCTTCTTCGACAATCCCCGTAGTCTCCGCCGTCGACGGACGGGTGTCGATGCTGGAATGGCGGAAATGAGAAAATGCGGGAGAGTGTAGTGAGTTGTCGGCATACGAGCTGGATGCAACAGACTGGTATGATCGAGAGAATGTCGATGGGTGGTTGTAGTTGTAGTTGCCAAGGCTATATGGCTTGTCGTCCAATTCGATCTCGTCCTCGTCCATTGGCGGCGGCGTCGTCTCTGCAGAGCTGATGCCGTCGTGGATATCAGAAGAGGCACCGGGAGACGCGGAAGAGTTGTCCGACTCGATTTCGTGAGTCTCTGCTTCCATTGACGCCGCTGCTGCCGCCGCTGCTGCCACCTCTGCCGCAGCGTCGGCCGTTTCTTGATTCATGGCAACCAACACGGTAGCCGCCTCAAGGAGCTGCACCTGCTGGTGCTTGGAGATCAAAAGTTTCGACGTCACAGCCCATGCCGGATTGTGTTCCCACCTGAGACTAGGTCAGCCAACTAGCACCGGAGACAGAGAAGTCGGAGATACGCACATGTGCTTGGTCAAGCAGCTGCTGTGCTTGTATCCCTTGCCACATTGGTCACAACGTAGTTCTGTAGACACGCGCTTGCCTTCTCCGCGTACCAGGTGCGAGCCTTCACTGGCTCTTCGGTTTCGGTTCTTGGTAGTGACGTGCTTGTCTTCCTGACCAGACCCTTCGACAGCGGCGTTCTCGTCGATAGAAATGGGCGAGGGCTTGCGTCCGATGCTGTCGGGGCTGGCGGCATGGATTCCGCGGGAAAGGTAGGAGCTGAAGCCGGATGTGGCTCCAATGGAGGTTGATTCGGTTCCCCTGCGGCTCATACTTTTCCGGCGAGTGACACGGTGGTTCGCGTTGATGGCACCCAAGGATATGGAGTGGGAGTGCGAGCGTTGGGCTTGAGGTTGTCGAACCGGCGTACCCATTTGTGGGACGGGGCGAGAGACGGAGGTTTCCTGAGTTGTCAGCCTGACTGGTGCGGGCATACCAAGCGAGGAGAGGGCATACTTTGAACGAGGCCATGGTAGACGAATTCCTGCAGTCACAGCCCTTCACGGGGGGGTCGGGTTGCTGGCTTGACTGAGGAGGCGCGGCGATGTCAGCAGGCGGCTATCCGATATATATAACTATATATATATATGTATATATATATGCAGTATAGATAGGATCGATCCTATACAGGAGAAATTGTGTTGTGTTGGTGTCTGTCAAGTCAGATATAATTCGGAAAGTTGAGCTGTGATTGAGAGTTGAAAGTGGAAAATTGACAGGCGAAGTTGGCTGTGGTATGATGGTGGGTGACAATGGCCGAGATACGAAGTCGGAAGAGGCTGAGAGGATGAAAGAAGTACGTACTCGGAGCGGAAGGAATTGTCAGACGGGATTGTCAAAAGTTGTTTCAAGAAGCAAAAAAGACGTGTAAGGAAGAAAAAGTATAGAAAAGTTCCAAAGTACAGGGAGGAGAAAAGGAAAGAGTGAGTAATGGCGTGAGAAAGGGCAGAATGAGGAGAGGAGAGCTCCATTCAGGTCAGGCCAGCAAGGTGGGCGTGGGCGGGCGTGGGCGTGAGAGAGGCAGAGCGTGGATGGATGCGCCGAGAGGGGAGGAGAAAGAGTCCGAGAGAGGCTAGTGCAGGGCTAGTGGCTCAGTCCAGACTACGACACGCTAGTACATAGCAAGTTAGGCCGTGGGCGTTGCGTGCCAATGGCTGACCACGATCGACGCATTTCGCGGGGATAATACTGTATTGTGTATAGATTACTGTATTGCTGTATTGCTGTATTACTAACTACTATGTACATAGTACATACTACATACTACATACTACATAGTATTAACCGTTTGCGCCTTCCTCGTTCGCTTGCCGCCAGACACGAGGGCACATTTCTTACGAGGTACTTACTATTTCAGTGGGTTATTTATTGATTCGATTCAGCTGATTCTGGCTTCCAACTTCTCTCGATTGGCAGTAGCGCTAACACATCCAATGGCGAGCAGCACATCGTGTGACTGACTCTGTCCAGGTTATCGATGCTACATAATCTTCTCATACTCATACTGAGTCTGCCGAAAAAGCAAACCCGAGTTCGTGCGAGCTACTTTACTACTAGTACTAGTAGTCTAGTACTTGTAAGTGCATGCATAAAGCAAGTGCTAACTAGGAGTAGTACCTGAGTGCAAGGAACCGGAGAGAAAGGCACAGACGAATGGGGGACGATACGCCGCTCTCATAGGCGAGCGACTAGTTGCGCCGTCGGTGGAGCCGCGATAAGTCTTCGCTTTTGGACCGTATTACCGAGCAGTCTGCTATCAGATGTGCTATCTCAATAAATTATTAATGTGGTATCTACTATGTAATAGTATGTACTCGATAAGAATTGCAATTGGGATAGTAATACGCATTCTATCGCAGTTTATAATTTGTTCTGTCGACTATCTACATAGTAATGTCTTGCAGTGTATCCGTACGCAGTAGATAAGTGGGTTCATTCGCTGGCTGACTCCATAGCTTATCATCAGCCTTGCCTGTCTGCCTGTCTGGTCCATGGTAACACCCAGCTTGGAGCCTTGGAGGTAAGTAAGTATGAACCAATTCCAGCACCAGCACGATCCTCTGCAAATAATTTCAAGCGCTCTCTTCTGACATGCAAAAAATAATCTGAATGCCTGCACTAGTTAACTATCATCGATCAAAGACAGCTGACTCTCCTACTGGACGTGCGCAGAATGACCGACATGGCCAGAACCGTATCAGCCCCACCGACAGCTGTCTGATTTGCGTGGGATCGTGACTAATCGGACTACTAATAGCTCGTTAGCACGTACGTGATCAGTATTATTATATTTAACATACGGAGTAGTAATACGTACATGATACCGCCCCTGGACAGTAGCGGCTCAGCCACGGCCTTGCTTCAGGAACGATCGATCTGCCTCAGAAAAAAAATAAAAATAAAGATTACTGTCTTTCAAAACATCGCCTTTTCTTTATATGAATGGATAAACCATGTATTTAATTTTCGCAATGCCCTTCAAAGCAAAACAAATTCTGCCTCAATTGTACATAGTTATCACCTGACTACAAATTAGGTAAAACCAGAATGTCTTATCTTCCAGGATCCTCCGTAACTAACTAACTATGTTACCGCACGGAGTGGGTTAGGTAAGCCATCAGCTGTCCGGACAATGACGTGACCTCGTCTGTATCAATCAAAGTTACCACCACGTATCCTTGACGTATTAGTAATTACTACTCCGTAAGTCCTACGGAGCAAATGGTCGAACTCCGTGTATACGGGAATCATGTCTTCATCTCATACATAGTACATAGTACATACGGAGTAGTAGTTAGTATGGCAGACACGATCGTCAGGTACAACAACCAACAAACACAGTCCCAGATCCCATTGATCAACAACTCTATCTCAGTCGAATAGATTGCCTTTTCGGAAGAAGATCCCAGGATCCTCAAGGACCACAAAACATACCCAGAGTACGGAGTATTAGTAACGTATTTTTTTGGCGATCTCACAGCTAATTCGGCCAGGGTGCAAATACGATCATCCATCCTCATACCTTTTTCGACTTTCTTAGCCCGCTTTTTCGCTGTACGACATCTGCTCTTTCAAGTATCAACAAATTAGCGGAGATTTTAGCCCGGTCTACAGAATCTAGAATCTGGCGACAGCTTTACTAGTACTACGTAGTTAAGCGAAACATACCATACTGCAAAAAGAAAAAACGTCATTCATTGTTTGTTGCAGCTGATCCACGTTGATCTCTGGTTGGAATGGACTGCGAATGGATGCGGTTTAGGGCTCATTCCGTGTTTTACATAATCCCTCATACTGTCTTGACTCTTCATAAGTTAGAATCAATTTGATCGGCTTGCGGACCGAGATTCTCCTGCATGACGTACGTGTCAACAAAATATTTTTATATTTATTTTTTTTTTTGTTTTGTTTTTTTGTCTCAAAAAAAATTGTTGAGTTGCCTTTCAAGTTCCCTCTCAAACAAGGAAGCATATGGAGCCGTGTCGTGCGGATACACGGCAGTGGATGAAACCAAAACACCCCGTGCATGTTTTACTTCTTAGACACTGAACAGCCGCAAATTCATCGCAAACGATTCATGAGCGGTGGATCCAGTTTGACGTCATAAGATGGCTGGCCTGACAGGGAAAAAAAATATATACTATGTAGTATATTCTTCTGTTTGGTTGAGTCGGGTAAAGCTTGGAAATTTTGGGTGTTGATACGATCATTTGTCACTGCTAGTTATTTGGGCGAGTGAAGTGGCTGTGGTGCTGGCTGTGCTATGCTACCCCGAATAGTAAATAGTAAATAGTAAATACAGGTTGTTGATTTTGTGTCGGACTCCAAGGATGTACTCTTCGAGGCTTTTGAGCTTCTAATTGTTCACCTCGGCTCATTTCGTCTCGTCTGGTCTCAAAGAGACTAATGTGGCTTTGTGTAACCGTTTACCCAAACAGGCAATCGTGCTGTCTCAATAGGCTAGTCAAGTCATCAAAGCTTAGCATCTACCACACTCCTATCTCTAGCGAGGTACATACATCACAACTTTGCCCTCTTCAGCACAGCTATAACACACCACCTCCTCCGGTTCTCAAGTCCCTCTCCAGCCCTCACGGGCTCCCAAGCCCGTCGCACCTCCCCCTGCTCTTCTCTCGCTTCTTCTTCCTCACTCGCATTCAGATCTCGCTCGTATATACTCTCAATCTCCAGACCTACGGCAACAGCCGTCTCAAAAAAATGCGCGACAATAGCACGCCCAGTATGAAACCCTGCGACGACCCATGCTCGGCCTTCTTCTTTTATGTCGCTACCTTTGCCATCGGATAGAAACCAGAGTAAGGTCTGGGCGAGGTTCTCGTGCTGATGGAGCATCCAGAGACAGTCCGCGGCTATTATTCGGGTGTATCCTCCTTTGTTACTTTGCGCGAATTCGTCGTTTTCGAGTACGCCCCATTCGTGCGGTGCCGAGTCAACGTTAGGGCGTAGTGAGGCCGGAACATTTTCTCTAATGTTGTGTTCGATGGCACCTAGAAAGGCCGGGGAGGATGGGTGGTCGGTTATGGTGACGTGTGAAGCGGATGCTAGCGCTGATATAATAGAGGGTAAACCGGCGCCTCCATCACAACACTTATCAGCAATTCTTCCTTCGGAAAGGTAGAGGGCTTCGTACCAGCACCGAGTTCAAGGACCCTATGCCCTTTGACGTCCCACATCTTCTTATATATACTTTTACTGCCAGGTTTCTTTTCTATAGCATCCGCATCCTCCACGCCCTGCGCAACAACCATGGCCGCACTCCAGAGGAAGTGCGCAAACAGTTTTCTGGCTTCATCCACTTTGTTGATTGCCTTGACGCCATTACTTTGCTTATCGTCGTTATCCTCGTTACTCAATCCAGCAGTAATCTTCTCGTTCCGGTCGTCGCTATGGCCCGGGTAGTGCGTTACCATAATCGTCAGCGGCCCATATAAAGGAGAATCATATCGAAGGAGTTGTCCTGGGTCACCGTGAAACTGGGGCGCATCGTCGGGGAGGAGGTGAGGCAGAAACGTGGCGAATATGTCTTCTGCATCTTCTTCGTCTTCTTCCTCGATCTCATTTATACCGGAAAAGTCAGGTGTTTGAGCTGAGGAGTCATTGTTGGTGTTTTCTGTAGATTTTTGCGTCGAACGACCTCTGCGGGCGAGGGGTCGAAGGCGTAAATGTAGCATTTGTGGTCTTCAATTGGCGGACGGCGTAGTTCGCGAGTCAGTAACTTCACGGTCCGCAATCATATATATATATATAAATGTGATGGTCTGTATATATTGAATTCAAAAAACTCTGTTGATATTGTCGTGTGTTGTGGACAAGAATTTGTTTCTTCATGATAATACACCATCTAATGTTTGCACTGTTTGTGCTCTTATCAGATGGATCTAATTCCGTCGGATCCATCTACCAGATTAGATTCTTGAAGATCGCATAGTCTACTCAGGCAATGCTGCGCAAACACAGCGCTTAACTGGGGATATACAAGCTCGAATAATGAATCAACTGCAGAGCCTTGCAGCAGTCAGTACATCGACAAACGAAAGATTAGCTGGATCCCATCTGGCAGGTCAGCAGATACTCCGAGATCAGATGCACCCACACTAACCCCATCCCAGCTTAGCGTGCTTTGAGTTCATTCGCTCACCTTACCTTCAGGCCTACATCTTCTACCCTGTACAACTAATGAGGCTGAATTATCGACTCCGATTTCTCTTTCCTCCTATACACTTCAAGATCTTCAGTGTTTAGTATTTAGTTTTGCCTGGCGGAATATACCGGTATCATCATAATTGGCCCTTCACTCATCGAGCGGCGGTCTCGGCTTTGGGCTCTCTTTGTTCCCCGCATCTCTCCAAGGGCTTATCTCGACGTCTGTCCACGATAAGGATTGCATCTGACAGGTCACTTCAACACTGCGATTTCTTACTTGTCAGTGGGAGAATCTGTGGCAGATAAATTCAAACACCAAAATGGGCCTCACGTACAACGTCTACCTCAACGCCGACAAAATATTCGGCTGCAGAGAATGCAAAGCCCATCTCGCCGACTTCAACGACATAGTCAGCCGTGTTCGTCCCCCTTCTTTTCTGTTCTCACTTATTATGTTGGCTAACTAGGAAAGAAAGAATTTTCGCGGCCAACACGGAAAAGCCTTTTTATTCGAACAAGTCGTCAACGTCACGGAAGGAGACCCCGTCGAACGCAACATGACCACAGGCCGCCATATCGTGCGCGACATCTCGTGTCGTACGTGTCGGACGGTTGTCGGGTGGAAGTACGACAAGGCCTATGAGGCGCCGGAGAAGTATAAGGAAGGGAAATATATTCTAGAGGAGGCGTTGTTGTGTTTGGTCGATCAGAAGTGATCTCTCTCTGAGCCCATTGGGCATTTTCAGAGACCGAACGGAGACGGATTTATGATTTCTTACTTTTTGGGTGATGGGATTTGGCACGGCGTTTATTCACCTTAACTTTTGCGAGACACTGGCTGTCATATTCTACACGGCAGAGCGACCAAGACTGTATTATCTTTTAACCGATTTACTATTTTTATTTCCTGTCTATTTACTCTTTTCGTCTAAAACACACCGTACAAACGCCCTGTCCTTCCATGCCCCCAAACCTGAACCGCGGATACTCCAGTCTATGCCATACTTCCAACTCCGAGGTCTTGGAAGCGGCGGTGAACCAATGCACCAATTCATCCTCCGTCCAGTTACAGCTCGTCACTATCAAGTATCCGCCGGGCCGAACGAGTTTGCTGGCCACGACGGGGTATTGATGGCATATATGCGTGTTGGCGGTAGTTTCGTCGGATAAAGAGACGGCGTCAAAGGTGCCTTTGTCAAGAACAATGTCGAAACCTTGCGTATCGTACGGGAACCAGGACAGTTTCTTTGCCGTGTTTTTGTCGTCTAGTATCGTCTCGTTGGCCGGGTCGAGAATGTCCCATTCTTCGAATTGGATGTCTTGGTTTTTGAGCGGAATGCCTTCTTCGCGCTGTACGCTGTCATCGTCTGCAATAGTCGCAACGACGACATCCTCTTCTTCATCTTCGTCCTGCTCTTCCTCCTCCTCCTCATCATCATCATCGTAATCATCAGATTCATCACCAGACTCATAAGCACTATGCAACCTCAACCGCTGCAACTCCCTCGCCAACCGCACACTCTGCTGCGAATAATCAACGCCCACCATCATCCCCCCAAACCCTCCCCGTTTCCGCAAGAGGGCCAACATACTCCCATTCCCAGTTCCTAGATCTAATATATTCGGCTCCTTTTGGGCGCTGGTTTTCGGTTTTCGAAGGTTTCGCGGCGAAAGCGGAAATTTGCGCGACGTCAGAAAGCGGAGGATCTTTTGAGGGGCGTCGTGTTCGGAGAACCAGGATGTGCCGGGGTCGTCGTCGTCGTCTTCTGCTTCTGCTTCTGCTTCATGGTCTTCTTCTCTTGTATCGGTGGTGTCGTTCGTTTTCGATCTTGTTTTGGATGCGATATGTTCGAGGGATCGTTCGTAGTATGTTTCCCAACTAGCAGAGAATTAGTTCGCAGACTGAGGAGAGCAGTGGTGCGTATACGTACTATTCCTTCGTCCCTAATTCACTGGGCTCGAGGTATTGCGGATGTTGAGTATCCATTGCGGCTGTTTTGTCGTCGGTCTTCTATCTCGTTGTCGCCGGTCTTCGACAGGTCAATGGATTGGTAAATCAGAAGCAGAGAAGAACGATAAGCTTCGAGGTTTTCGAGGTTTTTAATCAAAAGTATGATAATGCAGAACCATTTAGGCGACAGATAGCATTTCTGGGTGCGTACGGAAAATCTTCAAAAATCTATTATTTTTTTTGCTATCTTATCCCCCACCAAAGCTAGGTACCCCACCATGCCCGGTATATATCAGATTTCCATCCTACGCTCGATGATTTATGTTTTCTTTTAAACCTCCCAAGGCTTGTTTTGATGATCATTCTCTGAAGCTGGTTACGAGAGCGTTATTTGAGCCAAATTCAACATCTGTGAGCAAGAAGAGGCGGGAGATATTCTTTCGTTTCTTCTTCTCCCTTAGCATTTGGTATGAAAACTTTTTCCATTATCGCCTTATTACACGTGTATTCATTTCTCGCAGAAAGCATCATATTATCCTGGGTGAGTCACACTTGAAGCATCTCTCTTCCAAATGTATATGGCCTACCTACCTTGGCGCATCGCTCTGAACTTTACTGTGCTCTCGAGAGGTTATATCTAGGTAAATATAGTACTGGCTAGAGAAAGAGCAGAGGCTATGGACAATATGGGTAACATCGAGTTTCCCTGCTTTAACCCTACATATGTAAGGTTAGTTTTCTGCACTCCCGATCATTCACCTCCTGTAGTTTACTAAAAGTGCGTAGCAACACTCGCCGTCTTTGATGATGAAGCTATATTTCTACTAGAATTGATGTACATAAATTAGTCAACTAACAAATGATGTCATTGCGGTACGGTAGGCTTCGGGCCGGATTGTGCCCTAACTCCGTTCAACGTTGAATACAACAAGTGCACTACCACGTACAAGCTTCTGACACCGGACACCGGCATAACCTACAGTAATTAACAGGGTCAGGAACTGATTCAGCGCTTTCAAGCAATCACAATTGAGCATCACGTCGTCTCGACATCTCATTGCCTGGCTCTCTTCCGCGCATTGCCAGGGGTTCCCACACCGACACGTAAAGTACCCACCAGACGACTCCATCGTGCAAAATAGTTGTATGCGATGCGCGAATCAAGGAGAGGTTTTCATCGCGATCTTTTCGGGCTGACATCAATTGGTGGTCATGTTAATTTATCATGGCTGGAAGTAGCCACTATGATTGTTCGGAGTGGTGGTGATATCTTACTGCTTGCCGTGCCGCGAGTCATTCGCTATATCTGCTCTCCACGGTCAATTGAGATGGGTCTTGAAGACCTTGTCTCGCGTTTCAATATTTACGTCACGGCGTAATCTTCTTCTTGATCTGCTTTTAACTCGCTTCATGTCTCACCTTCTAAAAGCGACTTCAGCATTGTGTTTCGGTGGTTTAAAGACATTGAATATTGATTTGAGTTATGGAGGATCCAAACCCTTCCCAAACGCGGTCTGAGGTGAGGACGATTTGTACGTGATGAGACAGCGGACTACCATAACTAACAAGACATCAAGCCTTCGGTGCCTGCTCCAACCAGAGTTCAGACCGAAAATGTACAATCTCCCGTATCGCCTGCCCGTGGCAGACGGAGAGCGACAACAGCCGTATCACCTATGGGAGGAACTTCCGCCATGAGAGAGTTATTCTCAGACAGAGCAAGCCTGCGCCAACGAAAGTCGACAGCTACTCGGCGTACTGGCGATCCCATACCCAGTCTCACCCGTCGAACCACTCTCGCAGAACGAACGCAGGGGAACTTTACAATGGCTGGACCGGATGAAACGCCCCAATTGAATCTGACGCATCAACCATTTATTCAGCCTGGTTATGCCGAACTCAATCCGTCATATGAACAGCCGGCCAATACAAAGCCCGTGTGGAGTTTGGCAAAGCCTCTTCCGCGTGTGGTCCGACCTGGCATGGTGCCTACGACAGAAGAATTATTGCAGAATCGTGCTAGTCCACAGCGCCCGGCAGAGAATTCGCAGAAAATCGGACTAGACGTTGATCCCAACGATCTCGAGAAAGGTCAAATACCCAAAGCGGCTGACCCGCGCAAGATAGCCGCGCAGGTCACGGATGCCCGTGTTCAGCGTGAGACCAACTTCATCAACACAGTCTTGAACGGCGATACAACCTCTTTGGGACCATCTCGTATATCACGTCAATCATCCCGCGCACGACGTCCTTCGCGATGGGAAGCCCCCGTCGAAGAGCTCCCCCCAGTGGAAGAACGCGAATCTCAAAAGGACCATAGTGAAACATCAGAAAGCCGGACGGAGAATGTAAGTGTTGATTCTTTGCATTCGTTGCCACCTCCTTTACCAGACGAGATCGGACTGGACCCTCACCCGGATGATGATGTCAAACCAGGCGATGAAGCCGCCGGGATCAGCAACATCCCGACCCTCGAAGAGGCAGCGTATCCGGAGGACTTGCATCCACTATTGCAGAACCTGGTGGAAGAAGAAATCCACAATAACCACACGGTCTGGTCAGTGATCCGCACCCACCACCGCGAAGCCCTCGCCGAATCTTTGGGAGTGTTTGTGCAGCTTACCCTCGGGTTCTGTGGTGATCTCGGCGTCACGCTGGCTGCAGCTGGTAATCCCAACACGACCGACTGGGTATGGGGCTTCGCGACGATGGCGGCTATTTATGTCTGTGGTGGAATTTCCGGTGCGCATCTCAACCCCAGCGTTACGATCATGCTGTGGTTCTATCGTGGATTCCCAAAGCGGAAGATGCCAGAGTACTTTTTGGCACAGTTCGTGGGCGCGTTTTGTGCTGCACTCGCTGCTTACGGGGTGTATTACCATTCGATCCGGCACTATATTGACACCGGCACTGGGGTTGAGGTAGACGTCGTGAATAGTTTCGTGACCAGCCAGCGTGAAAGTTTTATCGGTCCTGCAACGGCGTTTTTCAACGAGTTTCTAGGCATGGTCATCCTATCAGTCATCATCCTCGCGCTGGGCGACGACCAAAACGCACCACCAGGCGGAGGCATGAACTCACTCATTATCGGCCTCGTAATCGCCTGCATGAGCATGTGCTTCGCCTATCAGACAGGCGCAGCATTCAATCCAAGCCGCGACTTTGGTCCTCGACTGGCGCTTCTCGCGTTGGGGTATGGTAGGCAGCTATTCACGAACCCGTACTGGTTCTATGGACCGTTTGCGGCGTCCTTGACGGGATGTTTTATCGGGGGGTTTCTGTATGATTTTATGATTTTCACCGGCGGGGAGTCGCCAGTGAATTATCCCCTAGATCGGACGAAGAGGTCGTTGAAGAAGAGTCGGTCCAAGTGGTCGCGAAGACTCCATTTGAGTCCCAGAGAGGCGAAGAATAAGATGGCTCAGTAGAGGTCACGATACGGCGCTTTCCAACCTTCCGCCGGTTCTGAGATTTGGATGGCTTACTTTGCATGAAGGCCCGTTGTAGGGTTCATGTGGCCCTCAACCTTTGAGGGCTTCTTTATATGTACATATATCATCAAAGCAAGCGTTGCATTGTATAGGACTAGTACAATAATGTATATGTCGAATGTACTCAATCAAATCATACAAGATTAAATGGCACCAACCTTTCAAAGCTTTGTGTCGGCGTAAGTAACTGCTAGCAGGTAGTTGCAGCACATATATGATTTCGAAAGATTAAACCCGAAACCCCAGATGCCGTGAATGTCAAGAGGATCCCGGTGAGTTCTTTGTAACCTGAAATAGGCTTAGGAAAAACCTGGAACATTGAAGCATTAAGTACATTTTCGTTTTTATGTCCCAGGCGTCGATATGCAAACCCGCTTGAGGTAAATTAGCCCTAAAACCTGACTGGCTTCCAGATCTTGATCGATCGCTGGTGTATGAATCAAAAAGTACTGAGCTTTTTCTCATATAGTCACACGAGAATCAAATCATTAATTCTCTTACTTCAAGATACCTTGAAAGATTAGTGCCTAAGGCAGCAACTTATTCACCTGCCGAGGGGCTAAAGCGGCGTCCCGATGATGCTACCAACTCAAGCAGCTTGCAAACACAACAACATGAATCAACAGTAATCCACAACATATACAACCTCACAGCTATGGCTCAATCATACTCTCCTCAACCATCAGCTCGCTGGAGTAGCTCCTCTTTCCAACTGCCCATCGACTTGGAAACTCCACCACCTCCTCCCCCAAAGCCGGATAGTCATGAAGCAAGCCGACGCGGAACTCCCTTGGCCGGAGGTCTACCGACTCCGCCGAGCCAATCTCAGGGATTTCAAAGCCCAAGGAATTTTGCGCATGACCATGTTCCTGCAGTAAATTCTGCTGCGCAGGGATATGGAGCAGAACAACTGCAGGCGCTTGCTGAACCTCCGCGGTTGGAGGATGAATGGTTGCCGGACATAGTCAAGAACAAGACGTTCGTTACACCCCGACAACTATAGCTCTGAGCCTTTGCTAATATAGACTATACTTGATGATTACAGAACAGCAGAATTACAATCAATCCTCTCAAACCCCACCCTCCTCTCCGCGCTATCAACACTGCACCCTTCTTATCCAGCATCTCAACAAGTCCTCCAATCGCATCTCGACTCCAACAAAGCCCTCGCCCAACACGTTCTCGACCTCGAATCGCGAGTTGCCAACCTCCGCGCAACCATCGAATCACTCTTACTCAACCATCAATCCCTCGAAGTATCCTGGCGCAAGAAACAGACCGAAATGGACGCGGCGCTGGAACCGTGGTCCCCGAAAGCGTTGTATCAAAGGCTCGCCGCGGCGGTGGCGGAACAGGAAGCTATCTGCCATGCGGTTGAGGAGAGCTTTCTGGAAGGCGATCATCACTTGGGTCGTGCAACGGATAAGGAGGTTACGGATTGGGTAAGAAGGATTAGGACGGAGGGTGCGAAACTTGAGTCTAGGAAGGAGGCTAGAGCGAGGTGGGATGAGGGTAGAGTCGGTGGATGGCGTTGATACGGTGCCATCTGAAGAAACAATCTCAATTCGACTATGGAGGTTTGTCTCGGTAATCTTCAGTCACCAACTCCCCGCTCCAAGCCACGCCCCAAACCGATTTCAATATCTGGGCGAGGCCGAGGCCGAGACCTCGTTCCTGAAATTAGGGATATGCCGCATAGCTAGACACGAACAAGTGTCGGGTCTATGTTCAATAAAGCGGTCGTTGCCAGGTTTCGTACTGCCCGCCTGAGACAGTAAACCATGACGATATACGACCACGTTTGGCTACATGTATTTGGCAGCGGCCGGCTGCAATGTTGCAACGCATAGAAGCACTGCCTGTATGGTACAAAATCATCAAGGGAGTGGTCTATTAACATATAATAGTCCAGTAATACAATATCTCGGCTATTAAAATCATCCTCATTTCAATTCGTTACTGTCTATTTTGCATCACTTTTGACCTGCATGGATTAGCTGGTAAATCAAACTGAACCTTTGCCCTCGAGGTCCTTGAAGAACTCCATGCCAAAATCAGCACTGCTATCGTTGAACCGCAACTTCTTATTGATGCTTTGAATCTTCTTCATGTCCTCATCACTGAGCTTAAAGTCACCCTGCAAATTGTCCTGGATACGTTTCGGTGTCTTGGACTTGGGTAGAACCGAGTGGCCGAGAGTAACACCCCATGCTGCAACACATCAGTCTTCATTCCTTCAACATGCAGGAAAAGTATATACACACCCAAAGCAACCTGCGCACCACTCTTACCATACTTTTTCCCAATTTCAACGAGCTCGGGCGTCTCAACCAATTTACCCAAATGCTGAGCCCCATAAATCTCGTTCAGGTTACCGAAGGGCGAATAATGAGTGATGTGAATACCCTTTTCGCGGTGCCAGTTCACGAAATCTGTTTGCTGCAGCCATGGATGGCACTCAATCTGGTGCACGGCGGGGACCACGGAGGTGTTTTTGAGCAAATGCTCCATCTGAGCCTTGGAGAAGTTGGAGACGCCGATGGCTTTTACTTTGCCGGTATCGAGAAGTTTCTCCATTGCTTTGTATGTCTGTAGTTTTCCATGATTAGTCTTATTACCGTGCGGCTGGGATGACCTTATGGAGCGTACGTCAACAAAGTCGATATCCACCACAGCTGGCTTGCCGTTCTCCTTTGGGAAGAGTTCATTTCCAGACTTCCAAGCAACAGGCCAGTGTATCAAGAACAGATCAACATAGTCCATCTTCAGATCTTTGAGCGAATCATCAAGGGCCTTGGGGACATCCTTTGGGTCGTGCTGGTGGTTCCAAAGCTTGGTGGTGACGAATAATTCGTTTCTGGGGATACCGCTCTCCCGAATGGCTCGTCCAACGGCTTCTTCGGTGCCGTAACTATTGAGTGTTGTATCAGTAGGTGTTCCTTGTGCTAATGAATGTCTGTGCATACACTCTTGCAGTATCGATGTGTCGATAACCAGCCTTGATGGCCTCCTTGACGGCATCTACCTGTGCTTCTGCATCCTGCCAGGTTCCGAATCCGAGAGCTGGGATCTCGGCTCCGGTGTTGAGCTTGTGTCGTGTGCCAGGCATGATTCTTATGATTAATTTTGCTTAGTCTTGAGTATGAGTGGTGGATTTGACGGTGTAATCTGTTATGAAAGAGCTCTGAGAGACTGCTTGTGTCTCGAGAGGTTATTTGTATACGTAGGAGCCAGTTGCCGGTTTTGTACGTCAACCTGACGCATATGAGACATATTTGCGCCTCGAATATGACGTTGAAGTGAATGCATATCCTGATTCGCAAAGTCTAGAACGGAGGCTCAAATAAAGTGGCTCTACAGGCGTGGCGATCGAGGTGGATAGTATACAGCTCCAAAAGTGACGTCGTTGATAACTTCAGGGTCCGACCACGAGGGTGTTCGCCTATCGTGGCCTTTGTAGATGCTCAGCGGAAACGATCGGATCTTGTATATGTGTAGTGTAACCTCAATGTCTTCGAGACCTAGAATCAGTAATAGTGCTACTTTCATAGCTTCTCGTGTAGCGAGGATTGTCGACAGTGAAAGCGATTGTTCTTCCGTGGATATGATTGGCCAATCGAATTCATACTGAATTGTGGATTAGATGAGAGAGGCTAGTACTAAATAGACTTGGCTCCCTCGAAGGGTCACGTGAAAGCTCATTTGGCGCTAAGGATTTTTTTGTTTTTAGCGGGAAAGCACAGCTTCATTTTCTTCTTCTTCCAACAATCATTCTGCACTCGCTGCGAGCAATAAACCGACAATGGGTTTCATCAATGCTTGATAAATCATAGAGACGCTTTCGCGTGCCTCGATACATCCCGCTGGCCGGCATACTATGTTGTATTGATTCTATATAAAAGGTTCGTTGCAGAATTTTCTTCAAAAAAATCCTTCCCCCCGTTGTTTGGTGATGACTACGTGACACGCTAAGGCATTCCTCAAACTTAAATGATAACATGTGGAATCTGTCTATTTACAAGTTTCAGCCTTGTCTGATCTTCTTTCCCATCTTTACATGAATTATCCGTTGTTCACTGGTTTTGCATCAAGCTAACTGTCCATTGGATAGGTAAACACAACCCTCCCTCCTTACATGAGTTTGCTTGCTTCGCATGAGGAAAGTTTGAACGAACGGGCGGACAAAACGCCTCCGTCGGCCCTTCATCCATCAAAAGCAGAGCGTACAAACTCTGCGGACGCTGAGCCGGTGGAATGCTTGTTGAGAACTCGTCAGCTGATTAGTTGTCCTCATTAAATATGAGATATTTGCATGATTGATGTATCGAAAACTAACATCATGACTGCAGGTACATATTCAACTTCCCTAGTCTATTTGCCCAATTTCCCCAAGGATGTCATCCATTAGATGATGAACACGTTATTCACACTGTTTGACCGAGCGCACAAGTGCGTTTCGGAATGAACATTTTACACTGAAAATTCTGATTTAATGAGGTATGTCCACCCGTTCTCGGTCAGTGTGAAAACTTTGCTAACATAGGCTAGCCTGATACAGATGACACATCCATATATTCTCTACTTGAATCCTCGTTGCCATACCAAGCCATATACTAATATCGTTGGCTTAAATAGTTCCTCAATGTCCTCGATTTACCGCTTTCCTGCTTTGGTAAGTTGCAATTGTCTTTTTCCTTTTTCCCTTTACCTGATGAACAACAAATATTTCGCTGTGTTCTTACTGAGTTTCGGCATTGACGAAAAACTATTTCACCTTGGAGAACTGATCATGAAGATCTATGCTACTTTTCGTTGCACGTTGGTGACAATCAGGCGCTAACGGATATCTCAGTAGGGAAGTCGCATTCACCTGGACTCGTGTCTGCATTCTTTCCATAGCTATATACAGACAATATAAACACTTGCATAAACTCCTCACTCGTAGTAAAGGTTATGCTTCTTGTGCCACTCCTCCAAACTCTCATTGCCGTAGAACTTGTGAACCTTCTTCTTCCCCTCCGGCCATCGTACATAAGCCGGCTTGGACGAGTCCATAATACAGACCATCTCATCTGGGACCGGCAACTCAGTATCGATCGCCGGCGCAAACGGATGAATCAACTCGGGCCAGTGATGATCCCACAACCACAACATTGTACTACAATTCGAGCAGAAACTTCGCTCCGACGAGCATGTCTCCTCATCTGGTTTGCCGCGGTTTTTGATTGCATTGTATTTCCTGTCCCGAATTTCTTCAGTTCCATGTTCCAAGCGATGAGGACAGGTAGGGGGTGCAGACTTGATAAGCTCCTTTCCTTTCTTGATCTTCAATGTATCGTTCAATCCGCCGAGGTTGACGCTGCCGTTGTAGCCGGCGACTTTGCGGCAGATGCTGCATGCGCAGAGTTGGTAGGGCACGGGGGTGTTGGATTGGAGTTCGAATTGTACGCCGCCGCACTGGCAGCTTCCTTCGAGGTTCCTGGTCTCGTTCAGTACATCCTACCGCACGAAATCTACGGGTGTTACTGACATGGGCATTTTGGTGGTTGTTGTTATTATTCGAATGACTCTGGTGAGGTTTCGATTTCAATGAGATGTATTCACAGAGATAGGAATGGAAGAGTACATGTAGCGGGGTGAAGTACGACATTTATATTCAGACGTCATCAGAGCATAACGAGATGGCAGACTCGCTACATGTATTTCTCTAGATGGAGACGAAAAACCCAACCTTCCAAAGAACCAGTTGGTTGTTTGTTTCAGCTCTACATGCATGGGCCCGTGCCTTCGAATGAATTTTACTATTGGCGCATATACTCTTCAAGATTGAGGTTGAAGTCCAATCGACGCTCCAGTTAACTAACAGATTGCGGAGGCAGCGCACATGTTTGCTTGGTTTGCACTGTTTGTTCGGCTTCAATCATTTCTCTCCGGCATCTACATACTCCGAGCCTCATCAAAGCATTACTTGAATCTCATCAATTGAACCTCATTGAAGGACAAATACATAATCATGAGTTTCGGAGCTCCAGGCGGTGCCGCTGCTAACTTCAAACCTACGCCGTGAGTAATAAGTATCCTTGCGCGAGGAGTGGTGCGTTGACTGAGCTGACAAACAATTCCTAGACCGGAGCGAGGAAGTTTCCCACTCGACCATGACGGTACGCAATTTTCTCGAATACGATCTTGTCGGTCACAGGGAAGATGATCTGATTATTTGTGTACAGGCGAATGCAAACACCTGATACAGAGCTATCTGAGATGCCTCAAATCGCAGGGAGGCGTGAATAACGAGGATTGTCGGAAACTTGCCAAAGGATACCTGGGTTGTCGCATGGATAAGTAAGTGTTTTCTCAGAGAGCTTCAACCTTTCGACTCTTCGACTCTCGGACATATTTGATAACTCTATCTGGCAAATTGCTGACTCGTGTCCCCATTCAATAGGAATCTTATGGCCCCAGACGAATTCAAAAACCTTGGCCTCGAGTTTAATGAAAAGACGACCAGGGAAGATACGACGGCGAAGAAAACATGATACCCATTCAAGGAATAGAAATATGTGAAAGGTCAATTTATGAGATACACGCATCTCTTCTACGTTGATCGAACTCACTAGATTATGGCATTTTCTGGCGTTTTGATGGGCGCAGTAGCCCGTCGGGGTTGTATTTTTTTACTGTATATATCTTGAAGGACTGAAGGACTACATGACTGTAAAATAGTAGCATTTGAGCATGAAAATCTCCTACAATTATTTTCGATCCTGTGCTTGTGATTGTAACAACCAGGGACAGCCTGTAGGAGCTTAGCGCGACTAGCTTATCGACTGATAAGAAGGTTCGACATTCACTTCTCACTCTACATCAACCAAGTCACAGTGCATTATGACCCTCATGATGCCATCTATCAATCATTTCCATGTCTTCAATCTCACGCCCTCCTGAACCATGGCTAGTCGCCATCATCCTAATCGTCAGATCACGTGGAGGACCGCGATGCGTCTTCCACACCCCCGCCAACCCCGACCTTGAGAAGCTTTTCGGCCCTAACTTTCGTCGCGGACGAGGCGCAAACGATCTCGGATCCGACGAAGAAAGTCAATCCAGCTCCGATGAAGAAGATGAAGAGCCTATTGGCGCCGGTGGGGGAGGAGGAAGTGGCGGAGGCGGTACTGCTGGTGGTAGTTCCGCAGGAGCAGGTCGAACGAGCGCCACGAATGTCGACGATAGTAATTCTACGACCGCGTCTTCGGCGGGTGGTGACTCGCAACGTCCGCCATCACTCAATTCTGGAAAAGTGAGGAAGAAAGCGGATTTGGAGGACAGTACTGATTTGACGACTCTTGGGAGAGGGTCGATATCTACGAGTTATAGTGCGGTGTTTGACTCCGTGTTTGGGGTACCGTCGGAAGTATGGGAGAAGCTGCTAAGTCCGACTCGTGCGTGGCACAAGAGGCGGTTTGAAATTGGGATTAATGATCTCGCGTTCGTGGGATGGCCTGTTTTTGTGCGCGATGACGGTCATTGGCGGAAGAAGAGTAGGAGGAGGAAACGCAAGACGCCGAAGAGCAAAGGAGAGGGGCAACAGGAAACACAGGAAGGGAAAGATGGCCAAGAGGACGACGATGCGAATTCGAGATCTGATAATGACATTCCTGACGGTACACAGTCCTCCAGAGATGAGGACAACGCAGACAAGACCGACGTAGAGGATAATGTTGACAGTCAGACTGGCAGTCCGGAGAGCGACAAAGATACCATGTCGATGTTCAACGTGGTCTTTGTTATGGCTCCACCGGTTCTTGAATACTCGATACATCTCAAGGAGATGTACGAACACGTTATCAAGAAATTCAGCAAAGCCTTGAAGTACGAACAGGATCATTCGGACTACGTGTGGAAGGAAGCGCAGCATATACTGCAAATAAAGGAGCGGGCACGCGAGCGAGGTATACTTCTCATATTGAACCTAATGGGACTACGAAAAGAACATGGGCTAACGAAAAGTAGACGTTTCTGGAGAGAATCTGCACGACGAACTTGTTGCAAAGTCATCTCTTGCTGCAGCTATACACTCCGTATTCGACAAAATATCCAAGTCAGACATCGCTTTCGTCACCCTCAAGTCACGTTCCGCCGACTTCCAAATACCTCCGACGACATCAATTGCGGAATTACCTTCAAGCAACGACTCATCACTGGCAGGCATGTGGCTCACCACAGCCAACACGGTCAACGCAGACCACGGCGCTGAAATTGAAGTGCCGAATCAGGTTTTGGCTAAGCACTTTGCATTACTCCTTCTCGAAAGTGAGGCAAGTATCATGGAAGCATTAAAAGGCAGCGAGTTAGCTCCAGCTCTTTCACACTATATTCGAAGCTCACGGCCAAACAAGTCCTTCGCACAAATATCCGCGCTGTCAGGTATTCCGCTTGACACCATTCACGACCTTGCCCAGCATTTGGTTTACTGGAGACGGGCACGAGCCATCCCACCATTACATCAGAGAGACACTTATATCGTGTCACCAAACTGCGATCTCAGTCAGTTGAAAAAGGCTACACAATCCTATGCCGCTACATTTCCGACTCTCCCCAGTCTGCCCAAGATGCTATCGGCATTGAGCGGTACCCCAAGGCCGTATGCGACTTTTATCCCGAGCAAAGATCACAAAGAAACATACTTTGCGATTCTTGCTTGGCTTCTGAGAGGCGGGTGGGTGACTCAACTGAGGACTTTCTCGCGTGTCAAAGTCACGCCTGAAATCAAATTTGTGGTCGAACAGAAAATGCGCAAAGAGCAGCTCGAAAAGTACATTGCTTCTGGCGGACGTGCGAGTTCACCATCATCAGACAGACCCTATGGTGATAGCACGGGTAGTCGGTATCACGACGATGCAGCAAGCACCAAATCCTCGTCTTCCGTGACCAGCCACACCAGCGGCCAACTCACGCCGCTCGCACCTCGACGCGGGTCAGACGAAGATGACTTCCAGCTGTCAGACTCTTACATAGAGCGCAACGCCCACCTGAACATGTCGTCTCTGATCATGTTCCCTCATCGAGCCTCCCCACTCGAATCCCGATGGCTCGACGAAATCATGTCCCGCTTTCCAGACGCAGTACCACAATCCAAATCAACTCCAAAAGGACAACCGAGCGAGACTGAAGACTCGGCAGCGACGGATTCCTTGAAAGTGCACTGGCCGAAATTCGTCAAATATTTCAATGGCACCGATGCATTAGAGAAGATTGCCGTTCGTGAGGGCATGAGACGGAAGGTTGTATGGCAGCTTCTGCAGCGATGGGGGCTGGGTCAGTCGGCTGTGCCGGGGCTGGATGCGAGGGAACAAGTGCTCGTCACAGTGCGACACTGGTAACGTTCTTACTATTTATACTATTTATACTATTTATATATTAATGATATCCCAATGATAGTTAACTAATTACTGCCTCAACCTTTGCATGAACACCCACTTGAAAATAGAAGGGATATATATGGTTGGCGGACGCGGTCTCGGAGCGGTTACCGGCCGCACCCGAGGCCAAACGGTTGAAACAGAAAAACTAAGCAAGCCTAAGCCCTAACTAACTAACTCTTCAGCCCGATTAGTCGCTTCACAGATAAAATAGATAGACCACGTATGTCATTGGTGGAGACTGTAATTTAAGCGTCTGATATCATATGACTTTTCGATTTTTATACGGAGTAACCTAGTTATTGGATATTTCTCGCTTGAGGCATTAAGGTACCCAGGCACCAAGCCATCTTCAGGTTGCCTTATCGCGGTGCACAGAGCATCGTAGCAATTCAACTACATATCCATACGTAGTAGAAGTTTTGGGGGTCATGCACATGCGCACTTACTAGGTGAGCTTACTAGGAAGTAAGTATTCCTACCTAGACAGGGTGGTTGGTTACTAGTACTCGTTACATTTGCCAGGAAAGCCACAGATTAGGACGAGGGGCCACAATGTCACCGAGTGAGGAGGCTTTTTCATACGACTATCCACTCGAGGAATACGAGCCTGAATAACCATAGTACCTAGGTATCTATAGTAAGACAAACTTGCTTTTTTACTGTTGTATAGAGTCGGTCCGACTTCACCCCTCATTCTTGGTGTTTCTGTGCATGCACGTAATATATTACACCAGCCATGTATGGAGGAGGGAGCATGTATGCGGAAGGATGGATAACGGCGGTATTCGAGTCACGTACTGTACGGAGTAAGTATGTACGTATGTCATAAACATCAGCAATGAGCAATATCGAACTGTGACTGCGGGGTTATTTATGCAGAATATAGCTCATTCAGCTAGAACAGTACTCTTGGTTATGTTGTACAATCCAGATCGTTTCAGGATACGTTCAATATCACGTTTCAAGGTACGTCTTAGGGTTAGTTACTGGGTAAGTTACATACATGACATCGGAGTATGTCCCGATAGCACGCACGGAGATTGGGAATAATTCGGAAGTTTCCAATTCATGAAACTTGATTTCACATTATACCTATATCTGTCTATTGAAATGTCTTAATGGATTATCCTAGACATCTTCACGTGGTAACTTAGCGATCATGGATACAGTACCATAACTCAGGATCATTCCCCCGCCGATACATGTACACAATACAATATATTAGTTACAGTGTAATCTCAGGCTGCCAGGCACATACGTAGTTACATATCAAAGCCCTCCATTCCATCCGTACGGAGCAACGAGGGAATACATCGCTTTAATTCGTAGTAATCATTAAGGAAGAATCATAAAATACCCTAAGAAATAATGTGGATGACCACTTACCATCGCTCAGCACTGGTCAGTTTACCTTACTTAGTTACCAATAAGTTAGGTCCAATACCCACCAGAAACACACTGAAGAATAATTATTTTGGCCGCGGGCGTCCGGCAATCCGAGGGTCGTAATGCTACTGGAATTGTCAGGGCAAGAGGGAAAAAATAATGAAATTACAAACTATCTAGAGACCAAGCCGAGTCGCTTCTTTACTGCTTACTGTAGATTTCTTCCTCTTCTTCTTCTTACCACCTTACCAGAGTTGAAGAGTCCCGTCAAGAACTTTTTCTTCTTACCCTCAAGAAATTCCACACTTTGCAACCCACTCTAACCATTTCCAACCATCCTTCCTCTCCACACGTCCTTCAATTCTTTTTTTTTTTTTTTCAGTCTTCTCCAAATCTTTCATCGCTTCCCTCTCTCATTTCCTATTCTGCACTTTATTCTTTTCCTAAGTGTGGGCTTTTGTTTTTGTATGCTGGTCACGACCCTTTTTTTATTCATTTAGAGAAAGTGTCTGAAACAGCTGTGTGATCTCAATTGTCCAGCTTGGATCTTTTTTTTTTATCCCTCATCGTCGTCTCTTTCGGGACCTTCCCACACCCACACACCAACCACAACCTTTTTCCTGCACCAGTCAGCTCTCTTTTTTTTTTGTCTCAGTTCACAAATTAGAGATCTCTCTGTCGTCGTCATTACAGACTAAAGGGATTGTCGGGAGATACACTTTACTGTTTCTGGAGTCCGAGATTCCATCGATATTGTTTCGACCAGTCAAATTCCGCGTCGTCTTTTGTTCCAGACTCTCTCTCCAAGGGGGATTTGTTCGCCTCGACTCGAAAGAGAATAACATAAAGAAAGGTATGCCATTGTCTACTGCTATCAACTGTCCAGCTTCATCCATCGTTTTTTTTTCGCGAGCAGCATCAACACGACGAGTGTCCTCCATCCACCTACGTCTTGTTTTGGTTTCCGTTTCTCGTCTTTCGTTTGCAAAGAAACCACTTTACGACTCGACGAAACATTTCTTACGCAACTATCTATTCTTCGGTTCGCTAACATCTACCTTGCCTTTTCTCAGCGAACGAACGATTCAGCTACCGCTCGAAGATATCGAAACTCCCTTCCTGCATTAGATTTCAGGTCTGCCTAAATTTTTACTGCCGAACGCCGATGCAACCCGAGCATTAGTACTTCCATCTGACACGGTACAATACTTTGACCAGCTGTCGGTAGCGCACAATCCTTTAATCGATCTATTCTTCGACGTTCGCACATCCTCGTTGAGTCGATACCTACAAAAAGCATTCGACGAATAATCGAGCCAGACATCATACAGGCGAGGGCCAGTTTCGACCAACTCTAGGTGCTGCTGGTAGCTTGGTGGGGTCCCTAGGGCCAAAAAAAATCATCACTGAGCACTTCATCACCACTACCTGCTAGTGCGCGACCGTGTTGCTCTTGGAGTAAATCTACATCACAATGGCAACTACAGCCACAAAGGCAGAGGTGCCTACCTTTTCTTATGCACAGGCCGCCAAAGGGCTGGCTGCACCAACTACCTCACAACAAATCACCAAGCCTACAGAACAGTCTGGAAAGAATGCTCAAGATAATGAGGTAATCAAGAATTCAACCTCGGAACAGACTTCGACTTCTGTATCCACAGAGTCTGAAAAAGCGGAATCTGTCGCCGACCACGAGTCCAAGTCTGCTACCACTGGCTCAACTAAAAACGCAGTCTCTGGTGCATCATCTCCCAGTTTCGGAACCGCCTCGACGTCCACGTTAGCGAAAGAAGACGAAATTCCTCCCATTACGAATGGTGACTCGCATTGGGACAACAAGTCACAGGCATCGGCCCCTGCCGAAAAGTCGAATAACAAGGAGAAAGAGGGGAAGAAGGATGAGTCGGGCAAACCAGCAGACAAGACAGTGCCTGTCAAGGAGCTCAAGGCAGCGCCTCCTCCAGCTGTCAATATATGGCAACAGAGGAAGGAAGCACAAGCAGCCAAGGCCAAGGCCAGTGCTGCAGTTTTGAGATCAGTCAATCCCACAAGCAAGCCCACTGCTTCCAAGCCTGCCTCACCAGCAACTGCAAATGTAGAATCGACCAAAGCCGCCAACAAGAAAAAGACGGCCAACGACACTCAAGCTGATGCATCCAGCTCATTGAACAAAGACCGAAAGCGAGCTGAGAACGGCAAACCTCGTGAAGAGGGTAAGATGGACTACATCACCCCTTGTATCATTCGCATACTAACAATACTATTTTCTAGGATCCAAGAAGGCTACAAACCGCACTCCCCGTGAAGAATCAGAAGTCGCACCCCCACCAGTCGCAGATGCAACTGCATGGCCCACCCCGCAGATCGCACTTGGCGAAGAGAAGCGCAAGGCACAGGAGAAGAGCGACAAGTCCGAAAAGGTCGAGAAGAGCCCATCAACTCGTGGCAAGGAGAAGTGGACTCCAGTGCATTATGTCCCCACTGCTGTTTTCAACACACCACTTCCAAGTGGTGCTCGTCGCGGAGGCCGACCAGCCCGTGGTGGCCGCGAGGGAGGTCGTGGCGCTCACAGCTCCAATAGCACTACGCACAATACGGCCACTCCGGTTGATGCCAAAGCCGCCCCTACTGCTCAGCCCAGCCAGACACAGCCCAAGCAAAATGCACACTTGCCAGAGCGAGGACGCAACGACGGAGGTCTTACTCGCGCGAACTCCCTACCTGCTCAAGCCCGAAAGCCGGCCACTGCTAATGGCAACGCACAGCAACCGGATCAGCGACGCTTCCAGCAAAACTCTGAGCACTCACGTGTCGACACACGTCCTAAGGCTGCCGAGGATAATATTGTTGTCCCCAATGGAACCTCTTATCCTCCTGCGGACACTGCTGCGAAGACTTTCAGTGAGCCTCGCTCGGCAAAAGCCCCTGAATTTGTTCCCGCCCACAAGGCATCTGAACGCAGCCCACGCCCAGGAACATCTCCTGCAGACGGCCAAGCAAACGGACGTTCCGTCCCTAACCATGAGCGTCGATTCGATAACGCAACAAAGTCTGAGACTCCTCGCGAGATGAATGGGTTTGTTCCCCGCGACCGTGAGTTCAAAGACTACAACCGCGAGAAAGGCGAGTTCCAGCGTGATCGCGAGTACCAAAAAGAGCGTGGCGAATCACGACCCGAGCGAGGCCGTGGTGGATATCGTGGACGAGGCGGTCATGCCTACAACAGCCCTCATAACCAACATTTCCAGAATTCACAAGTGTCTCAACATCCATTTGTGCCAAAGCAGTTTAATGCCGGTGATCGTCAGCGCTCGCAGCAGCAGAACTTCCAGAACGGCACACAGCCCCAGCATGTCAACCACCGGCTGTCACTGCGATCGCCCTCAATGCCCAACTCTGCCGGTTTGTACTCTTCCTACCCTGTACCAGAGATCAACACAGTGTATCAGGGCTATCAACCTATTGCGCCGGGCCCAATGAGTGCGGTTCCATACCAGCCTTACATGGAGCCATTCAACCTCTTCACCTTGATTCAAATGCAACTGTAAGTATTGATATCCCAAATCTGATTATGAATTTTACTGATTCAAGACAGTGAATATTACTTCTCCGTCGACAATCTCTGCAAGGACTTGTATCTTCGCAAGCATATGGATTCTCAAGGTTTCGTTCGCTTGGCATTTATAGCTGGCTTCAAGAGGATTAGACATCTCACCGAAGATTACGAGATGCTACGCCACTGCGGTCGTCAGTTGCGCAATGCCGAGTACATCATTGGCGAGGATGGACAGGATCGTCTGCGCCCACGTGACAAGTGGGAGCAATGGGTGCTTCCTGTTGACCAGCGTGATGCTTCTGCTCAGAACGATGGCCACGTCGCAGCAGCTTTTCAACATCCTACTGAGCAAAACAACTTCGCTATACCCATGACCAACGGCATTGATCACAATAATTACCAGGCTGCCCCAAATGGTTCGTCAAATGGCGGACATGAACAGACTGCGCTATCTTCAGCCGCGCCCGAGTTCACACCGTACGTGGCGGCTGGTGGCCACAACGAGGTTCCCAATGTAGGTTACCAATGAACGCACGATCACAAAGGAGTTCAGCTTCTGTCGTGCTTATCTAGTTATATGAGAACCACGGCAGGTCGGCTCCCATATCCCTCACTTTTGTCGGATTCGCTAACACTTTTTTAATAGGAAAACATCTAAATGTCACATGGGTAAAGCTCAGCTCGATTGTCTTCTTACTTGCCCTGGTCGTTTGGTGGTAATGAACGGACACAAAACCGAGTGCCGGCACTCTTGACTTGATTGAGGAAGACTTTTCTTAATTTGAACAAATCTTCCAATGGCACTGTTTATGATTCTCATACTAAAGAATGTTCAAATTGTCTCTTTTCCTTTTGAGCTACGATATACGACCGACACCGCAGCATACATTATAACTTCTCTTCACAATACTGGAGTCGACCTCTACCGTTAATGAAGCATATTCGGAGTCTACCTGATGTCCAGTGTCAAGCAATTCCCGACGACAGTGCTTCTATTCCTCTTCGACCGATCTTTTTCGCAATTTGCAGTCGTGGTTTTTTCCCCCTCGGGCGTATGTCCTGCAAGAAGAAAATGGGCAAAACTGGTAGAAAAGCACCCTACCAAGTTTCGGCGGCTGGGTTCGGCTCTTTTTTCTCTTCTTTTTGATTGCTTTTCATTTGTTATGACATTTCTGCAAGCTGGTGTCGACTCCCGGCGGGCTATGCTTCATTTCTATTTTCCGGTTTCCGGTTTTTACATCACGATCGCACGGCTCAGTGGGTTCAAAAGTTTCCATCTCGATAGAGTTCCAGTTCTCAGCAATGCTTCGATATCTCTTCTTTCTTGTTCCCTTCATCTCTTCGGATTTTAGCGAGCATTTGCGTGAGAAAAGGACAAAAAAAGTGCCCGCAGAGGGAATCTAATATCTCGAAAAAAAATCTTACGAACTCGCTTTCTTTTCAATGCCGGGTTTACGCTACATACGGATTTGCGTTCTTTCTTGGGTGGCAGCGTATCTGCCGCCCATAAGAACTCCCTGTTCGTTTGCGTCTACTCTTTCTTATGATGTACTCGTCTTTTCTTCACTTCATTCCTCTCATCTCGGATCACATTGTTTCGACGATTTTAAGCTTTTTGCATGGCATGAGTATTGTGTGCGTTGTATCCTTTTCTTTTTGTCCAAGTTGTCTTTTACCTTCTCCATCATTTCATTATGGAAATTTTATAAATTATCAGGGTACGTCTGCATTTGTGGCAGGAGGAGTTTTATCAAGCAGATTCTGTCAACAATGATACCAATTATGTGCCTTGATGCTTATCCCTTTTCAAAGCTGATGGGCGGCTTGAAGGTCATTTAGCAGGGTACAAATGGATAGCATTGTCTTTGGAATCTGGTTTTTTCTTCTTTATCCTTCGACTGTTCTTTTCTTTCTCATCTCCTTGCTCTCTTCTTCGGACTGCGTTGGTCGTTTTACCACGCAGCATGTGACGTGTAAGATTTCGGAAACGGTTGCACTAGTAATAGGTATTAAGGAACAGACAAGACTCATCTCCTTGATAAGCTTTCTCTGGCCAGTAAAAGTAGGACAGTTTCAAGGACAGCATGAAAGTAGCTTCTTTATATCATGAACTATAACTACGGAATCGGGAGTATGATTTTCCGCAGATGAGATCAGCGCCAAGGCTCGGGGTTCTTGGTCTCTTGTAAGCAAGTGACTCTGATCATTCAACATTTCAAGGTTTCAACAGACAAGCTCGAATCCTTTCAGCTGTTCACGATGGAGATTACCTCCAGGTCAGCTCTAAGGCTCCTTCAGAGTTCGAATCTCGGCTCTTCCAGGCTTCTGCTCCGAGCTGGAGCCGCCAATTCCACATACAATGCTCTCACCACACTCTCACGGCGAAGCCTGAGCAACTCAACTCGTCTCCGCGCTCCAACCGAAACATCCCTTCTCGGTTTCGCAACTGGCTCTTCATCATCATCCGGAGCTCCCCAGACCTACTTCTCGAATCGAAACACACTCCCCGCAAATACTGTCATTCGCTTTGTACCCCAACAGACGGCATGGATTGTCGAACGGATGGGCAAGTTCCATCGTATTCTGGAACCAGGATTGGCGATTTTGATCCCGTTCATTGACCGCATCGCATACGTTAAGAGTCTGAAGGAAGCTGCTATTGAGATACCCAGTCAGAATGCGATTACAGCGGACAATGTGACGCTGGAGCTTGATGGTGTTCTCTACACAAGGGTATTTGATGCATATAAAGCAAGGTATGTGTAATGATCGGCTTACTATGTACTCTAACTAATGTCGATTGTTTAGCTACGGCGTTGAAGACGCCGAGTATGCGATTTCGCAACTTGCTCAGACGACGATGCGATCCGAAATCGGCCAGCTTACCCTCGATCACGTCCTTAAAGAGCGGGCGACCTTGAACACCAACATCACACAAGCAATCAACGAGGCAGCACAGGACTGGGGCGTCGTTTGTCTCCGTTACGAAATCAGAGATATCCACGCACCAGAGGGCGTCGTGGCTGCCATGCACCGTCAAGTTACTGCCGAACGATCCAAGCGAGCGGAAATTCTCGACTCCGAAGGTCAACGACAGAGCGCCATCAACATCGCCGAAGGTCGTAAACAATCCGTCATCCTTGCCTCCGAGGCCTTGCGTGCCGAGCAAATAAACAGAGCTTCTGGTGAGGCCGAAGCTATCATGTTGCGCGCAGAGGCTACAGCAAAGGGTATCGATGCCGTTGCCAAGGCGATCCGTGATGGAAAGGAGAATGCCCAGAGTGCTGTTAGTCTCAGCGTTGCGGAGAAGTATGTTGAGGCATTCGGTAATCTTGCCAAGGAAGGTACTGCTGTGGTCGTTCCTGGCAATGTTGGAGATATCGGAGGCATGATTGCAAGTGCTCTTTCCGTCTACGGCAAGGTCACTGAAGGCCAGTCCAAGGCGCTGGCCGCCAAGGCATTGGGTGTGCCCGAGACGAAACAAGCCAGCCCCGAGCATTCTACAAACAAAGATGCCGAGGCAACGATTGAAAAGGCTGAGCACAACTCGGTTGCCGACAGTGTGCTCGACAGTTTCGACCAGGCTACTCAGCAGAAGCGATAGTTTTCTGGACAGCACATTTCTTCCAGCCACATTACGAAACCACACACTCTCTACTTGTCAATTCTTTACGACACATGTAATCTACTCGCCCCATCAGTCAACTGCGCACTGAATAGCATTTTGCGGGAGTTGGGATCCTGTACTATCAATCGAGAAAAATGTTCCTATTTCATGATGCTTGCACTTTCTTTTCGTATTCTCGATAGCTGTATATAACCAAAATGAAAGGCTCTTGTTAAGAATCAAACAAAAATCATTTAGCCCAAAACGGCAAGGCGCGATATCTGGCGCTTGGTTTCTCGTCCTGAGCTCCTGATTGGCTGCCGACAACGGCTCTTAACAACGGTCCAAACTTGGGCCAGAAACTCATCCAAGAAGCAAAAAAGCTTGGGCCATCCCGGAAACCTCTTTATTTTGCCTTGCCATTTACTTACTGTACTTTTAACCCAACGTGGAGCAATCGCGACTTTCTACAACCATCGCAATAACCGCGCCGCATTCCTTCCTCTTCACTCTTCATCGCATCTCCTCTGTTCGGTGCATGCAGCCTCGCGCTGCTTTCTGATCGATTCGTCTTTTCTTTTGTTTGCTATTACCCCTGGCGTGGATGGTTTGCTCGTTTCGCTCTGCCCTAAGCTAAGGAGCTGCGATGCTTGATCCGCGACGCTCGAACACGCTAATCGAAGTGGTTTGTCGGCACAGCAATTTACATTCGTTGAAAAAGGAAAGAGGGAGCAACAGCTCGGCTTTTGTACCAGTCCGGCATAGGTCGTGTTGACGAGTGATTGCTTGAGCGAGCGCAATATGCATATAATCAAGCCTGTATGGTTGACTCACGGAGGTACGACTTGCCCTTATATGGAATTTGTCTTGCTAACAAATAAACTCATACTGATCTATCTGTATATAGGCGAACGGAAAGATTTTGAAGTGTACAGTTGCGACGTCTCGCCGGACGGAAAGCGCCTGGTTACAGCTGCAGGAGGTTAGTGGAATGTCATTCGCGACATACAAGATTGGTGAACGTTGCACTAAACTGCTCGTTTCTCTCTAGATGGATATGTGCGAATATGGTCGACCGAGGCCATCTATAATGCAGCCGACCCTGCCTATGCCGACAAACCGAAACAGCTTGCTTCTATGAGCAACCACTCCGGAACCATACACACCGTTCGATTCTCGCCCAATGGCAAATATCTGGCGTCTGGCGCAGATGACAAGATAGTCTGCGTCTACTCGTTGGACGCCAATCCGCCGTCTCACGCTACTACATTCGGTACGTTGTCGCAGTTGTCGCAAGTTGTACAAGGGCTTGGAGGTTTTTCATAGAAAGGTCGCGATTACTGATAGGTGGAATAGGCTCGGATGAGGCGCCACCGGTTGAGAACTGGCGAACAATCCGGAGATTGATCGGGCATGACAACGATGTGCAGGATTTGGGTTGGTCGTACGATTCGTCGATCCTGGTCTCCGTGGGCTTAGACTCGAAAGTTGTCGTCTGGTCGGGCCATACGTTTGAGAAATTGAAGACACTCTCCGTGCATCAGAGTCATGTCAAGGGCATTACCTTTGATCCTGCGAACAAATACTTTGCTACGGCTAGTGACGACCGAACGGTTAAAATCTTTCGGTTCAACTCACCAGCACCAAACTCTACTGCGCATGATCAACTCAATAATTTCGTCTTGGAGACCAACATCGTCACGCCATTCCAAAGTTCGCCCTTGACAGCATATTTCCGGCGTTGCTCGTGGTCTCCTGATGGGCTGCATATTGCAGCTGCGAATGCGGTGAATGGTCCCGTGAGTTCGGTGGCTATCATTAATCGAGGATCGTGGGATAGTGATATCAACCTCATTGGCCATGAAGCGCCTGTGGAAGTCTGCGCCTTCTCGCCGAGATTGTATTCTGCATATCCTGTCAAATCCGGCAGCGAACATCATAACTTGGTCACGGTTATTGCATGCGCCGGCGGAGACAAATCGCTCAGTGTCTGGATTACGAGTAATCCACGGCCGATAGTGGTTGCGCAAGATATATCTGCCAAGTCATTGTCCGATCTAGCGTGGAGTCCGGATGGGACATGTCTGTTTGCAACCGCCTTGGATGGGACCATTCTCGCCGTTCGATTTGAGCAGGCTGAGCTTGGATATCCCATGTCGCTCGAGGAGAATGAGAGGTCCTTGACGAAATTTGGCACGAATCGAAGAGGTGCGGGTATTGCAGAAACCACCGATGGTTTGCTACTTGAGGAAAAGAGCAAGGCGGGGGAACTCAAGGGCGTTGAAGGCCGAATGGGCGCCTTAATGGGCGATGGGCATGGAACCGAGGCTGCGGTTAATAGAACTACGACAATCACCTCCACCACAACGGCAGTCACAAATGGGACATCTGAGAAGCAAAAGGCTCAATCGAATGGAACTGCGCAGACGACTCCCTCCGAGCAAGAAAAAGAGCCGGAAAAGGAAAAGGAAAAAGAAAAGCCCGATCCATACCAGGCGAAACTTGAAAGATTAAAACAGCGTCCTACATACACCAAAGATGGAAAAAAGAGAATCGCTCCCTTACTGGTGTCGGGTGCTGGTGCATCTGAATCATCTTTACCACAATCCAGACTCGTGGCATCTTCGACCCTTAACCAGGTCGGAGCTGATGCGCCTCAGTCAGTACTCGACCTTTCAAAGCCATTTGATGGGCTACCTAAAGGTGGTCTATCGGCGTTACTCTTTGGTAATAAGCGCAAACTAGCACAAATCGAAGGCGATGAGGATAATCAGGTGGAGAAGCGGGTTGCATCTATCAGCCAGAATGGGTCAACACCGATTTTATCAAATACCACTGCGGGACTCATGCCTGCATCGACCCAGGCGGCAGATACGGGCCAGCAAACCACGCCAGAATTTATTCGGCCAGCCGTTGTCAATCCCTGCATGGCTGTCAGTCAACTTAGATTGGCGGTACCGAAGATTCGCTCTCAAATATTGCAGGCTCTCGACAAGAACGGAAACCCAACAGAGCCCTCTGGAGATTCCAAACAGTCACGGATAGATCTTGTGTTTGAGGCTCGCAATCCCCCGCCGGGTACGTTGACCGGTCGTTCGACAGACCGAGAGCCGGTACGAATCAGCCTTAGTCGTGGTGATCAACCTCTATGGCAAGACTTTCTTCCCAAATCTGTGCTATTGGCGACCGGTAATACTGGTTTCTGGTCTGTTGCCTGCGAGGATGGATCGATATACATCTGGACACCTGCGGGACGCCGACTCATCAGCGCGCTCGTCCTAGAAGCTCAAGCAGTCATTCTTGAAAGTAAAGGACCGTGGCTCTTGTGTATTACTGCAGTGGGAATGTGCTACGTCTGGAATGTCAAGACTGTTTCATCACCTCATCCTCCTGTGTCTCTTCAACCGGTGCTGGATGCTGCTACGCACGCTCAAACCGGCCAGGCTATTCTTGCACCTGCAATTACGGGCGCACGGATAAACTCCGAGGGTCGTATTGTGGTTGGTCTGACCAACGGTGAGGGATACATCTATTCATCAGCCATGTACACATGGCAACGTGTCTCGGAGCCATGGTGGGCTGTCGGCAGTCAGTACTGGAACACAACAGACGCATCCGTGAGCAATCTGCAGGCTATGGGCAGTCAAAACGGAGAAGAAAGCAAGAAAAAGAAAATATCAGCGGGCATCATACCGTTCCTTGAACGCAACACCACTACCGAAACCCTGCTCCGTGGACGAGCCTACTTCCTCCAACGCTTGATTAAAGTCTTACTATCCCGAGAAGGATACGAGAGCTTTGAGTCTAGCGTTTCGATCGCTCACCTCGAGAACCGAATGGCGGCTGCCTTATCTCTAGGCGCCAAAGAAGAATTCCGTCTCTATCTGTCCATGTATGCAAAACGCATCGGCGCGGAAGGGCTACGCGGCAAAGTAGAAGAACTCTTGAAAGCTCTGGTAGGCGGTATTTTCGACTACGACGATGACGAAAGCGGTACTTCCGTTGAAGCGGTGGCACAGCGAGCTCTGACAGAGGCCGAGAAGGAAGGGCGAAATTGGTCTGAGAGCTCGGATAAACTTTGTGGATGGCCGCGGGATGTGCTGCTCAAAGAAGTCATCATTGCTCTTGGTATGTTACATCATTTCCTCGAAATAATATTACAGCTGCTGACTAGTCATTGTAGGTAAACATCGAGACTTGCAGCGAGTCACTGTTCCCTACGCGAAATTGCTGGGTGTTGTGGACGGAGAAGAAGCTGATTCCGAAGCCATGGAGACAAACTGACCCAAACTCTCTTTTTTCCCATACTCAATGAATTGTGTTTTGATACTTGGCGTTTGGAGGAAGGTGGTCCTTATATATGTATCTGGCTTTATGGAGATTATGATATCGGGAACAGTTTAAACTCATAGGGTACTATCAGTTCGGTCCATAGGTTTCTTTGCTTTTGTGGTTTGTTTTACTTTCTTCTTTCTTGTCCTTGCTGCATTTCACATCTGCAGGGTGGCTTTTCACTATGAACGATGCATGCATGAAGCGTTTTTATTTCCATTCTCTACCTAATCATATGCATACTTGGCTGCGACTCATTGAGCCAAGCTCATCCGAGGCCTCCTAGAGAGATTGACAGCACTAATAAGCAGAAAAGACAGTAAAAACAATACCGAGGCCGCGAGAAACGGAAGTCCCATCCAGGTATCGCCCAATTTCATGCCCCATCGGAATGTATTCGCAAGTAATGGCCCGGCAATCAATATACCCACAGACTGAACTACAGCCAAAGAAGTATACAGAACGCCGACTTCATTGGGCAGGACGAGAGAGGTAATCAGACTCCGCGCGGTGAGGTGAAGCGGTGAGCCAAGGGCCACGGCCACAAGACCTATAATCAAGATGGCTGGCGCAGGGGCGGAGAACATTAGTAGCGTGCCGATTGTGAGTAGTAGTGCGGTGCCGCGTGACAGCCAGAGATCTTTACTTGGTGCGTCTAGTTTCACGCGCTTCAGGAGGATGCGGGAAAGATAGGGGAGGATGACGAGGACAGCTGCAAGATTGACTGCTCCTCGGACTGAGACTAAAATGGTGGCCTTTGTCTATGCGTCAGATTTTGTTTGAGATGTATCAAGCGGGTGTATCAGGGGGGAATGTATTACCTTGCTGTACGACCAATGATACTTCTTTGTAGCATATTGCAACAAAAGCGCCATCGCTTGCCGGCTCAGAGTAGCGACGAAGAAGACCAGGAGAAGAAGACTGACGTTCAAGTTGGTCGAAAGAAAATGAGTCGATTCTTTGAGGAGCTTTATGCTGTCCGAGATCTTGGCCACCACGGTCTTGACAAAGGGCACTTCTTTCGTGGGAGGCGTGTCCTCATTGCTTTCAGCTGTTGATGAACGAGATGTCCCGCTAGATTTGGGCCTCATCACAGGCAACGTTTCAGGAGCAAAGATAATTGCAACGAGAACCGCTAAGAACTCCACGCCTGAAGCAAGCAGAAATGGAATCCAGGGATTTTCAGTCATCGTGAGTCCACTTATAGGAGTCGCAACGATCTCTGCCGTAAGGACGACTGCCGAGAAATAGAAAAAGGATGTTGCTCTGCCTCAAATATTAGCCATTTTGCCGTAATAAGTTGAATCGGGGACATGCCTTTCTTCCTCGGAATAGGAATCTGCAAGCATCACATAGAACATTGATGAAGCCACTTGTGCTCCGCCACCGAACATCAGAATCGGAGCGGATAAATACACCATCTTCAGAGGGATCACTTCGGGAAACCAGCAGACTACCTTCACCCACAGTTCGCCCAAACTCAAACCAAGAATTCCGCAAAGAAGAACCGGTTTGCGTCCGACTCTGTCCGCGAGGAGACCGTAGATGACACCAAGAAATATCCCAGGCAATTGATCGAATGTATCCTTGTAGGCCTGTATAATGGCCAATTCGCTCTGCACAGGCTCAATCTTGCAGCGTTCGTTGACTGGAAGAGTATCGATCTGATTGGGTTGACCGGCATAGTAATTCTGACATATTATATCTTCGAATATTTGCATCTGTGGTGCCATTCCAAGATATCCCGCGATGTCAAGGAGCATCAAGAGAGTACAGACTAAAGTCAGGACGCGTGTTGACTGCCAAGTTGACCTTGAGCTGGACTCGACGTTTTCTTCTAAGTAATCATCCTGTATTTGTTGGCTATCTTCCTGCTGAGTCGACGCAAGAAGAGGGGTTGTTTCGTCAGCGTTGACGTTCGCGTCGGGATCAGTCTGGGGCTGATGTTGAAGAGACATGATATATGTACAGGACCGGCAAATGGCCAGAGTGTAATGACCAAAGCTGCTGTAGCAAGGAGAAGAAATCTCCGCATGAGAAGTGACCGTCTATTATGCGCTGCGTGAGATAAAAGAACGGAGCTAAACTCCTTTGTTCGTGATTGACAGGGATGATAGATTAGTAAATTACGGCTGCCTGATTATGTAACCCTGACCCAGCCCTAACCCTCATAACCCTCATAACCCTCATTAACATACAAGAGTCTGATACTTCTCTTACATTCGAATCAATACAATACATTGCAATTGTAAGTTTTGTGAATCGGTTACTGGTTTGCGCAGACTACTTCAGATCTCTGCAAGCCAACAATTCAAACTGATTGTTCAGATTTGGAACGTGCAAATATATGGAAAAGCCAGTGCTGTGGATAGACACATCATGCAAAAGCAGATGATGGCATTCCCAAAAAGCTCTTGTTGCTTCTCATATTTTCCTGTCTATTCTTTCTTTGTGTTGGATGTTCAATGTCGCTTGTTCCAATAACGACTCCAATATCTATTTCTCAGAGAGAATGACGCTCAGTTCGGCGTCCCGAATTACGCTCTACCCGTAACGGTACGTGGCGCAGCATCCTTTGCCACGGCGTTCAGCCGCACAACCATTTACAAATCCGAATGATAGTTACAATGCATGGATATTGACAATAGTCATCTAAACATTGCGGACCATACTACAATTTTATCGCAAGGAAGGAAGTGATGCTTCAGGCGGCTCAGGCTTGTCATTCCTGTCGAGTGCGGAAGAAACGATGCGACAGGGCATTGCCGGAATGTTCTGACTGTCGGAGGTATTACTTCTAGAGCCGCGGTATATCACAAATTCATTGGCTAATCTCTTTTACTAGGCGACAGATACATTGTCAGTACAGCCAGAAAGTAGAGGAGCGTGGGATGGTAGAGTCGCTGGAGCAGAAATTGATGTCCCTTGAACGGTCAATCCGAGCTGCCGACAATGCTTTCAATGATCATGACCATCAGCTATTACCTGATCCCCAACTTGAGCGTGGAATTCAGTATCAAGTATCATATCCAGTCTCAAAGCGATGGTATTTCCCAATGCTACTACATTTCAGTCAGTCCTCATCTGCAATTTCCTGCGTTGAAAGCATTTCTTAACAGTGATGACAAGGATTCCACTCTATGGTCCCGGCCACCAAAAATCTAAGTCCAGAGAGCGCTGCATACAAACTGCGCACAGCGTGGGTGAACGGCTATCTCAGTAACCCAGCCATGTTCCATGGCGTCATGTATGCAGCTTCTGCGAACCTGGATCTGATTAATGGAGAGCACGACAATCCGGTGACCAATTTTCATCGTGCAGAGGCAATTCGACTGGTGCAAGAAACCATCGCAGTTCTAGGACCGCATGATAACTTGCCACTTGGAGTGCTTGCTGCGACCTGGGCGCTTGCACATGTTGCTGTAAGGCATATCTTTTTCTTTGAGACGTCAATAGCTTCGCAAACTAACTCAAGATATAGAGACTCAATGGGATAACTTCCGAGGCCCATCTGCACGAGGTTGGACTCGCGCAAATGATCCGTTGTCGGGGTCAGGCGGCCGATTTAGGATTTGACGGAGCACTCTCATTTTTGATCATGCTGTAAAGACGTTCATTGATGTGGTCTTGGAGTTCCGTTGGCTAACTCGTCGTTACTGTAGGAGCGACATATGGAATGCCGTTATCAATGACGAAGATGTGTCTCTCGATTTCATCAATGAGCTCCAACCTCCGTATATTGCTCAACCAAGACGATCGCTTCTGTCAAATGCCCTGCGATATGCTCCACAGGAGGGATTGCTATCCAGAGATATCATCTTACTCCTTCATATGATTGATGAGTCACGGGACAGGGTTTGTATGGATGACACGATGACCTTTTCAGAGGAACCCTCATATCAACTTCTATCTGGATCCTCCCCGGGCCAGCAACTTAGCGATCTAACATACCTTCTCATGCCCCTTCTACAAGCGGAAAGGCTTGCCTCCATGCAACGACAAGACTATATATCCGAATGCTGCTGTCTCGCTGCGATGATCTATTGCCAAGTCTTGTCTGATAACGTCCCATTCCTTTCGCCTAAAAACGAATCCATTGCCAACCAACTTTTCGTCGCTCTTCAGCACAGTGATATGGATCAATGGATGGACAAGGCGCCCGAACTGCAACTCTGGGTCTGTTACGTGGGTGCACTGGCATCGCGAAACCGGGTGCAGCGAGTGTCGTTCCTGGCTAAGTCAAAGACTTCCGTTGTTGTACTCAGTCCGGATCGAATTCTTGGTTTTCAAGACGGGGTTTCGCATCTTTTGTGCCTTTCGAGATATGTGAAGCAGCAACAAAGATTGGCTGTTTGAAAAAAGTTGCCATTTCCTAAGGTTGTATATAAGCGTTCTGCGTTTGCTAGATAGGTTACGAAGTAAATGTACATATTCGAGTCTCAAATCTCCCTCGTTTGACAGGGTGTTTACGCACACATGAAACTAGCAGCACACTCTGTATCACCACCTTGATACGTTGCAATCTGAGGATACGCGCAAATGATTCTCTCGGCTTGAGTTGCATCGTTGACTGTCGCAGGAATCAAGTTCGGGGCATCACCACGTTCGACCCAGTCGACCAATGCCTTGAATGGGTCATTAGGAATTTCTCCAACTGTCGTACCCGCCGCGCAATGGTCGACGCCAGGTGCAAGAAACAGCCTGAAGAACTCATTTGTTCTGTTTGTGCCTCCCATTAGACGTTCCACGCGATCACGGTAGTCGATCGTTCCGCCAGGAAAGATCAACTGATCGGACAAACCCTGCCACATGAGTAATTTACCACCGTGGTGATGGAAGGAGGACAAATCGGCATCATCAGTACCGATTATATTATCGTATCCCGTGTATGATTGCCAGAATAGGTCAAGGAAAGTATTGTAATTGATCTGTTGGGTGTTGTAGTTAGGGTCACGGGCCAGGAAGTATTTGATCCATTGATCGTTGACGAAGAAAGGGTTTCCAGTTCGTGTACCATTGGTGTTTATCGTTGTATTAACTAAGCTGTCCAGCGGAGCTCCGGCGTTGAGTCCGTACCAGAGTGGTCGTCCAGATGGGCCCACGGGTCCCTGGAGAGTCTTGTTGACAATAGTGGCAGTGGAATTGGTGATTGTGATGTTTTGTCCGTCGCATTGTACCGTTTGTCCAACAGACTTGAAAGGATCAAAGGAGCATCTTCCAGGATCAGTAATGATACCATCCTTCACTCCGTCCATCTCATCGCATTCGTTGATTGCCGCCTCGACAAAGACTTTCAGCTCACATGTCGAAGGGAATGTTTGTTCTTGCTGCATGACAACTTGTGGCCATTGTCCTGCGATGACGTACTTTTCCCAGTTGATGGCCGGTGCTCCGACTGAGATGCCATCAAACAAGTCCGGATATCTCTGAGCAGCGACCATTCCCTGTCGTCCACCTGTCGAGCAGCCGTTCCAATACGAATATTTTGGCTTAATACCATAGAATTGCCTTGTAAGCTCTTGACCGACGATAGCCATGTCGTGCACGGAGCGATACGAAAAGTCAATCAAAGCGTCAAGGTCGACGGACCCATCTGCGTTGAGTGCCCATGCACCCGGGCTGAGAGCATTAAGCCCAACACCAGCATCGGTGGATGCGGCAGAGTATCCATCTTTGACCGTTGGCCCGAGTGTGAGATCGAATTCGCCAGCAGCGTAACCGGATCCACCATTTGCTTGAAACCTGCCATTCCATTCTTGGAGTGGTAGCCAGACTTTCACTGTGACCTGATTCTGTGCGCCGGCATGGGTGAGCAACACTGTAACATCACAGATGTTGAGGTTCTGAACAGGGTCGAGGAGAAACGGTGGTGTCACTGGCACCGAGTAATTCCATCGTTCAGTTGCATTGATCGAAAGGACTTTGGCTCCTGGGACGTGCGGAGCACTCAAGTGCGAGCAGTCGGTTCGATGAGGCATCGACATAGCTGCTAAGGTAGCAGAGACTAGACTACTAATAATAAGAGACTTCATTTTGGTTCTTCAACAATGAGAGATATTGATGTTTGGTCTTTCTCCTGACAGTTGAAAATGAGAGGGACTCAGGAGAGACTTTATAGTTGGATGCAATAGGGCTGATTGTCTGTTTCCAAATCCATGCCCAAAAAATGGATTCAAATACTTGAGAGTAACTATCACTTCCAATCTCTCGGATCCTGCTGCTAGATTGAGAGCAGCTGAAGTCTGCTTATAATTTTCGCAAGACACTAACCTCGTCTTTGTCGAGATCTTAATAAAAAATCAACGTTTAAGGCAAATGCTGCTCTAGGCAGCCTTGCACCGCCCTCCATTCTCTCAGCTGAAGGCCATGTAAATCATAAATACAGGGCATAAAATGTACTTATTGTTCCAAATCAAGGTACGTAGTGACGAAACGGGGAATACGAGTTAGGGCTAATTTTCGTTCTCGGGGTGGGGCCGACACTATAATAAGTTATAACCATCTGATTAACACTAGTTAACCAACATGCTGAGCGTCTGAGTGAGCTTCATTTGATGTAAACGATGAAGAGTTTCTTCTATATCAAATGACATGTTAACAGAATGTGCATAAGGAGCCATGTCGGAAGCTGAGTCCCAGTTGTCATTATAAAACGCCGCGTTTCCCGGACACCGGAAACATGAAGATTTGAGTTCCCTAAACAACGACAATCAATCTCTGAAGATGCGTCTTTTTTCTTTGATCACTTTGCCAATATGGCTTGTTTCTGCCCTACCAGCTATCACAACGGCAAGTGATGCATCACCTTCACATCTAACACCTCTGAAATTTGCGAATACTTCAACTCTTCTCAACGTTGCCTACTACGAAGCTGGACCATCCAATGGCTCCGCCGTCATTCTCGTACACGGATTCCCCTACTCCATCGACGCCTTTGCCCCTGTCGTACCCCTTCTGACAGAGCAAGGGTACCGTGTGATCGTGCCTTATCTTCGAGGCTACGGCGAGACATCCTTCCTCCATCCCGACACCCCGCGTAGCGCCGAACAAGCAGCACTGGGCTCAGATATCATCGCCCTCATGGACGCAATACATATCGACAAGGCAATCTTTGCGGGCTATGACTGGGGCACCGTAGTCGTCAACGTCGCAGCCGCACTGTGGCCGGAACGCTGCAGCGGCCACGTCGCCGCAAATAGTTATCTGATCCAGAACCGAAGCACCGCCTGGGTCCCGCTCGATCCTGACTCCGAAGCTTTACGTTGGTATTACTACGTCTTTCTGACTGCCCGCGGCGCAGCGGGTCTTGCATCAAACCCCAAAGCGTGGGCTCGTAGTCTGTGGCAGAAGAATTCCATCGGATGGAACTTTTCCGAAGAATATCTCGACCTGACCGCAACAGCATTCGAGAATCCCGATTATGTCAATATCGTGCTCAATTTCTACCGGAATAGGTTGCTGTATGCTCCTGGTGACCCGAAGTACGCGAATTTGGCCATCCAGCTTGATGCACAGCCGCCTATCTCTGTGCGCTCGGTTACGTTTGATCCTCAGAATAGTGTTGTGTTCCCGCCCACTAATGGGACGGCGACGGCGAAGTATTTCACGAGACCAAGGTGTCATTATATACTTCCTGGCATTGGCGAGAACGTACCATATCAAGCGCCGAAGACGTTTGCGAATGCGATATTTGCTGTAAATAGTCTGCCCTTGGATGGCAGAAGTTATATTTGTCCGCAGTCACTGTGAATCGACGAGTAGCAGCTTTTGTTGAATGGTTTGACATGAAAGGGGGACAGTGTAATTTAGTAAAGTGATAGAATCATTGCTTATATACACTTAGATGATTGAAATGTTGATAAATCTTTATCTGCATATCAACTCCAGAAATCAGCTTGCTTGGTTTAGAAATACCGAACCCGGTCCCACTGAGCGAGGGCCTGCTTGTAACTAGACCTGTCCTTGGTAAGCCTTGTTCTCAGACGAGTAACAGCTTCGTCTTCTCCAGCGATTCTCTGAAGGTCTTCGTCACTAAGCCCTGCCAGAAGTTTCGTGGAGACTGCAAGCAGCGGGCAGTTCGGACCCAGGACATGTCTTTCAACCACTTGCATGGCCACATTGTCGATGAACCGAAGTATGGCAATTTCATAATATAGTTCAAGCCGTTTCCGCACGTGGAATATCTGGTTCAATTCAAGGGATATTTGTGCTCTGCTATCATCAAGACTAATCTTGTCTTTAGCATCCCTTGTGTCTTCTCCAAATTCGCCTTTTGCATTTTCTCTCGCATTCTTCCTGCTCTGTTTGATATGTTCCCTCAGAGCATTATCAAACCTTCGGGATTCGCTTAAAAGAATAGGATTAAACGTCATCAGAGGCCTCCTCTGATGATCATCAATCAACTCGTTCAAAGCAGCGTCAACTTCTGCATCCCAGGCTTCGTGGGTCTTCGAAATCATCGCGACTACCTCGCCACGGGTTCTGCTATCTGGGATCGCTGAACTGAGGAAGATGTCGTGGCATTCTTTCACCAATGTTTTGATGTCATTCACCAAATCGAACGCGGCGTCCCTCCAATGAGCTGATTGTTCTCGAAAAATCTTTTCCTCAACTTCGGGACTGATGGTCCCAGGCAGGTTTGTTCCTTGGCATATTTTCGATTCTGTGTAAATTTTTCCATAAATATTTGCTTCTTTATATCGCGATATATATTCCACCCATTTCTCAGGATCAGCACTCTCAGTAGAGAGGAAATTAAGATCGTCTTCAATTGACCACATACTCAAGTTCGCCTCGAGCTTCTCAGGTTTAACAATATCTGCCGAGAAACTTTCCAGTCGCTCAATGACTCGAAAACGAAGCTTGACCCTGGGATCACTTGATGGGATATCCTGGTATCGAGCGCGCAGGGCCGAATCAGCCATCTTCTGTAAATCTGTACAGAATTGCAAGGCGTAAAATCTCTGTGCAGCCGTAGTATCGCGCTTTTCCCCAAGTTTCTCAAGCTCTACTTCGCATTTTCGTAAGTTATCTCGTATTTCTGCAATGATCTTGGGCATGCTCTCTTGGATACGACGGCGACGTTCCTTGTCAATGTGATCCATGAGTGCTTTGATACCGGTTTGACTTTTGCGAACACTGGCCCATTCGGGCCTTTCAAATAGCCCAAGTTCGTTCTGGTCTCGCTCCTGATCACTAAGATCTGCTTCTTTGGGTTTCCTGTTCCGAAGACCAAACCAGCCTTGGTCGAGGTGGTTCTTGGTTGATGGTTCGTTTCGAAGCAGTTTTACCATCTATCGATGAGCCAGTCAGCCAATCAATCCATGCCTTGTTTACTCAAACTCAATCAAAGGTATTTGAAGCTCACCCAATCATCAGATGTTTCTTGTTTGCGATCGCACTTGGTCAAAATTCCTATGGTCCGACTTCGCAACCCAGGGATTTCTGAGAATAACTCCAGAGTCTTGTGTCTTTCAATATCTGTATCATCCACTACCCATCTTCAAATAGTCAGAATCGACGGCCTTTTCATGTGACTGCATAAACACCCGGAACCAGAACTTACAGCACGATATTACGTTCATTTTCAAGAAATGACCGCACCAAATCCTTCGCTATTGTTGCGTTATCCGTAAGATCACTATGGACACCGTTTGTTACAATTCGTTTCGGGGTAGATGATGGTCCTCGGTTCTGGACCAATCCTGGGAGATCGACAATAGTCCAGTGCATCTCGTTGGGGCCTGATCGTTCGATTCGAAGTATCGCATCGCTCAGAGTTTGCTCTGTTTTACCTTCGTCGCCGAAGATTCGCTCCGTTGCCTGTTCGAGTGAATTGGCATTTTAGTTGAGTTTTGATATTATAAACAGAGAAGAAAATGACCTCTTGGATAATTTGCCCCATGACGCTGGCGCTGAGATCGTCGCTCGTGAACCGAAAGTCTTTGGTCCTCTCTATGAAATCCTCATCATCCTGCGTTGTCTTGCCAGGAATGATCTCCGCTTTGACAGACGTCGATGTTCCAGGAGTCTGCCGAAAGGAGATTTTTATCGGAAAACGAGTGCACAAGGCTGATTCAACGGGGAACGAGATCTCCGTGATGGCCTGAAGGACGGAGCTTTTGCCGGTGTTCTGATCGCCGACAACGATAAGCTTGGGAGGTCAGTCTACTAGTACTTCATGCAAACAGGGACAACGTTGATCGTATACATACCTCAGGTAGGTCGACTGTACGACTCAGACCCAATCTGTGGAGATCATCAATGAAAGCCAGCTGTTTGGAACTTTCGACGCCAACGAAGTGACGGATTCTCTTTCCTGTAGGTGATTCAGTAGTTGACACGCCCATTTTGTGTTGTATGGATATATGCGTATGGTTCTTTGGTTCCTTGGAGTTGTTGTAGGATACAGTGAGTTTAGGAAATGTAAGATTACAGGAGAAGCCTCAGGGTATCTATGAAATACTTATAAGAACTTGCGGCAGGTGCTACTACATTCTACTTAAAATCTGCGTGTTGCCAGTTCAGGAAAGATCTAACATTTGGCGCGATGCTGAGCCAAAGTGAGTACGCAGGAGTAGGCAAACTAGGGCTGTGACTGCATGTGGCACAGCTACCCAGCGGTTCCTTACAGGGGTGATGAGCCAATCCAACAACTCACCAAAACTTAGTCTCAAGATATCAACTGGAAATTGCATGGAATTTACTCGACTAGTGCACCAAGGTTTCACCTCGATCTATTTTCCTCTGTTTGGCTTGATTACAGCGCATTTGGAATGCTGTAACTACCCAGAACCGAGATCGTCCAGCGCGTAGAGTGTGGCTATGAGTATCTTACGGGAATCCGGCACAAGTATCTGTTGCGACAGCCTTGCACTAAATATCCTCGCAAAAGGCAATTCAGGGATGCATCAGAGATACTTGGATGTCTGCTTCTCTCATGCGGTCTTTTAGGGCAGTCGCTCCCACGTGACCGCTCGATATCAAAGCGGCTGAACAGGCACCAAGGCAACAAGGCAGCAAGGCATCACCTCAGCGATCAGGTGATGCTTATGTCAGCAGAGAGCTTAGCTTTGATTTTATTCGCCGAAATTTTCTTCTTTCTTTCTTCAATTTCTCTTCAATTGCCTCTTCTCTGCTTGTTATGCCCCTGCATTGACTGACAGTCTCATCTTATGAAGGTGTCCGGTCAATTGCCTACACGCTCGTTTAATTGCACTCCTTTGAAAACACAAGCGAGCGATTCGTTGTGGTGAAAACCCGAGCTTCGTTGCTGGATTCCCACCCAAAACAAACAGAAAGAAGTTTCCCCCTAAGAAAAAAAAAAATTCTAAGAAATTTCTGCGGCCCGCCGGCCACCCTCCGTCACCACGTCGTCTCTCACCTGCCCCGCGACTTCTTTCTTTTCTCTTCTCCCCCTCCGTCTTTCACCACACGCAGCTGGTTCTGCCTTTTCCACCCCCCACTTCGTCTCTCTAAGTCGACAAGTCACTGTCTCGACTTTCTTCTGTCGCACTTACGCTACAAAAAAGAAGAACAAAAAGATGGCCCCCAAGAAGGAACAGGCGCCCGAGAAGATCCCTCTGGGACGACCGGGAAACAACTTGAAGAGTGGTATCGTATGTGAGCACAACAATCCCATCAACAATCAACTTTTATTATTGTATGTACTTATCTATTCATGATCAATTACTAATCATTACATCTAGGTTGGTCTTGCTAATGTCGGCAAGTCGACGCTCTTCCAAGCCATCACCAAGTGCTCCCTTGGTAACCCTGCCAATTTCCCCTACGCCACCATCGACCCTGAGGAAGCTCGTGTCATTGTCCCAGATGCTCGCTATGACTGGCTATGCGAACAATATAAACCCAAGTCGCGTGTCCCTGCTAACTTGACCGTGTACGATATTGCTGGTCTGACACGAGGCGCCTCCACTGGTGCTGGTCTCGGAAATGCTTTCTTGTCTCACATTCGCGCTGTCGATGCCATCTTCCAGGTGGTTCGATGCTTCGACGATGCCGAGATCATCCACGTCGAGGGTGACGTCGATCCCGTCCGTGACTTGAACATTATTAGCGAGGAACTCCGTCTTAAGGATATTGAGTTCACCGAAAAGGCTCTAGAGAACCTTGCCAAGCAGACCAGGAGAGGAGGCCAGTCACTGGAAATGAAGAAATTGAAAGAAGAAGAAGCTACTGTCGCCAAAGTCCTTCAATGGCTCAAGGACGGAAAGGACGTCCGCAAGAACGACTGGACACCAAAAGAGGTTCGTACTAAAGATTTTTTACCCCTCTTCGTCTCCCGCTTTGCATTACATGATGAACAAGAGCATTTGCTCGAATATAACCCAGCTCGTCGAACACCTCGTTTTTAATACTCACGTTGAGGTTGTCTTGAGATAAAAACTCGTCTGAAATTATTTGCATTCTTGATCTTTGTCTGCCTTCTCCAATGTGAGTGGCCACGAGGCTAACTGTCACTCTGATTAGGTTGAGGTGATCAACCCTCTCTTCCTTTTGACGGCTAAGCCCGTCGTCTACCTGGTCAACCTCAGCGAGAAAGACTACCTCCGCCAGAAGAACAAGCACTTGCCCAAGATTGCCGAATGGGTCAAGGAGCATGCCACTGGCGACCCTATCATCCCTCTCTCCATCTGCTTCGAAGAGCGATTAACGCGATTCGAAACCGAGGCCGAGGCCGAGGAAGAGTGCAAGAAGCTTGGAACCAAGTCGGCGCTGCCCAAGATCATCGTGACTATGCGTAACGCTCTTCAACTGGGCAGTTTCTTCACTTGCGGTTCTGATGAAGTCCGCCAGTGGACTATCCGCAAGGGCACCAAGGCTCCGCAGGCCGCAGGTGTCATTCACACAGGTATGCTTTACATTGAACCATCAGAGAAGTTGTGAAGCTAATATTTTCATCAGATTTCGAGAAAACTTTCATTCAAGCGATTGTTTTCAACTACAATACTCTTAAAGAACTTGGTGATGAAGCAGCCGTAAAGGCTGCTGGAAAGGTCATGACCAAGGGCAAAGAATACGTCGTTGAGGATGGCGATATCCTCCTCATCAAGGCAGGTGCTGCCAAGGGCTAAACAAGACAATATTGTTTGTTTAATTATCCCCCCGAGTAGCTTTGGGGTTGCCATTATCCACTCTTCAGCAGGCTCATAGCACGAGTTAGTTGCGAGTATGGATGATAGTAAATATAATTGATGCCATAATGATTCTGTGCATTTGAACGCATTCACATACTTAAGCCTTGTAGTACCAGTGTATGCATAATGTTCACTAGTCTCTTGGTGGCAATTAACGCGCCAACTTAAACTGTACCTTTCCCCGCGTGCAAAAACGTCGTCACATGCGGCCCGGCGCACCCCTCCATAAACAACTCTTCACAAACCCCAGCTACCTACGATACGCCATCATTCTCTACTGTAAGTCCTCTGTTACTGTTACATTTGAGTCTGAGTCAAATATACTATATCAATTGGCTCAGTCTTCTTTCTGGCCATTGCATTGACTGTTGCTAAGCTATCTACCCTGCGTGTGCCTATTTCAGATCAGCAAAATCTCTTATCTCGACCTCCCTTCAGACGAACATACAATCAGACGAGCACACGACATCGAGAGCAGTGACTATCTAGGTACTAGAGCTATAGAAGAGCTCATATACACGACATCTTTACCCTAAAGAGATATATAAACCAAAGAAAGAGCTATACACAATGTTCAAAAAAGAGTGCGCACCCTTTCTGTTCAACTCGTGCACCATGAACAACTCCTAACTCTGCTCTATGTATAGTTTCCAAGCGGGGTCACGCTCAAAAGTCAAGTCCTCCGTCCAACGAGGCCTGCGCTCCAAACTCATTGAGACCTACCCCGGCTTCGAGCCATACATTGATGAAATCATGCCCAAGAAGGCTTCACTCGAAGCCGTAAAACTGTACGCCAGCCCACCTACTCTTATTTTCTACTTTATGTAGGAATCTACTAACGAGAAGGATAAAAGCCCCGACCGAACAACCCTCTACACAATCGACTCAAACCCGCTCTTCTACCAACCCTTCGACGGCCCTCCAATCCCGCACCTAAAACTAATCCATTCCTTCCCGGACGTCGTACCCAAAATTCAAATTGATCGCGGCGCAATCCGATTTGTGCTTTCGGGGGCTGCGCTTATGGCTCCTGGATTGACGTCGGCTGGTGGAAGGTTACCGGACAAAGAGCATGCGCTGCAGGCCGGGGATGTAGTTGCTGTTAGTGCAGAAGGGAAAGAGGAGGTTTGTCTCGTGGGGCCGTTGAAGATGGGGACGGAGGAGATGAAGGAGAAAGGTAAAGGGGTAGTTATGGATTCGGGTCATTATTTGGGAGATGGGCTTTGGAAGTTGAGTTTGGATTAGATAGAGAGTAAAAAGTAAATGGACTTTCTCACACCCTATGGAAAGGTGTTGAGCTTTGAATTGGTTACTAGGTATACGCTAAGTGTAACTCCAGATCATTATTTATAATTATACAGTAAAAAAGATCAAGAATTATGATAGGAATCATCGAGCCCGCTGCTTCCTCCCTCGGAAACAGAAGCGCCTTCATCATCCGTCTTTGACGTGATCGGCGAGAGATTGGCTGCTGTGGTGCTGTCGCTGGCGATCGATGACATATCACTGCCCTTTCGACCACGGTGTTCGGTACGTCGTGGAGAAAGAGGTGATGATACCGCAGGAATGCCCAGAGTCAATCCCAGCCCTCGCATATTCCGATTCCCAGTCTCTGTCGGGGTTCCTGCTTTTTGTGGTGTCATCGATCGTCGAATACCGACTCGATCGATCGTACGCCGTAGCATTTCTCCAGACCCATCAAGTGCAATCAAAAATCGTGCCAGCTCGGCACAGAGGTCCCAGTCGCTTTTGTGCGCTGCAAGTCCGAGTAACCGTACCGCGGAGTCTTCGGTTCTGGCCTTACTAGTTTCTTCGTCTTCCTCGTCATCGAGGGCTTGGAGGACTAGTAGGTAACCTGCCGCGGTCTTGAGTGACCTCAATTTCAGTGCTTGCTCAAACAGATCCTTCGGAGGTGGAAGATGTGCGAAAAGCGTGCGCCATGATCGGATCTCATTCTTCCGCGTGCACTGCACTACGATATCGAGATAGACGTCTGCTGGAAGCGAGGCTTGCAGGAATGAAATAACAGACGGTAGTAGTGGCTGTCGAGCTTCATCCTGTGATTCGTCCCGGCGAGGCCCGTCAACAGCGTCGTCAAGAACGTGGTGAAGGAGTATTTCGAGAGCATGGGGGAAATATGATAGGTGAGAGTAGTAGTGTGATAGTGAAAGAGCAGACGGCATGTCAACACTGGCGAGACTATGCCGGAGGAAATATGGGAGGAATAGATGTGTCTGCGTCCGGCTTATTAGCGCTGAACCCATAGCAGTGAAAGAAGACTCACTCGTATGGCATATTTTAATATAGAAAAGGTTACGTCGCGCCTTTGAATCATCTCGGACTCAACTCCAAGTATGATTCCTTTATTCAATAAGACTGATAATGGATAAAAGTCCACGGGAACTGGAAGTGGCTTCGGGACATCTTCACGCTGTAAAATCTCTTGGACGTCGCTCCATGCGACGAGATCCCGTCCGCAGAACATCCATAGCGAGTCTCTGAGGGACAAGTTGCTTTGAGCCGCTTTGAGAACAACTTCAGCCGACGGACTACTCGGCGCTGGCTCTTCTGCCGGCGGAGCGAAATTGAATGATAGTTGATCTCGCATCAAGACATAGTACTCCACGTCTTGGGCGACTATGCGCATGTCGTATTTCAGATCTCCGCTGTCGGACACGGATGGCTGCAATAGAACTAGGTTGCCATCTACGAGCAACAAGACTGATGCCACCTTGACATCCTGTGAGGGATCTCCATTTCCTATATCTCAATATTAGCGTCCGCGATAGCAACAGTCGAGGGGTTCAAACATACGCATCTGCTCTTCTGGCAGAATCCAGCTAATAGAACGAACCCTTGTGGGCGCTCGCACAATTCCGTAGAATGCGATTTGCCCTACAGGGACCAAAGAGACGCTGCCGTACGTAGAGTTTATCACGTAGTGATAGAGTATATTGTCGTAGGTATATACGAGGAGTGAGTCTTCGCCTGAGGGCCCGATAAAAACAGCAGGCGAGGGCAGATACTCGGTATGCAAAATGTTGTGATTCGTCAGAGGCATTTCTCTGGAGTACAAACGAAGCTGCATCAACATTAACCTCCGTAAAATTTGGGCGTGGAGATCAAGAAACATACCTCGTACGAGCCGTTGCTTTCCACGGCTGCGATCAGGATATGGCCGTACCAGCACATACCACCCCGAACAGCGAAAGAATTCTCCACAGCTGAATCTTCAAAAGTCTTCCAGCGACCACTACTGACACTATAATGAGCAAGACCCCTTCGTCCTGCAATCGACACATATCGACCGTCCTGTGACACCACACAGGCACGAATAGGCCACTGCGCATGAAGGTATGCAGGCGGATATTGTGCATGGTGCCATAAGGAGTCCTTTCCGGAAATCGTCATAAGGTCTGGTAAGTCATGGCCTCGATATAATATAATCTCGGTCCCGGTTTGCAAGAGTGCTCTGGATAGATTTGCTGGTGAGTAACAACCCGTCAAGGCGCTGCGGGCTGTTTCCAGCAACCACAGCCGGCGGTCGTTTTGAGCCGATAATATAATATCAGAGCCACCTCCAATCCAGCATCCCATCGACACCCCGGTCAACCAGTCTTCAGAATTGTTCTCAGCTATAGAACGATCGGCTGTAAAGCTACTGCCTCCGGGTTTGCCAAACACACTCCAATGAGCCCAGCCATTCTGGTAACCTGCGAAGAGGCAATAACCGTCTGGCGAATAGCTCATAAAGGTTAAATCTCCTGTAGCCTTGACTGACGCTGGTGGCTGGAGTCTGTGTGAAAGAACCACGTTCCCGACGTAATCCTTGGCCGTGTATACTAGAATATCGCCATTGCTGCAACTGACTGCAAGTAAAGAAAATCTGGCATTTACAGCAGCTTTGACTGCGCTGTCGTCGTCGCTTGTCGGAGTATGAAAACAATGACCTTTGAACAGTTTGGCGGATTGCTCTGTTTCGGGCGCATCTGTTTTTCTCTGTACAGTATAGGCATGTCCATCGCTCGTGATCCATATCAAGAGACTCATTGCTCGATCATAAACCATTTCAGTCACTGTGATTTTCTTGGGTGTATTGAGAATCCGACTTAGTAGCTCCGAGGTTGTTTGCGTGCCATTTTTGTCCGGAGTCCAGCGAATGCATTGAATGGCGGCGGGTTTAAGGGTAGCCACAACAAGTTCGTTATCCAGGGCCAAAGCTCCCACAATACCGGACTCTACTTTTATGGCCATTCTGAAGCGGATGCTAACATCTTTGATTCCATTGAACTCTTCGCTACCGAAATGACGCGCAAGTTGTTGACGGCGGTGCGGATTAGAGTGATCGAACTGCTGCTGATAGACTCGGGTATTGGCATCCGAAGCGACGGTGTATGTAAGTAGGTATCCATTCTGGGTTTGTGCGACCAGGATGGTGGAATCAGGGTGAAGGAGGAGAGACACATTCGGGCCGTAAGCTTTCAGGGATGTTTGAGATCGAGCGACGGTAGCGACCACGACAGTAGGCTAAGCCAAAGAATTAGTTAGCGAAAATTCATCGAGACCGGATTGATCGGTCATACTTTTGTTTGCCAAACTGATATAGAGGAGTCTGTCATCGTCGCAAACAATTGTCCATTTCGCGAATTACAGAGGCCATTGATGACCTCCTCGGCCCATGCAGAGGGGGGCTTCTGGTCCTCCGGCACGACCGGGGGCTTCTCACGCTGAATACCGTCATCTTCTGATGATTCGGTCGTAGGAACTCCTCGATCGCTTGAGGATGACGCCAAAGGAATACTTGGCCCATTGACCGCGTACACTCGAGGGACTCCATTTAGCCAGTACATGGCTCAATAATGCGGAGTTTGTTGACACACAGAGTTGGGGAAATAGACAGCTCGAGTCATCTCCGGGGAAGGGGATCTTACGGAGACGAGCATTGGCTGATTGTATCGTAATTGGCGGCCATTTCCCGCACATCAATCTGAATGTTGGACTTCTGACAAGAGCTGTCGTCGTTCAGCATGAATCAGAAGAAGATGTCTGGTCGGGAAACGTCAGGAGCTGTTGCTGGAATCACGTGTCGGATAGCTAGCCAGCCTTGGGGCCACCGAAGCATCTAGAGTCTTTGGCGGGATAACTTAGTTAACTTAGTTACCTACTGCTTAAATAGCCACTCCCCGCATTCCACGTCAAATTATTCTTGACGGCAGCAACACTCGTTCTTGATAAGTCAGAGGGAAGTTTCCATTGCAGCAATATGGTATGCTTCTAGATATCTACCTATTTTCGATGCTCTTACTAATACAAGTGGTATAGGCCCCATCTGATTCCAAAAAGCGCTTGGCGCTTGCCATCGTTGACTTTCTCGGATCAAGCTTGAAGGACGGTACTCTGACTGCGGAGGATGCTGATTCTATCGAAATTGCCCAGAACTGTATCGCCGAGACCTTCGGTGTCGATCCGACCGATAGCGCCGCTATGCAGGATGCCCTCGGCGGGCAGTCGCTCTTCAGCATCTACAACGTCTACGAGAAGCTCAAGGGCAAGACTGCCGGTGCTGCAGCAGGCGCTGCAGCTGGAGACGCCAAGCCTGCAGCACAGCCCAAGTCCAATGCCACCCCCGAGTCTGATAAGTTGAAGTCGGAGGGAAATGCTGCTATGGGCCGCAAGGAATACGATACAGCCATCGATCTTTACACCAAAGCACTCGCGCTTGCTCCATCGAACCCCATCTACCTGTCCAACCGTGCTGCCGCTTACTCGGCATCCGGTCAACACACACAGGCTGCAGCCGATGCCGAGCTTGCTGTCAATGTCGATCCCAAATATGCCAGAGCCTGGAGTCGTCTGGGACTTGCGCGCTACGAATTGGGCGACGCCAAGGGCGCCGTAGAGGCATACGAAGCTGGAATTGAGGCCGAAGGAAATGGCGGAAGCGATGCCATGAAGCGCGGCTTGGAGACATCCCGAAAGAAGGTCGAAGAGATGAAGCGTGCTGAGTCTGCACCTCCCGCTGAAGAAGTTGACAATGCCCCCGGAGCTTCTCGAGGAGGTCCAGGCGGAATGCCCGACTTGTCCTCTTTGGCAAGTATGCTGGGCGGTGGTGGTGCCGGCGGTGCCGGTGGTATGCCTGACCTTGGCTCGCTGATGAGCAACCCCATGTTCGCGAGCGTCGCGCAGAACTTGATGAGCAACCCTGATATGCTTAATAACCTCATGAGCAACCCTCGTCTTCGCCAGATGGCTGAGAGCTTTGGCAATGGAGGAGGTATGCCAGACATGTCGTCAATAATGAGTGACCCTTCCCTAGCTGAGATGTAAGTCTTTGACTAATCTACCAGTGGCCGAGTCAACACCAACTAACTCTTGTCTGAATATAGGGCCAAGAATATGATGGGCGGAGGCGCTGGCCGTGGAGCTGGCGGTCAGTAGTTGGTAATGAATCAATCATTTGCACGGGTTCTACAATCGAGATACCATAGAACTTCTTAACGAGCTATTTATGATGCTGGTTTGATATAGTACTTTTTAATACCAGAAATCACAGACACCAGCAAATGGGCTTCTATGACCTGTATGCTTGGGCCCCGGACCTCGTTCTGAAAGCGCTAGACCTGCGTAGCTACTCACCAGCACTAAGATAATATCCGCAAAGCCAGAAATCTTGGGGATAATGATATACAGAACAAAGCTGTCCTGAGGCTCAAGCTTCAAGCAAATACCTAGTTTCATAGATAGATACAGCGTGACGAGACATGAGAGCACGCCAGATAAACACCTCGCTCAGGTCAACGATCAACGGTACTTCTTTTCTTGCAAATTTCTTGCAATACTCGTAGCATCTCAAACATAAAAGAGAAACATAAATGGCCAATCCCAAAGCGCCAATTATGACAGCAACACACATGAGAGGAGATCAGAGGAATAAATACATAGAGAGAAAAGAAGAGACAAAAAGTCCCGTGCAATCGCGCTGACATCTCATGACATAGACAGAAGATGTATAAAATACATGGAGAAGATTAAAAAGGCTGACGCCGGTCAAAGTAGTGAAGAAAGATGATTCCTCTGAAGCAGGATAAACCCCGACCCGAACCACATCTAGTATGCAAAGTCAATATATTACAAACGCAGGAGTGAAAACGTAATAAAGAGGTGCTGATGTTGATAACGAGACGTGATGGTTTCCGAATGTATGTGTGATTTCCATAGAATGAGTCTAAATGACTGCTTAGATATAATCTCTTGCAGCCTTTTGAAGTTCGATCATTCTCCATCCTCGTGTCTCGGGATTGTTGACATCTTCAGGGATTCTTGTAACACCAATGGCATAAGTGACGAGCTGAACACGATCTTCCATTCCTGCAGCAAGCTCGTTCGTCTTAGCGTTGCGGTAGACATGTACTTCCTGAGTTCTGCAAGTGACGACGAAAACAGGAATGTCACCAGGCTCAAGCATACGAGCATTGGCAATATCAACACCTCGAATGTCCAAGATACGACCGTCGGACTTCAAGCCGAGCGTTGTGTATTGTTGTGCCAAAGCAGAGTATACTGAGAACTGAGCATCAGACAACCACATTTTGAGAGTTTCGATATCTCCCTTGACGTATGCGTCGAGAACTTCTGGCAAGATGTATTCGCGCATCTCTCGTAGAAATGGTTCGAGCTGGAAGCTGGGATCCATTTCACGGAACTTCTTGATAACTCTGGCGGTTTCATTTTCGGCGAAAAAGCCTGCCACGCGGTCTGAGATGCTGCGGGCTGTGGAAATAAGAGGGTTTTCGGATTCATTGTATGTATCTTTGAGAGAGAATAGTCTTTGCATCACTGGGCTCTTATCGCGGAAGTCCTTCCAGGACTCTTTCCATGCCGAGTCTTTATGAAGGGTAAGATTTGTGCCGGCACTAATAGATTCAGTCAGTGAGATGATGGTTCAAACAGAGAGAAATAAATAGCTTACTTCGGATCTTCCTCCATAGGTTCCAATCGAGACGATTTGCCTGATTTCAATTCGTTCTCTTCACGCAGCTGTCTTTGACGGCGACGCTCTTCTTTTTCGATCCACCCACCATAACGAGAGCTACTGCCATCGTCGATAGCTTCCTTAACGCTCTTATAAGCTTCGGTCTCCCTGACTGGTCGTGTGACTTTCTCAATGCCTTTTCCAGTTGCAGAAACACCTTTACGCAGCCCCTTGACTACTGGGGTCTCCCATGTCCAAGCTGCTCCTTGCCCGATAACCCTTCCAGTAGATTTCAGCGCGGTTGATGTGGTGGACGTTGCGGTAGACGAAGCAGCCTCATAAGCAGCACGGGCTCGCTTGACTGACTCACTCTCGGTGAAGGTGTGTGCAGATGATGCAAGGGCTTTTGTACCTTCTTCCCATTCTTTGGATTTCTTGAATTCAGATCGTAGAGTTTCGGTGAAGACTTGCCATGGTGTCTTGTCACCGTGTGGCGGAGGAGGAGGAGCGTCTTTTTTCTTCTGCTCTTGAGATGACTCGCCTTCGTCTTCCTTATTCTTTTCGCTATCGGCTTCGGACTCGCTACCGGCTTTTTTCTGATTCGTTTGCGCTTGTTCCTTTTGTTCCTGGCTTCGGATCGCGGTGGAATGGAGAGATCGTCGGGAAAGTAATACAGACGATAAAAGTGTGGTTTGGAGAGAGGGACCTGATTGCGGCGTCCTCCGGGCGTCACTCAATAGTGTGCTAAGCCTCCTATACTGGTCATTTGATGTTCGCGAAAGGTACGCTCGCCCAGGTAAGAGTGTAGCTGTCCGCGCTGCGATCGCCGGACCGAATCTTGTCGACTGGATCATCCTCGGCGAAGGGGAGTAGTCTTAGGCCGGTACAACTCAGTCCAGCAATGCTTATTCAATCAGTACAGCAAGCGTATGGCGCAGAATAATGTACACAAGGTAAAAGTAAGAGTAACTCGCGAGAATGGCCGAGGGATTAAGACTTTATGGGGTTGTGGCGGAGAAAATATTATTCGTCCTGAAAAGCTAGACCCGATGCTTCGGCGCCAAGACTCATCTCCCGGCTTAGGTACGGTAACTTCTTACCCGTTCGTAAATTCTTCAACAAAGTCATCTACGATAATTGCAACGCCTTTGCTCTCCCTTAACCACAAATTGGCTGCGAACTCTGCGGCTATAGAGGCCGTGCTACTGAGCTTCTGTTGTGGCCTTGGACCCATTGCTCATCTGCCATATCCCCTCCGAATCGCCCATCATGAGGGCTCGACTATTGAAAGCCGTTGAACACACCGTGCCATGGCTCAGTCGTGGTGGCCGGCAACCATTGTCACAGATTGAGGCTCGTTCTCAGTTCTCGACTGTACCCCCTTCATATGCACCTTTCAATTCAGCACGAGACTCCGCCGTTCGTCGCCAGAGAGAAACCGATGCTCTCAAATCAAACCAGTCCACTGCCGAGTCCTCGAAAAGCGATCCGGCAGTTGCTGGTATAATCCGTATGATGGCAGACCAGAAACAGGTACTTGGTCAGAAGGCTGGCACCTACGCAGATGGGTTGAGGGTACGACAGGAGGAATCATATCAGCCATACAACAATCGAGCGCCTCCATATAACCTACACGTCTATGCCCACAAACACAATACGATAATCACACTTACAAGACCTAACGGAAACCCTATTATGTCGCTCGGCTGTGGTAATATCGGATTCCGCAAATCTCATCGCTCGGGCTACGATCCCGCCTACCAACTTTCCTCGCACGTCTTTGCACAAATCCAAGAAAAGGGCTTGTTACATGAAATCAAGGGAATTACTCTCGTTTTCAAAGGCTTTGGCATGGGCCGCGACGCTTTCATCAAGGTTTTGCTCGGAAACGAAGGACGAAACGTTCGGCCGCTAGTCACACGCGTCACAGACAATACCACAATCAAATTCGGTGGTACGAGAAGCAGACATGTGCGCAGATTGGGTTAAGGGGATATCGAGTATTCGCTCACCAATTTCTTTATGTGCACTTGATATACTTGTGGTTTCAGTCAGAGCTGAGACAAACATCAAGGACGGCGTACTGAGGGGAAATGCCAACGGGCTTTTACTTCATCAATCTGTACTATATATGTATCATCTCATTTTTCTTCAGATTGGCGAATACTAGAAATAATTGAGTATAATTTATGCATCCAAACGTATTCAAGAGCAAAAAGCTCAGGTGAATCGGCCTCTCTCACATGCCTTCCCAACGCGGATTAGCGCGACATGTGATTCTCGACGAGACATTCGCGAACGAGACGAGGCATCATCGTTCTTCTGCTATATCACTGGCTGCCATGCTTTTCTCGGCTCCTGGGAATCCTTTACGATTAAGCACCGGGATTCCGTCTTCCCCATGACGCCCAAAATATCGACTTGATTCAACCTCTCGGCACTTCCGCTGTGCTCAATCCGTCGAGTCGTGACGGGAAACCACCTACTGCTCGCGGCTGTCAGGCAACAAACAAAACATTGTCTATCCGAACTGCCTCTGCGCAGCTTGACGAGCTTCTGTGCTACCCTTGCGAATTCACCGATGCTGCTTGAATGCACCCGTTAAATCCATTCCTCCGTGCCTTCTTTCGAAGCACGGTCCCTGGACAGTGTGTCCCGGTCGAAAACCATGTATGCGCGATCGCCCTTACGCACACTTTCAAGGTTCTAATCATTACTAGGTGCTCCTAGTTCCCACGACAGAGTCTTTGTTCGGATCCCGAGATAGAGACTCTAATGCACTTTACTCGGATCTCGTCTCCTCCGAGGAGTTTCTTGGAAGCCATGTCCTACGAATACCAAACCCGCCTGGTCCGTCGCATAAACCAGATGCTCCCAACGCTCGAGATACGCGGGCCAAGGCCAAGCAAGTAACGACTGTTAACGGCCGCACGGTAATAGTCAAGGAGAATTCGGTATACAGCAACAAAGGTGGGCAAGTTAGTGCAAGCCTAGGTGTTCTATGGCTAATGAACTCCAGGATTCAAATCGCTTTGTCAGGCTCAAATCATATCGGACGTCCTCTATCACACACCAAATCATAGCTCGCAACCATGGCTCATTTATTATATTTCCAAGCCGCTGATCGGCACTTACGATCCTGGAAAGATAATCCCGGCCGTACCCTCAGGGAACATCCAAAGAACCGACGCTGTACCTTCCAATCGAAATGCCGGAGACTCATCGAGTATTCAGAAAAGGGATATCAAGTCATTTGCAGAGCTATTGTCACACTTCCCAATGATTGCGAGACAAATGCAGCCAGGTCTTGACAGATTGTTTCGCGAATTCGGCAAGGAGCTAGGGAAGCCTTTACCACCACCTCCGTCGCAATCACTAGCTTCTCCATCCAAAAACGAACAGTGGGATAGTGAAGGAACCGACCCGTCGCAAGCAGATCGATTGCCATTTAACTCTGACGAATATTTCGCTGATGATGAAGATCTCATGCGCCGCAGTCTGGAAACAGCCGTTACCGCCGCAATCGACCTTTTTCGTCTAGTTGACAAGCAGCAGCTCTCACTTCTTGGAGCTACTACCGACTTGACCGGCCCTCTAGTAGAGCGACTAATCGAGAAATACATTGCGCAGCAGGTTCATGAAACGCTGTTATTCCCCCGGCTTTGCAGTTTCCGTCGAAGTGAGGATGTTGAACTTGATACAAGGATCCGACAAATCGAGCACATCGATGTGTCTCAGGTCGGTATCGCTATAGAAGGCGGTCTCGCCGGCAAGAAGGAATTGATGAATCGGCTTAGTAGAGGTGTCGAAGCATTTCGAAAAATGAATGATGCGACTTGTCCTCAGGATATGCTTGACGTGCTGTTGGCAACTATCAAGGCCGTTACGGAGACGGATGAATCGGATCGATCGCTGGTGTCATCGGAGAAGCAGCCACCTGTTTTTACAGTGAATGCAGACATCCTGGTATCCATGCTCCTCGTCGTGGTGATCAGGTCTCAAGTTCGCCGACTTCAAGCTCGGCTTCTCTATATGCAACACTTCATTTTCGTTGATGATGTTGAGAGCGGAGAGATGGGCTACGCTCTGAGCACTTTGGAGGCAGTCTTAACCTACCTGGTCAGCGATTACGCTCCACTTCGAAAGGCTAGCGCGCGCAATAAACGGCTTTGGCAGGCTACAAAGACTGGCAATACAAGAGATATCAGATCGATTCTAGAGCCCAACGAGGACGAGAATAATGAGGACTTTTCTGCGTACGATAACACAGACACCAATCCGGACACATTAGACAAAGAAACAATCAGAATCCCACCACTTGAACAACAATCTATTAGATTCGCACTTGCTAATGGAAACTCGCCTGAACCACATGCAGATACTGAAATTGAAAGCTCACCGTTAGAGCCTCCACCTTTAGCTCATGTGTTTCCTTTCCAGACTTGGACGGAATCCACCTCGAGTAACACTGACAAGAGGCCCCGGAAAAGGGTCTCCATGGACGTCAGCAGTATATCGGGCTCATCTATGATCTCTTTGCTATCCAGAACAACAACCATTGCCTCGACGTTCAGTGGTATCGACGGTGATACCTCAATCGAGACACTGAGCCATACGCACGATCCTGCTGGTGATTCAGTGCCGATGATGGCAGTTGAAAGCCACCAACCTGGCGCTCTAAAATATCTTCTCAGTCTGCATGAATACTACTCAATCGATGTCATTCTTGAGGATACGAATCGTGATGGCACCACACTACTCAGTGCAGCTGTTCAACACGCCAACAAAAGGGTAGTCGACATCATCACAGACTTTTTGTTGGCTGAAGCAGATATACATACAATCAGCAGCTATCTAGAGAAAGAAGATGTACGAGGACGGACAGTTGCGCACTATTTATTCAGTGCTCCTTATCTGATGTCTTCGCTCGGAAGTCTTCTACCTTGGCAGAAAAAGGATAAACATGGGCAGACACCTCTATTCGCAATATGCAGATCATACGATCATATCAATTATCAAGCCATGGTAAATGAGGCTCTGACAGTAGCGCAAAGAGCCCAAGATGATGGACAGCCTCTCAGAATAGGCGATCATGTGGACTTGAAAGGCAACACTCTTCTGCATATCGTTAGCGACCCTGCGATCATAACACGAATCCTAGCAGAGTGTGACTGCGATCCGAATGCTACAAACGAGAAGAAATTTACTCCGTTGATGGTGGCAAGCAAATACGGCCGGGTTGATTTGATGCGAAGACTCTTTGCTGATCCTCGAGTTGATACACATATGACAGAAAGTCGAGGTTTAACAGCTATTGAGCTTGCTAAAGATGATGAAGTACGGAACAGGATTGACGATATGATTCTGTTTCTGAACCCCCCCGTAAATTCTGGGGATCTAACTGGGCGAATCACCACAGTTGTGCGTTCTCTTTTCGTTGAAGACGCCACTGTGAGATTTATATTGAAGTCCGGTGCCCAAGCATCTTCTGATACTACATCAATTAACGGCACAACTTATACCATTACCACATGTCGGCGATCTTTTGCCGACTTTGAACACCTGGCCAAATGTCTAGCAGTCGAGCATCCGGCATCTTACATTCCAAGCATAACTGAGGCCCGAAGTCCTTTCCAGATTCATTCGAAGCCATCTCGCGCCATTCTTCATGATATGCAAGGTCGTCTCGACCAGTTTTTAAGAATCCTTTTGACTCACCCGACCTTTGCCACACATGAAATGCTCTGGGAATTCTTCCTTATGCCAGAATTGCAACCTGACATGATGATTGACCGATCGCAACGCAAAGCCACGGTTCTTTATGAAAGCATCTACGATGACTACTCGCCCATAAATGCTGACGGTATCAGAGATACAGAGCAGTTCGTGGCTCATGCCCAAGAAGTTGTACGAGCTGTTCATGCCAATACACGGAGCGTCATACGACGCGGACACTCGGCACAGCATGCAGCATTTGACTTTGGGGATGCCGCTAGCCTTTGTGCGTCGATTCTGGCGACATTCAAGGCACCGTCCAACGCGATTCCAACCTCACATATTGATGCCTTTGCTCAATACGCCGCTGCTATGAGTACATCTTCATCAGACTCTTCTCCTCTCCTTCAATTCCTCACAACCATCACATCTATACAAAGCACAACCACTGCAGTATTGAATGCACTTTCACGCCCAGGAAGACTAATCTACACTCTTTCATCTACGAATCGTAACTTGTCGCGATCTCGATCATCTCTAGCATCTTCATCGCTACCGAGGAAATTCAACCTCAACCTTTCTGTTCTTGAGGAATCGAGACAAAAGAATCTGCGAGAACTGGAACAGAAGATAAATGAATCAGAAGCTCAGGCATCACGATTATCGCGCGAGATAGCGTGGAATAAGGATGTGGTAGTTAGTGAGCTCGCTGGCTGGACCTCCTGGCGAGAAAATGTCGGGCGAGACGCTATTCGAGCATTTGTCAGGGCTACCGTCGTGCAAGAGAAGGAACGCGGACGCCGACTCGAAAGATGCCTACGGAATATCAGGGAGTTGCCCCCTTGGCCAGGTGCGGCCAAATGATGATTAATTATACCATAAGAATTGAATGAATACTTCTAATACATTCTCTCTGTGTCATCATAAGAATCTTTATCTGACATTTTTCTCTCGCTGGATATCTAGATTCATAAAGGACGATCGTCTGAAAGGCTAGAACGAGGATGAAGAGAGATTTCACGGAAACATTCGATGTCTAGCATCGATACAGCCAGCGCTTGGTGAACCTGCAATCAAGGAATGAAAAACGAAGCTAAACCCAACTGCCGGACTGTCGCGTTGAAATGCTGATCCTGTTCAGGTGTTATGTATGGCTTCTTGGGTCATCAGGGAGTATTTCTCGGAATGCCGACTCATCTGAAGCCGCCGAGTGGCGATTATCACGTCCCGTCCGTGACATATAATCATGCTGTTGATCTGTATGCGTATCGTCCAGCGGCGGCGACACGATAACAGGGATACTAGTAAGCGAGGCACGCTCGCTATGATGCATAGACGAAGACGCAATATCGACTTCACCCATCTCATTTCCGCTCAAAAGTCCCTTTCGCTGCTCAGCCTCCGTCTGATCCACGGGCACATATTTCCCTTCTCGCAGCACATACACTTGCGACGACCCCCTGCGCTGCGAATGATCCACATCCTCAACCACGGCGAAGTTGAGTGACGACGCACGACTTCTGCTGAACATGATTGATTCCCGCTCCGAGGCGAACGAGGCGCGCTTTGTGAGTGCTTCTTCGTCTTCTTGGACGTTCAAGTGTTGCGATGATGTTCCCTTGCTTTTCTTCTTTTCGAGGCGACGTTTGAACCATCCGCGGCGTGTGATGCAGTTGTCGTGGCTGACGAGGTATGCGATGAGACAGATGAACAGGGCGGTGGCGAAGATGGCTCCTATTATGATTCCTGCTAGGGGCACTTGGCCGTTATCGTTATTGTTATTGTTGTCGCTGGTTGAGTCTCGGCCGCTGATGGTCGATCCCAGTGTTGAAGGCACGCGAAGGAATAATGGGACGGCGGAGACTGAAGAAGCTCCGAGGAGCAGCCAAGTTGATGCGCGCATTTCGGTATATTTTGTTTAGAGATGAGCAAGTGGAGTGAATCTGTCGGTTGTTCTGTATGGCGACGTGGCGCGGATCTGAGGGCTGATATATGCTACAGCGCATCCACGACAATCATATACATATCTATGGTGTCACAAGAACTTGTGGGTCGGGTAAAGTTTTTAAAATATACGAAAAGCTTCCAAGGCTCCTAGGGAGTCTGACAGCTCTTTATGTATTCTTTTCCAAAGGTAACTCCGGATTTAGACCCTGACCAAACTTTCTTAGCCAGCCTAGCTATACGTACTGGTAGTGGTACTATAATTGCATAAGAGCTAGTGAGATAGGTACAGCGAGGCTGAGAACCATTCTTCGCGTGGTGTGGTCTATGACTGCTGTCACCTGTGCTTGGAAGATAGCTAAGCCGTTGGTAGAGGTAAAATTTAGTGTCTTCACCGACCACGCTCCAAGCCAAATATGCCGATTTTGATTGAATCTGACATGGAAAGGGGCGAAGTTTGTTGGCTATTCTTTCAATTTCCCAACCTCTGACTTCTAAGCCACTCGCTCGCTGTTCAAGAGAGACGCGCAAGGCGGAGCTCGTCCAGGCTCTTCCTAAAGGCTAAAGCTTACGCCGCGGGATAGTCCTCCACATTAATGATTCCTTAGCGGGTGCACCGAGTCAGATGCGAGTTGCTTTCTTATTTGCCGTCTAGGTATTATAGAATGAGCTGTCACTGCTGGACTGCTTGTTAAGACGTTCGCTCTTCTTTGAGGTTCCTCTCATGTTCATCGGCAGTAATAGAATCTTACGAGGCACAGCAACTTTGAAAGTACAAAGCCCGAAAGTCTCGTTATACCAAGGTTTTCGACTTTACATTTGGCTTGATTCGTCGAATTTACAGAGATTAAGATGCAGTACTCCGTAGTCCGCAATCGTACAAACTCTGATTACTTTGGCCCCGTTGGCAGTCTGGCAACGGGGCTGGTGCTCAGCCTTTGAGGAAGACGTTAGTTAGGGCTAAGTTACAAGCCAGCCCCAATTTGGTCCAAGCTTGTACCCTAATGCTTCTATCATTAGACAGCCAATTATATTCAGGTAGCTCTTGTAGTTGGTTGTGATTTATCATTTTAGTATCATTTTACGATGTATGTTTGATGTTAACTATTCTCCCGAATGAGATCTTCTCGACGGAGTGACTTGAAGATTCAAAGATATAAGCGTGCTAAGGCGCAGTCACACTTATCCGACCTACTACATCCTCTCCTACCACATGGCAGTAACCGATCAGAATCTAAATGTTGAGCCCATGACATTGAAAGCTCTTACTATCATGAATGCAGTGGCTCGCAGGGCTGAAGCGGACGAGTCTGCGACGTGTGTAAGCTACTCAGTAAGCATTACATCCCCTATAGCGATCCAACAGGATTGCTTCTACAGTCCGGAACTTCTTTCAACCTTTTCGGCTTGGAAGTATCCTAGGACAAGGGTGTTTTATTTATCTGTGGGCTAAAGAACAAAAGAAGGTGTATGAAGTCGTGTTCAGGGCAAACACAATCTTCGAGCAGAATCGGCTGTTGAATCTATGGTCTTCACAAGCACATCAACATGTCAAGTTTTGTAGTTGTTACCAGACTTTGAAATCATTAAAAGGCTTCTTGGTTCAATCCATAAATTTGAGCGGCGATTTCCTCTCAGTAAGTACGAATAGAAGTCTCAGGTTTTCGGCTTAGAGAATTGTCTACATGATCTTCAGTGATCGATCGGATGCCGAATAACCTTGTCGCCAATTAATGGTGTGGAGGGTGGTTTATTTGACGCCTCCTGGCTATTGTACGTTGGAATCGCCTTGTCTGATATTAAGCACTTTATTGATCGAACAATAGCGTAATTGGGACTTTTTTGTGGATTGATTAAAAGTCTGTTAAATTGTGACTTGACTGATTTCGTTACGACAGTTATACGCATGAATTGCTGTGTTAGGTATTTCTTTCGATAATTTGCAAATTGTCATAGGTTTATAATAACTAAACCAATTCATTCTTGTCCAATGGCAGTCTCTAATTGATGCATACGCAACGACTGCCTTGACTGCCATGAAGCTGGAGGCAGAGCTATACTGCGACGGTAGTAGTGCATTGTATTGGAGAATTTGGGCACTAGCACCAAAGAAGGAAAGGAGGCAATATATGGGTAAGAAAAGGTTGTAATATCGATCTGTCTCTGTGTCATAGCTGGCTAACTTTCCTGTCCCTTTTATATATGTGAATCCCACACAAACGAATGACTGCAAATATTCCAATCTGTGTATAAGCAAATAACCAAAATTGGCTCTCAGCAAGGAGTCCAATATCGTCAATAATGTAGAAAGTGGTGTAAGGAGCGCATATTAGTATCAAATAGATTCATGCGCCATATCCGTTCTCAGCGTAGTGGTAAAATATGGCCAACACATTGTTAGGATTGTCAAATTTGAAGACGCCGTTTGGCACACAGCGTGGTCATTGGTCAGAACTGAACGTCTTGGCTAGGTATGTAATGGTAGCCCCTTTAAGTCCCCAGATTGAGTTCTACAATTCAGCCTCACATTCTTCAAAATCGGTCCACAGTAAAGCTAATACTACGCATATAGTTGTGCACAAGTCGTGTCATAGAATTTCACTCTTCAACTCTCTTCAATCTAGATGCTAGTATATAGAAAGTGAATCTATACCACGGTCGACTGGTTCTAATTGCAAACATGGCACGCCTGCTACGATCTATTGCGCTTGCCGGCATCACTTCTCTCGCCTTGGCTCAGAGTACAACTACCACCAACTCAACCGCTTCACATGCCACAACTGTAGAGGTGGACGTTATCTTCCCCATTCACAATGCAACTTATAACATAACCGAATCGCTCCCCATCGTATTCGCCCTACAGAATCTATCATCCGCCGCTGCTCTCGGATCCTTCATATTCGAATGGGACATTATGCCCTATGGTAGCGTTGTCGGAATCCAGGACCCCGGCGGCGTTTTATGTGATAGCGACAGCGTCTACTTCACCGCTGCCAATGCGACTACCGAACCATATATCTTCGTCAGCCAAACAGACGTGCAGAAGTGGCAGTATGGTCCGCATTATCCAGGCTCTGTATATGCTCTGCAATGGTATATATATTGGTATGCCGACACCACGCCCTGTGATACCGATCAATTCGGCGTGTCCGAATCGCTCTTTTTCAATATCAACAGCAACCAACCGGAACCCAGCTTCAGTAACCTGATGGGACTGTGTCCCCAGGTAGGCACTGTATATGAGATCAACACGGCATTGAAAAACAGCTCTTGCTCGGCGGTAGTGACCAATAATGGTACGGGTAACCCTTGTGCTGTCACTCTGGATCAGGGTACGTTGGGGAATATCTCGAGTACCTGGAAGGGCCTTGCTGCAGCGTCAACAGCCACCCCATCTACTAGTGCCCCGAGCACAAGTCCGACGGCAAAGCATAATGGTGCTGTTGGTATGGATGTCTCGTTTCCATATGTGTTGGTTGCTGCATTGCTTGGGTTTCTTGGATATAATGGCTTATGATGTCTCAATTGCTGTAATAAAATAGATTTTGCCTTTATGCCGAAGGACACCTTCGTTGACAGAGTCAAATCAGTAACGAGTCCTAATCGTCATGTTATGCGAACAATGCAAGACGAGGTGTGATCTTCAGATTGAACATGCCGAGTATCGTGTTTCGCGCAAACTTGACAACTTCACTTACACATGAATCTCATCAATGATACTATCTATCTGCGTATGGACGATCTGAGTAACTGCTCTCGTGAGGCAACATTGAATCCAGATGGTGGCTTAGGGTTAGTGACATCACCCCGCTGCCGCATAGGAACCTCACCGACGTCATTAACCAGGCAACCCTATATTACATATATAACCTTCTCTTCTTCTTCATCGATCTGTTATTTTGGTCAAACATTTCAACTTAATATACACTCAGACTTTATCAAATACTTCTATCCATTATTAAACATGCCTCTCGTCGTCCCAGGTATCAACTCCTCCTTGACCGGAGACAAGAAGAATGACTGGGTCGGCAAGCTCATGGGCAAGAAACTGTCCGACTCTACAAGTGACGAAGTGGTACGATCTTTCAACAGTCCAAGTCTAGATTGGCGAAATTGCTAACAGGATCTAGTCATTCGCAAAGCGAGATTTGCCGTCCAGCCATCGCGTCATAGGACCAAACGATATGTCAACTGCAGACCATAACCCTGACCGGTATGTGCTAGCTCATCTCGTGAGAGGCTCGATACTGACCGACGTTCGAAATCGATAGACTGAATATTCACGTCGATGATGAGGGAACAGTACGCGATGTCCGATATGGTTGAATAACTGACATCTCACGTCAGAGCTGAGGGACACGAATTGACACGATAACGACAAATATGTTTTTAATCTAATCTTCTGAACAATGTGATATAAGACATTAGCATCGTCTGCGAACCTCGTTCCTACACAGACCCGCAAATTAGCATACGTAGTTAGTATGGCTTGTTAGGGCTTTTGAGATCAACCTCCCCGCAGTCTAAGTGATGCGAATGTGCTGTCTTGCACTCTCTTCAGTAACCCTCCGTATAATGCGAAGTCTATACAATTTACAAGAGATCGCGGAATGAATGTCTTGCTCAAATGGAACATGTCGCCATTTTAGACACCCTAAGTAGGAACATCAGGCCTCTGCGTCTTTAAGAAGCCGAGATTTGACTCATTGGGAGAATTGGCGTGCCTCGATGGAAACACCATTATCAGAATGACGATACTCTTATTGCTGCTCGCCCTGTCTTTCATCAATCAATGTGGCCAGTCTAGTCAGGAAAGACAAAAACCTGTCTCGTGAAAACATCTCCTTCCAGACAGCGGACCACGTCGTGTCTCGATAAGCACTTTAAACTCGCTGGACTCGCAGACAGCTACGACCAGCTGTCAAAAATCAATACCAGAATGGCACCACCACACCTTGTATGAGAGAGGGTCCTTGTACGAGATCTCAACCTTCTATGTTCCAGCTTCAAAGAGCTGTAACACTAAGGAAACCTTACCCATGATGTCATGTATGATGATTGGTCAGATATGTGAGGTGTCACGTGTGAGCTAGCCGTATTCGGAAGAATCCAAACGAACGCGGGCGAGGAGCTGCCCCAGCCTCCTTCCACCCTCGTCAAGGGAGTGATACGAAACAAATAAGAGCGCTTCTTGTCCTCTGACATCAAAGACAATTGATCAACGGATGCGCGCAACTACGCCAGCCGGCATTTTTCAACGTCAGGTATTGCAACAATGCAATTGATTTTCGCAGCTCGTCGGGGCCGCCGTGTCCTGCATCAAGTGAACCTCCAACAGACCGCAACTCTATCGACTCGTGTGCCAATCGCCGTGAGCCATGTCCGACGCGTATTCCGTCTCACAGATACTCGCCCTGCTGTTAAAACCGGAACGAGCGTTCTGAATCAGCTCGGCGCATCGTTACAAAGAAACCAATACTCGACAACTACAACTACAACCTCCGCCGATCCTGCGAAACCCAAACGTCGTGGCCGACCACCCAAAAACGAAGACCCGACACCCAAGAAGAAAGCTCCTAAGAAGCGCAAGCCCAAGAAGAAGGTCAAGAAAGTGCGCAAGCTCTCCGAAGACGCCTTAGAAAAAAGACGCAAACAACGACAGGAGCAAAAGGTCAAGGATACGCTAAAGGCATTGATTGCGGAGTCATTGAAAAAAGAAGAGCCGAAATTGAGGAGCCCGATTGCTTGGAATTTGTTCGTTTCTGAGAAACTCAAGGGTATTGTTGATAAGGATGGCAAAAGCAGTGCTCTCCGTGATATCGCAGTTCAATATCGCGAGCTTCCTGAATCTCAGCGCGAGGTCTGTTTTCCTATTCTTATATGAGTTGTCAGTATGAGCAACGACTAATATGATCTTAAACAGACATTGAGCCAGGAAGCGACCAAAATGAGCAAAGAAAATGAAACAAAAATGAGGGAATGGGTACATTCGTACTCTCCTCTACGAATCAAACAGGCCAATGCTGCCCGCAAGCAACTGCCGAAATTCATGGCTAAACATGAGAAATCTCCAATCATCAAATTGAGTCCCATCCCCGATGATCGCCAGGTCAAGCGACCAATCTCTGCGTTCCTCTGGTTCTTCAAGGAGCGCGTGGCAACCGGGGAGTACCGCGGTCTTCCCGTTACGGAGATTTCTGAGCGTGTCAAGACCGAGTGGCTCAATACTTCCGACAGTGAGAAACAGGTACGTACTCATCAAGTATCACTCGATTGCTTAGATGCGGTACTAACGATTGCGATAGCTCTACGTAACTAAAGCAGAGGAAGACCGACAACGATACATAACGGAATACCGTGACACCTACGGCGAAGATCCCATCTTCGTCAAGGAGGGTGGCAGCAAAAAGAAGGCCGAAGAAGCCGATCTGTAAACTGTCCTAGCTGTCTTGTACGAAGGAGCTCTCTCTGAGCAAACGGTGGTGTTTGAGATACCGATATCCCCTCTGCCATGATTATTGCTGTATTTTTCTGGTCTGTCTGTCTATGTATTGAATACTCTATGTATCTCGGTCGGATTGGTGTCTCGTTCTTTTTCCTTTTATGTCTGTATTACCGTGAAGGATTGTATTTGTATCTTCGGATTGTGTTAGACTCAATTCATTGCCACTGTCTGATAAGGAGTAACTAGCATCTTCTCGAATGTGTGTGGATCAAAGCTAGGATTGATACTTACATCGTGCAGCCACATCCACGACCAGTTGTATGCGCATATGCATGGCTATTTCCCGATGCACAGAGACATCCACCCGAATGGCGGTGAAGCAGGTAGCCTGCCCCAAACAGGAACTGAGCATTGAGCGATACATTCAATTGAGGACTCGGAACTTTAGGTAGGCATGCATGGGAGATATTATTATTAGAGTTTCCAAGTCCTATATTTTTGATACTGACGCATGACATAGGGTGGTGGAGTGACATACATGTCTACGACGTACCGCACGCAATATTGATAGAGTACCAATCGATACTTTAGTCTCCATGAGGTGGATTGAGAGTGCTTGGGTACCTACATTGTCAAATAGTCGTGTCCGGGTTGGAGTTACATGCTGAAAGTTTCTTTCCTTCTGTTTATCCAGATGTCGAAGATGGATTTGTACATATTTCGGAGAAACATACGCACATCGTCATCCATTGATTAATGCACATGTGCTCTCACCACAAGAGGCAAAACTAATGGACCGAATGTGGGACTAGAGCGTTTACGGCAATGGGGTGCAGAAGTAAGAAAATAAGGACAAATAACAATTGTATTAAACACTATTTATTAACTATGTGAGGCACGTCCTTCCAAATATCCTAATAGGGGATATTAAAAGATTTATATATACATAGCTCTATATTAATCTTTCTAAAAAAATAAGTAATAATATTTAAAAGAATATTCTTAATATAGATATTATAGTTAATTTATAATACTTAACTAGACTATATATTATAATTAATATTAAAATAATTTTTTAATCTTTCTTTAGATTTTAAATATCTAAATCCTCTATATATAAAATAGTATATTAAGAATTTTAATATATCTCTTTAGAAATAGAAGCTTTAAAGCTTTATTCTTATACTAATTTAGTAATATCTATTAATTCTTAATATTAACACTATTTAAGAAAGTATTAATTATATAAAATCTTTATTAAATTATTAGTAATTATAGATTTAGTATTAATTTATTTAATAAGAAAATACTTAGCTTAAATTTTTTAATAAAGTTAATAATAATAAATATTAATATACTTTAAGCTAGTTTAAAACTATAATTTATTATTAATAAGTAGACTAATAGTTTACTTATTATTATAAAAAATAAAAAGCTCTTAATTAAGTATAAATTATATAGCTTTAAAAATCTATTTTTAAATATAAAGTCTTTTTATAACTTTAATAATAATATAGAATTTAACTTTAATAATTAATATTATAATAAATTACTATTTTATAGTTTTTTAGTTAATTAATTTTTTATATAACTTTACTAAATATTCTTTAGAGCTTATATAATTAGGATTATCTTTAAATAAAATATCTAAAGTATATATAAAAATATTTATTCTAGATTTCTTTAGTAATAAGTATTTAATTATAAGAAATTATATATTATAAAGATATTAAATAATACATCTAATTTATTAGAAATAGGCTATAGATAGATTAATAATATATTTAGTAAGCTTATTAATTATTTTTATAATATTAAATTAGATTATAATAGTAATATATAGAGTAAATTCTAAGAGCTTTTAAAAAATATAAATTTTAGTATTACTTATTTCATTATTTAAAATTTTAATATTAATTAATATAGATATTTTAATATTATTTATAATATTAAGCTTAAAATATTTTATAATTTTAGAAATATAAGTATCTTAATAAAGTTAAATTTTATATTAAATTCTATTCTAGATTACTTAAATATTAAGAAATTATTTAAAGTTATTTATTTTTTTTAATTTATAAGCTTATATAAGATCTTTTTTAATTTCTTTAAATAAATACTAGTTTTTAATTTTATTATAAAATAATAGAATATTATTAATAAAAAATAGTAAAATAAAACTATTTTTTATAAATAAATATTCTTTATTAGGAACTTAGGTAAATCCTAAAATTAATAAAATTTTTATTAATTTTAATTATTATAAATAAAGACTTTTATATAAATTATATAAAATATATTTAAGTTTAAAAACTTTCTTATTCTTTTTAAAATTATCTAGAAAATAAATATAGACTTTCTTATTAAATTTATTATTTATAAAGATATTTATAATATTATATTATATAATCTTAAGATTATATATAGCAGTAAAAAAAATCATAAAATAAAAGATTTATAAAACTAATATTATAGTATATATAATAAGTTTATTTTTTTCCTATAAATTATCTTATATATAGATTTATATTTTAAATTTAATAATCTTCCTAAATTTATTAAATTTATATTTAAAAATCTAAATTAGTAGTAATATTTTTTTATTAAGTTTAAAAATAATTATAAATATATTTTTTTTTTTTAATATTTTATACTCTAATCTTATAGTTTCTATAAATTATTTTATATATTTATAATATATAGCTATATTCTAGTTTTTAAGCTCTAATAATAAAAATTAAGCTAATATAAAGCTCTTAATCTTTTTAATAACTACTAAAAAATATTTTTTAAATATAAAAAATTATTATAGTTTTTTTTTTATAAAAAAAATATATTTCTACTTTCTCTACTTTTTTTTTAATAATAGGCTGTTAAAACTAAAAGTATAAACTTATTTTAAAACTTTTTAAATTTTTAATCTAGTTATAATATTAAATTTTAATAAATTAGTATTAATAATACTAAGATATTAATATAGATTAGAATATTTAATTTTTATTAATTTATTTATTAATTTATTTAATAATAAAATATTCTTATTAATTAGTAGAGTAGTAATAATATTATTCTAATTAATATTATATTTTTTATTATTATTTAAAGCTAGTTACCTATTTAAATTATTTTTATTATTTTTTTTATTATTATCTAAAGTTAGTTATTTAATTAGATTATTTATTAATAAAGTAATATTAATTAAGCTATAAGCTTCTTTAAATAAAGTAATCTAATTAATAGAACTAGTTTTCTTAGATATAAAATATAAAAATTAAAAAAACTAAAGATTTAAATAATTTATTATTTTATTACTTTTTATTATATTTTCTAGCTTAGAATTAGTACTTATTTTATTATTTTTATCTATTATATTAATCTCTATATTTTTTATATTCTTATTTTTTATTTTTTTAATTAAATTAATTTTTGAGCTCTCTACTATAAAATTATTAAATCTTTTATAAAGAATTATATTTTAAGCTTTATTTTTATTATTTTTATTAATTTTATTAAACTTAATAATATTAATTTTTATTTACTACTATAAGAGTGTAAAATCCTTATTAATATTTATTTTTTTAATAGATAAATTATTTTTTATTATTATTATTAATCCTATTAAAGTATAGTTTATATATAGACTTATATCTTTATTAATAGAATTATATATAGCTATATCACTAACTTATTTAAAATTTAGTATAGTTATATTCTTAATATATATTAATATATCCTTACTAATAAATTCTTTAATAAATAAATATTTAGGATTATACTTCTTTATTTTATTAAAAACTATATCTTATATATATATAATCTTTATCTTACTAGATCTATTAATCTAGATTTATTAAATATTATAGACTTTATATTCTATAAGATATCTAATTTATATATATAAAATAATTTTTTTATTTTTATTTATATTAATCTATATATATATCTTAGCTTTAAATAAAAATAGATTTTTTATATATAGCTTTCTTTTATATATTAATTTATATAATATTTTATAGTCTAGAGCTTTAATTAAAATATAATTTATAATTTATATTATTACTCTTATAGTCTTTAACTATAAATTTTATTATAGATTAGTTTTTTAAATTATATTTTTTACTTTTATATTAATAATATAATTAGCTTTTTTTATAGATTTATTCTAATTTAATATTCTTAGTATAATAATTATTAATTTTTTATTATATTTAGTATAATAGATTTTAAATAAGATTTTATTAAGTATAAACTTATTATTAGTATAAATCTCTAATATTTTAATCTTAAAGATATATTTAATATATTTAATTATTATCTTAAGATTACTATTAACTAATTTTATATATATAATAATTATTATATAAAATTTAATATATAGATTTATTATATAAAATATATATAAATCTCTATTAATTACTAGATTTATAATAATAATATTAATAAATAAGATTTAAAATAATTAAGTTAGCTTAGTTATTAAAACTCTACTTAACTATTTATTTATTTTAATTAATTTATAAATTTTATATTTTTTTTAAAATCTTTCTTTATTTTAATTTATAATCTAGTTTATAATAATAATAGCTCTCTCTATAGCTTCTTTAAGCTTTAATATAGTATTAATTCTTATATATTTATATTATTTATATTATATAAATATTATATTTTTTAAAGTCTTTTTATTAAATAAATTTATAACTAATTTATTTAGTATATATTATTTAGATTATAAATTTAGATATTATTTAAAATAAAATAATTTACTATTTAGTTTAATATTATAAAGTTTTTTTTTTATATATTTATAAAATAATTAATTATTTATATTATTATATATAATATTATACTCCCTAAGTTATTCTATAAATATAATATTAATATATAGATCTTTTATATACTATATTTTTAATAAATAAATCTTTTCTAATTTAATTATACTATTAATAGAATTTATTAAAAATAAAATTATTTTTTCTAATTTAATTATCTTAATTTAGATATTCTTAATAAATATTTATTTTTTATTAGATTTAAGATTTCTTATTCTTATTTAATTATTAATTAGATATATAGTTAATTTAATATTAAAAATTTAATTATTAGTAAATAAATTATCTCTAATAACTAATAATAAAACTAAAATAATTATTTTATAATAATTAATTTTATTAATAAAGTTAATTTATTCTATTTTTTTATTATTCTAATTAGTATTTATTAAATAATTTTTTTTTTAATTATTATTATTAATTAAGCCTAGTTTCTTTTTTATTATTTTTAATTTTATAATATAAGAATTATTTTAAGATTTAATAAAATTATTAAATTTTCTTTAAATCTCTAGATTAGATTTTTAGTTAGTTAAATATTTTTCTAGATTTATATATAAATATTTTTTAAATATATATTTTTTATTATTAATATAAGTTATCTTTCTTAATTTTTTTAATTTTTTATTATAATATAAATCTTATTTCTAATTAGATTTACTATCTAGAGATATTATTATAATATTATTTCTAAAAGCTTCTTTTTTAGTTTTATTAACTAGAGTCTATATATTAAATTTATTTATTAATTATTTAATTTTTAATATTTTTATAATAATTACTAAGACTAATTATATACTTAAATAAATAATTTAAGTATTCTATCCTTTATAAAATACTAATATAATTAATATTATTAATTTAATAAAGTTCTTTATTATTTATTTATTCTTAATTATATTATATTTAATATATTTTATATTAAATAATAAAGTATACTATTTTTTAAAAAAATCTTTTAGTTTTATATTTTATTTTAACTTTTTAAGTTTCTTATAATATTAATATAATAATACTTTCTCTAGCTCTAGTTTTAATATTAATTTTTTTTATAAAATATAAATTATCTCTATTATATTAAATATTTTATTAATTATTAGCTTATGCTTAAGATTAATAATATTAATTATATATAAATATATTACTTTTATACACTTTTAATACTTTTTATAATAAGTAAGTTTTCTTTTATATATATCTATTTAGATATAATATTACTACTAAAGTAGCATTACTTCACTCTAATTTTTAACTATAATAATTAGCTTTATAAATTTAGTAGATTTAAGCAGTACTAATTTAAAAATTATATAATTTATATTAAAGTTAATATATTTTTATATATTTTTTTTTATTATTTTAATATATAGTTATTTAAGCTATTTTTTCTAATTTTTTAATATTTTTAATTTTATAATATTTAATTTAATATTTATAATTAATAAATTTTATTTTTATCTAGTAAATCTTTAAAAAATTTATTAAAATATAAGATTTCTAATAAGATAAGTTATTAATTTAGCTTTTATTATATATTTTAATATTAGTTTTAATAAAGAAATAGACTTTATAAATAATTTTAAATTTTTTATTATTTTATTTTATAAAAATCCTAGACTTATAATTAATAAACTAAATATAGAACTAAAGTATTTATAATAATAAAATATAAAAATAAAAAAATAAGGATAAATAATAATTATATTAAATATTATTTATTAATTATATAAGATATATCCTTCTAAATATTCTAATAAAGAATATTAGAAGATTTATATATATATAGCTCTATATTAATCTTTTTAAGAAAATAAGTAATAATATTTAAAAGAATATTCTTAATATAGATGCTATAGTTAATTTGTAATGCTTAACTGGGCTATATGTTATGATTAGTATTGAAGCAATTTCTTGATCTTTCTTTGGATTCCGAATATCCGAATCCTCCATATACGGAATAGTGTGCCAAGGATTTCAACAAAAACATATAGTCACATGCCTCGGGAGATGATGCCCTGTAACTCCCGAGACTTCAATATTCGTCCGATAAAACATTTTTCCAAGCAAAAGTAGGTAATCTTGGCAGGAGATTTATTGTACAAAAACTCGCTGCGCATCGAAAATAGGGCATCTGAACTCGATGTGATGTCAACGAAAGCATCCGGGGTCTGCGAATTAGCTCAATTCCTTGAATATGGTAACTTTTCGTGCTTTATACCACACCACGCCTTCTTAGAATAACGGTTAGTTCGAAGGTCTCATATCCGTATGACTAGAGGTCAACCTCTGGGAAATCCTTAGGTCGGAGTTGTGAGTTCGAGCCTCATCCTGGCAAAATAACCAGTCACTGATACAATTAACAGCGACTCTCCGAGAGGGCAAACTTGATTCTTTTTTTTTTCTTTACATGCATGTGTCCTCCTGAGAGTTCCAGATCAGCCTGGTCCGGCGATTTCTTGCCCCGGGACGGATTATTGGCACAGTCCATACAGAGCTTAGCTAGGGCATGCTGCCTGGACAGAATCAGCGCCGCATGAACTTCATGTCGAACTGATGCACCAAGGGCGGTATTCCTATGCGAGCGAAATAGACGAAAAGCAAACCTTCACTGCCGGTTGGAAACTGAAATGTATACAGCAAGAATTGGCAATCTGCGTTTAGGTACTGGACAGCGATCTGCATGCGTTGCACCACAATGGATAAAAGTATCCCATCCAGTCTACTCGGGAAGACCTTACAATAATTTGACGCAAGATTCTCTTCGGCTAGGTTACTGAGCTCAGGCTCTATTCAGACAGCTTCAAAAAAGCCCAACCCAAAGGGAATGATTAACACCCCATGATTTCCATCACATCGCCGCGAGGTATACCGGTACAACATGTTGTCAAGCGATATGAGGTTAAGAATTTTTGATCCTGTGTACTAGTGATCCGTTGCATACTAATAGTTGTCTATGGTAAGATCATACTTCGTATATCCAATGTGAATTTAGGTAGGTGTACGTCGAGCATGAATTGAGTACGTTCACCCGTGACGTCAAAGATGGTACCTATAGAGTACAATTTTCCCTTAAGTAGGCATTATCCGGCCGTTCACGCAACAAGCCTTCTTAGAATAACGGTTAGTTCGAAGGTCTCATATGAGAATATGACTAGAGGTCAACCTCTGGGGAATCCTTAGGTCGGAGTTGTGAGTTCGATCCACCATTCCGGCGAAAAATAACCAGTCACTGATACAATTAACAGCGACTCTCCGAGAGGGCAATACAAATCTTTTTGAACTTATTTTATTTTATTTTTTATTTTTTTGAATCGTTTCTTTTATTTTCTTGCTTAGAAGAAAGCGTTTACATCCTACCTGGTATATCTGGGAACGCGGTATCCTAGAAGTAGCAAGTCGCGGAAGCGTGTCGATTTGACTTCAACTAGAAATTCTTAGTAGGGGTGAGTAAGGCAATAAAGTCGTTCTATTACTGGATGCTTGCTTAATGACAGACATGTCCACGAGTGTACCGCGACTCCGATGGAGTACCAATAGGTACTTGTGTTGGTGTATGTACTGTTTGCGGGATTGCTAGAATGAACAACTTGAATACGTAGGTCAAAAAATTAATTCCTCTGTTCATTTCTTTCCTTCGTTCGATGGTAGACGATCATATACATAACTCGATACTGAAGCATGCACATTTCGGAGTTACATGCAGTCGGCATGTATGTACGTTGTACAGGTCTCAAAATAAATGGCCTCATGTCAAGGAAAGGCCCGCTGCGGGATGCATAAGGCAGGCAATGTTGCACGCCGCGATGGAGATGGGGTCCACTGTCTTGCTCGATGAGTTGTCAAGTTTGCTTTGACACGAACGATCCATCCATCGGAAAATCAGATATGTGTAACATCTGTGTGAGTTCAGACTCTTTGCTGGGGGGGTTGTGTAACTAAACATAGAAATGAAATGAAATGAATTGATCAATCAGCGACGAGTCGGGTCTATAAAGTCGAGCTGCTGTAAGGCAATCCTCGGTTTTCATCGCAGTTTTGCATTTACTGTAAGGCGTGTTTTTGTCGCCAATTAGTAGGAGGCATTAGCGATCCAGGAACAGCTGGTTGAAGATTGGTCATTTTCGCCCAATACACGTCAAGCATTGTAGGAGGCCCTAGGGCAGTGAACTCCAAGTCATCAATTCTGGGGCCGCAAGTAGGCGATTTGTCCAATAGTTGGGGTTCGAGGTGACGATGTAGCGTTAACGTTCGCCGGGCGGCGCCAATCCGCTGTGAGATTCATACTTCGGAAAGGCGTAAATCATTTCGATCCTGACGGTGATGTTCCTAGATTTCCTGTTGAGGTCTATTTTCGCTATACGGAGTAAGTTGATAGATCTGAAGGAGATCGAAGTTGTCACGAGAGTAGATGCGGTAGAATGGTGCAAGATAAGAAGGCTCAGGCCATAAGGCAGGAATCACTAAACCGGCTAAGATGCAAAAAGAGGGTCTGGAACTAACCTTAAGCAGCCTTAGCGCCAGGAATCGACCCCGAATCGTCGCCCATTGGTTCCTGCCACCACATCGCCTTCGATGCGGTGAAGAGCAAAGAAGAAAATGGCTGCATTGATGCGACACAGAAGGACCATAACTAAGTAACTAGCCACAATTGGGCATGGAGAAGCATTTCAAGTATGCAGGCGCTGTCATTGGGCAATAAAATATGTATTGTTTTGATGACAAGTGACTCACTGTCGCAGAGCTAAATATCGAGTTAACAACGTCAAGATACAATCGATACTCATATTGTATGCACAACAGTAAAACCTATATCGCCCCGAGATTGTTGAAGGGAAGATATTGACGAGAGAGTTGAGACAAACTCAAGTCAGTCTTTTCCTTTCTGCGCATCTTGACCTTTTGTACATTGTTGTACACTATTTTCTTCGTCCAGCAGTTTGCGACATCGGCTGTCTCGTCCTTCGTTACTTGACGGCGGTTGTCGTTCGGCTCTTTCGTTCTCGAATAAACGGTAATACATGCCCTACAATCGGATCGACTGACGAAGCTGGCAAAGTGTCAAGTCGGCTTCTCTATATCTTCACGATCTGATACGGAAGGCGCTACCTTGGAAACAGTTCGCGCGGGCCGGTCCTTCCCTTCGTTGCTCCCCCGCACCTTCCCAAGGGTCGCGACAATCTAAACAGGAAGTCACGGGAGTCATCCCATCACATCCGCCCTATCTTATTCCCCAATTGCTATCGTCGTATTCCTCCAGGCGACATCAGACGACACGAGGGGACGCTAGCTTCATAGTCACTCCAAGCGCAAACCCCGGTGCCACGGAAGAAGACTCGACGGAATAGTTGGTGTTTGTCTTACTCTTTTCTTTTCCAAGTAGATGCCTCTGGAAGGCGACACGGTCTCTCAGCCTGTCCATCTGTTATTGCAATCTCATACAGCACTCGGAGGTACTCGGTTTCGTTCAGTGTTTACGCTGTCATTGCTCGTTCCGGGTAAGTCATCACTGATAAGTATAACCTCGATAAGCTTGCACCACTTCTCTATCTTAGCCTGCCCCCCAAAGACATCTGGAAAAGCTGTCGATTTTACTCAGAGACTCTCATAGGCGGGACAAAGCTTCCAATGCCATACGTTCAAGCAGCGAGTGGCTTGTGCCTGCGTGGTGCAGGGTGCTCGTTCACTCGACTTGCTTTTCGTCCCATCAGAAGGCTCGGAAGCTCCCCTCCATCCCATCCCGTCTGTTTGTTGTGGTTGGCTACATCATCCCCCAGCCCCCTCTACCAAAAATCTACTAACCACACCACTCAGCAACCATCTGCACTTCTGTCCCCCCTTACTGGCTTGATACTTTAGTCACATTGACACTAACTAATCATGTTGATCCACCTGCAGGAAGTCTTCCAACCCACGAATGAACTCGGTTTGACGACTCGAGTTTTTTCTCTTTTACTTATTCTCCTTTGAGCCTTCTTGAAAAAAAAAGGGATTGGAGAACGAACGAATATAGGACCCGACTTTCACGATTAAGAATCCCGTGTTACGGCGATCCTTGACTTGCAATATTGGGATCACATTCCGATTGCATGCCGGTCAACAAAGATCTGCCGGACCCTAGTGTACCCCGAACCTCATATCTACGTACTAGATAGCCTACCGCCATTTGCCCTTCGGTCACAGGGTCACCATATTACATACTAATTCCGCACGCATTGTCCTCCGATTATTGTCGCATTGCACTTACGATATTTGCTCCGTGATCGTGACCTATATCTGCTTCTACAGAAGAGTGGCGCATATCTTCGTCTGCCAGCCTTACCAAAACAATTCTACGAGTCGCAAACCCGTGGGGCTCTGCACTCAGTATAGTTGATGTCACGACACTCTTCCAAGTCAAAGGTTCGCTGCGCTGAGAAGAGACCTGCCGTCTCCGACAACCTGTCGCCTTCAATGCTTGTTCACTCACCGTTGACGTACGGTTTGTCGGTCAATGTTTTCCAACACCATGGAGGCCCTCGATTCTCGAATGTCGTCCCATTCTGAATTTTCCGCGCAATGTCACGTTCTAGATACTCAACTTGGATGTTATGGAGGACAATTGGAAACCTGTTGGACGGGTAATAATGAATGCGGAAAGCCCACAGACTCGTTGTACGAAGGGCAGAAGAGCATCGACTGCGAATCTGTTACCTTCCGACTGGCACTATTCAACGCATATGCTTTGGTCAACGAATTAATCTCACAGAATGCGGAGCCCGCTGGTTACGGTACTCCGCCACCGCCCTATACCGACGTACACGATGACCTACCACCTGAATATTCGGCTCTCCCAGCCTTAGCTGAAGCGAAGCCCCTCGTCAAAGAATCCGCTCCTCGGTCGAGCATTCCCAGCAAATCTCGAAATTCAACGTCGGTACCCGCATCGTCGATTGACTTCGAGAGCACGCATGGATTTCGTCAGCATGGCAAGAAACAGAAAGCGAAACTGGCTGCCAAAAAGGCCGTGAGTGGCTCGTCTGGTGGTGATGGCGGTGATGGTGGAAAGAGAAACGATGAGACAATAGACCCTTCGGGTGGAAGTGGTGTCGGTGGGAGTGCAGGCGGCGATGACGGCGGCGACGGCGGTGATAAAAACGACGATGGCTGGGGCGAAGTCACAAGTAGCAGCAAAAAGAAGTCCAAGAAGCAGCAAGAGGAAGAGGAAGAGGAAGAACGAAAGAAAAAGGAGGCAGAGGAGGCTGCGGCTGCTGGTACGGCCGCTAATAATCTCAGCTGGGCAGATGATCTGGACAACAACAATGATGATAGCTGGGCTGGCTTTACATCTGTGAGCAAGAAAGATAATAAGAAAAAGAATCCTGTAAGTTGAAGTCCTGCAAAGCAAGACCGTCGTGTGATTACTAATGGTTGCAAAGCTTGACCCGACTTCCGCTGCATTTGGAGAACCTGCCGGAAATTCGTTTCAGGAAATAAATCTCGATGATTCTGCACCGCAATTGGATCTCAGCTTCGAACCTACCAAAGGGACATCTGGTGGCGGTGGTTATGGCTTTGGAGGTTGGGGGAAAGACTGGAATACTGGCAGCAAATGGGGATTCGGCTCAATGGGCAATGATGCCTCTGCAGCAAAGGAGCCACCGGCCAAAGAGAGCCCTTGGGGTTTAAGTGACAAGAAAACCAAAAAGGCGACGGGCTCTCTCGGCTTCGATTTTGGCGACTTGGGTACGTCGACGGCAGATATCGGTACTTCGAAAGAGGTCAAAGATGACGACAACTGGGGTTCTATTACCGCTGTCGGTAAGAACAACAAGAAGAAAAAAGACAGTATTTCCGAGGAACCTCCTGCTGCCGACGATTGGGGTCCATGGGGTCCCAAGAAGACCGTGAAAAAGGAAGAACCGGCACCTGAGTCGAAGACAGGACAGTCTGATGATGTGTGGGCAGCTTGGGCCAACAAAGACAAGAAGAAGACCATTACTCCAAGTGCAGCAAAGAAAAGCGAAACTGACGATATATGGGCCGCATTTAAGAAAGACAACAAAGCGGATATCATCGACCTGGACTTTCCCAATGAGAAAGCTCCAGCACCAGAGCCTGAGCCAGTTATCGACAATGTTTGGGCGGTGCCGGCCAAGAAGGACAAAAAGAAGTCAGGCAAAAAGGGTGCAGAGCCAGAGCCGGTGCAGTCAAAGACTGAAGACGTCTGGGCTTCCTTCGAGACCGATACAAAGAAAGAACCAGAAGAGGACTCCGGTTGGGGTTGGGGTGTTGGCAGCAAGAAAAAAGACAAATCCAAAGGTTTAATTGAAGACCTCAGCTCCTCCTCGCAAGTCAATAGTTCAGCTGCACCGCCGGAAAAAGATTGGCTTGGCTCCTGGGGAATTGGAGGTAAAAAGAAGGAGGTTGCACCAGAGCCAGAGCCTGTTCCCGAGCCTGAGAAGCCGAAAAACCATGAATTCTGGGATGGTTGGGATACTTGGACTCCATTGCAGCGCAAAAAGAAAGAAAAGGAAGCCGTTAGGAAGAATATACCAGCTCGTATAGAGATACCTGATCCCGTACCTGAGCCGGTTGTCGAACCAGAACCAGGGCCAGAGCCTACGCCTGCCGCCCCCAAAAATCACGAGCATTGGGATGGTTGGCAGACCTGGACTCCTTTGAAAAGGAGGAGGAAGGAAAAAGAAGCCCTAAATTTGGGCATTCCTCCATTGATTGAAGATCTCGCACCTGAACCCGAACCTCAACCTGAGCCAGAACTGGAGCCTATTCCAGAGCCACCCAAGAATCATGAATTCTGGAACGGTTGGCGAGACTGGACCGCATCAAATCGCAAAAAGAAAGAGAAGGAAGCGGCCAAGAAGGGTATTCCCCCACTCATCGAAGATGCTCCCGAACCCGAGCCTGAGCCTAAGCCTGAGCCGGAGCCGGAGCCTGAGCCCGTCCCTGAGCCACCCAAGAACCATGAATTCTGGGATGGCTGGCAAGAATGGTCTCCTGCGGTGCGCAAGAAGAAAGATAAGGAAGCAGCAAGAAAAAACATTCCTCCGCTTATTGAAGAGGTTGTTGTTCCCGAGCCCGAACCAGAACCAGAACCAGAGCCGGAGCCAGAGCCGGAGCCAGAGCCAGCGCCAGAGCAGGCGCCGCCGCCACCACCACCACCAGTAAACCACGAGTTCTGGGACGGTTGGCAAGACTGGGGTCCTTCACAGCGCAAGAAGAAAGAGAAGGAAGCAGTTAAAAAAGGCATCCCCCCGCTGATCGAGAACATTCCTGAGCCTGTCATCGAACCTGAACCGGAGCCCGAGCCAATACCGGAACCTGAGCTCGAGCAACCTAGAAACCATGAGTTTTGGACTGGTTGGGAAAATTGGACTAGCAAAGAACTCAAGAAAAAGGAGAAAGAGGCCAAACTCAGCGGTATTCCCGCATTGCAGAAAGACCTACCACCTGCGCTGGAATCTAAACCTGAGCCGGAGCCAGAACCGGAGCCTGCAGCTGAACCTGAGCCTGAACCTGAGCCTGAACCAGAACAGCCCAGGAATCATGAATTTTGGACTGGCTGGGAGAATTGGACCAGCAAAGAACTCAAGAAAAAGGAAAAAGAGGCCAAACTCAGCGGTATTCCCGCATTGCAAAAAGATCTACCGCCTGCGCTGGAATCTAAACCTGAGCCGGAGCCAGAACCGGAGCCTGCAGCTGAACCTGAGCCCGAGCCCGAGCCCGAACCAGAACAGCCAAGGAACCATGCATTTTGGACCGGATGGGAGAGCTGGTCCACCAAAGAACGCCTCAAAAAGAAGAAAGAGGCCAGACTCAGCGGCATACCCCCATTACAAGAAGATTTACCACCAGCGCTTGAGCCTGAACCTGAACCTGAAGCAGAGGTCATACCAAGACCAGAACCAGAACCAGAGCCCGAACCTGAACAGCCCAGGAACCATGCATTCTGGACTGGATGGGAAACTTGGTCCGCTAAAGAGCGCATGAAGAAGAAGAAAGAGGCCAAGCTCAATGGTATTCCAGCACTGCAAGAGGACTGGCCGCCTGCTCTAGATCCCGCTGCTGAACCGGAACCTGTGGTGGAACCAGAACTAGAGCCAGAACTAGAGCCAGAACCAGTGCCTGAACTGGAACAACCAAGAAACCATGAGTTCTGGACTGGCTGGGAGAAATGGTCCGGCAAGGAACGTAAGAGGAAGGACAAGGAAGCAAAGCTTATGGGTATTCCTCCTTTGCAAGAAGATCTACCGCCTGCTCTTGATCCTGTGGCCGAACCAGAACCTGTGGTGGAGCTAGAACCAGAGCTAGAACCAGTGCCTGAGCCAGAACAGCCAAGAAACCATGAATTCTGGACTGGCTGGGAGAAATGGTCCGGCAAGGAACGTAAGAGGAAGGATAAGGAAGCAAAGCTTATGGGTATTCCTCCTTTGCAAGAAGATCTACCGCCTGCTCTTGATCCTGCGGCCGAACCAGAACCTGTGGTAGAGCCAGAACCGAAGCCAGAACCAGAACCAGAGCCAGAACCAGAGCCCGAGCCCGAGCCCGAACCAAGGAATCATGCGTTCTGGAATGGATGGGAAACTTGGAGTAGTAAGGAGCGCAAGAAAAAGGACAAAGAGGCTAAGGCCAACGGAATACCGCCGCTTGATGTGAAACTCAAGCCTGCTCTTGACCCCGAGCCTGAGCCTGAGCCTGAGCCTGAGCCTGAGCCTGCGCCTGAATCCGAACCTGCGCCCGAGCCCGAGCCTATACCGGAGCCACCAAAGAACCACGAGTTCTGGGATGGTTGGGAGGACTGGAGTTCTTCACAGCGCAAGAAGAAAGAAAAGGAGGCAGTCAAAAAAGGCATTCCGCCTCGACAAGAGCTCCCTGTTATTGACATTCCTCCTGAAGCTCCAGAAGTCCCCGAGATTCCGGCTTTCGAGCCAGCTGTTGTAGAGGAGCACAAGGATGATGACTGGGCCGGTCTGAACAACTGGTCACTCAGTGACCGCAAGCAGAAACAGAAGGAAGCCAAAAAGAAAGGAGTTCTGATGTCCGATGAGGATCTAGCTCCACCTCCTCCAGCACCTACGCCTCCAGCACAGGGTCTGACGCCAGAACCACACTTGGACAATCTTTTGGACGATGATGCATGGGGAGGTTTCAGATCTTCAAAGGCCAAGAAAGCAGCACCGATAGAAGAGACACCCGCGAAGGCAGTCAGAGGTTTCTGGGCTTCTTTCGGTACATCTGCAGCCACCAAGACCAAGTCGAAGGAAGAAAAGCCACGAGGGGCTGATGATCTGTTAATCGACGTTGATGAGGGTGCTGAAGCGCCAGCTGCTACCCTAGTGGACGACATAGCCGCGCCAGCCGCTCCCCCGCCTAAAGCCACGTCAAAGACAACCAAGCCAGGAAGACTTTCAGTAGCTGAACGTATCGAGGCTCTTGAGAGATCAAAGCGAGAAAAAGCAAAGGAGAAGGCGAAAGAAAAGGAAGCGCCAAAGCATATTGTTGATGACTTCCTTGTTGACGATGCACCTCCGCCGCCAGCGCCCGACCCATACGAGGAAATACTATCCAAGAAGAGTTCTAGCAAACAAAAATTGACCAAGTCGTCGTCGAGCAAGAAGGCAATACCCGAAGAGATTCCCCCAGAAATATTGGAAGAAGAAATCTCACACGAATCGATACCTGGCAGCTTCCCTGAACCCGAACCTGAAGAACCCGAGCCCGAGCCCGAGCCTGAGCCTGAGCCTGAGCCTGAACCTGAACCTGAACCGGTGCCAGAGGCACCGAAAAACCACAAATTTTGGGACGGATGGCAAGATTGGAGTCCTTCAGCGCGTAGAAAGAAGGAAAAGGAAGCGGTCAAGAAAGGCATTCCTCCTTTGATTGAGGGTGTTGCTCCTGAGCCAGAGCCCGAGCCCGAGCCTGAACCTGAGCCAGAGGTAATACCTGAAGCACCGAAAAATCACGAGTTTTGGGACGGATGGCAAGGCTGGGGTCCTTCAACACGCAAGAAGAAAGAAAAAGAAGCAGCCAAGAAAGGAATACCTCCGTTAATCAAGGATATTGCTCCTGATCCCGAGCCTGAGCCTGAGCCTGAACCCGAGGCTATACCTGAAGCACCGAAAAATCACGAGTTTTGGGACGGATGGCAAGAGTGGACTCCTTCAGCGCGTAGAAAGAAGGAAAAGGAAGCATTCAAGAAGGGCATCCCTCCGCTGAATGAAGATATCGCTCCTGAGCCTGAGCCTGAGCCTGAGCCTGAGCCTGTCGAACCTGAACCTGCGTCAGAACCCGAGCCAAAGCCAGAAGCACCACAAAACCACAAGTTCTGGGATGGGTGGCAAGACTGGAGTCCTTCAGCGCGTAGAAAGAAGGAAAAGGAAGCAGTCAAGAAGGGCATCCCTCCGTTGATTCAAGATATCGCTCCTGAGCCAGAGCCTGTCGAACGTGAACCTGAGCCAGAAATCGAGCCAGAGCCAGAACGAGAGCCTACCCCGCCGCCACCACCTGAACCTTCCAAGAAGAGTAAGAAGTCATCTAGCACCAAGAAGTCATCTACGTCGGCAAAGTCAACAAAGGCATCGAAGCGCGAATCCTTGGCCAGGTCAATGGAAGAGGAACCCGTGATAGAGCCTCCTGCTGCTCAGGAGCCAGTCAGTGAAGAGTCTTTCCCAGAAGAAGCTCCTAAACCTCCAACTCCGCCACCTGAACCATCCACGAAATCGTCAAAGAAGGAACGGACAAAGGTTGAACGCACAGCTGGTGCATCTTCGTGGGGCTTCTGGGGGGCTGCGCCGCCGCCAAAGAAATCATCGAAGCGAGTCGAACAATCAGACTCTGTGAAAGAGGAACGTCCGAAGGTCTCTAGGACAAAGTCCGACGCAACGGCACGTCGCAGAGTGCGGGAGTCAGACAACGAGGTCGATATCGACAGATCATCGACAGACAAAGACAGGCGATCCGACTCTAAACGCCAGAGTCGATCTATGGGCTTCTCTAATTTCATCATGGCGGGAGCGCCACCTTCCCGAAACAAGTCAGTCAGAAGATCTGGTGTTCAATCGCGTCCTACTTCGCGCCGCCCATCAGTCGATGTGGGTGATAGTGGTCTTCCTTCTCCACCTCCTGAAGACAAGCCCGAGATTTCAGACAAAGCAGCCAAGTTGATGGGCATCAAGACTTCGTCGAGAAGAGAGGGTGGTGAACGAAGAAAGAGACGCAGTCAGTTATCTCATATCATGTAGTATCTAAGTATGGCTAATGATTTTCTAGGTGTTCGTGATCCATACGCGATTGACGGCGATGAAGATATTGTCATGGTGAATGCAGAAGCGGAAGGCGAATTTGCGGAAAAGAGTAGGCGCAGAAAGTCTAAGAATGTGGTAAGACTCTTACAGTTTTGATATGCGTTTATATCATGGCTGACGCTAAATGATGTAGTCGGAAGCGAGACAGGTTGAGGAGGAACCCGTGATTGTTGAAGCGGAACAAAGTCCTCCAAGTGCAGAAGTGGTTTCTGGCCCAGATGATATTGCTTTCGTGGAAGCTCCCTCCAAGGAATCCAGAGAGTCTAAAGAGCGGCGATCTCGAAGATCAGCTCCTGCTGCCGCTTCCGCAACAAAGAAGCCTGAAGCTGGTGGCTTGATGGGCTTGTTCGGATCCTTGAGAAAGACAACCAAAGCAGAGACTCAACGCAGAAAGTCACGACCTCCACGCGATGAGATGACAGAGACTGAACGGGACGATAACCGCGTGAGACGTGAACGGCGACGGTCTGTCAAGCCAGAGACCGATGTCGAGGGGTTCACCACTGATGCCGGCCCTATAAACGCCGACACGGAGGTAGATGATATGGAAGCCATGAGGGCGGAGCGTAGAGCGCGTCGGCGTGCAGCTGAGCAGAAAGCGCGCGAGGTGGAACTTCAGGAAGCTGAAGAGCGACGAGCCCGGCGAGAAAGGCAGCGTGAGCAACGGGAGAGAGAACTCCGGGAGGAAATGGAACGTGAGGCTCGACGACGTGAGGAGAAGCAAGCAAGACGTGCAGCTCGCGAAGAGCGACGTGCTAGAGAGGAGCAGGAAGCGAGAGAAGCCCAGATGCGCGCAGAAGCGAAAGCAGCTGAGCGACGAGAACGGAGGCGAACACGAGAACCCGTTGAAATGAGTGGAGGACTATCGCGGCATGCTTCGAAGGCTGACAGACGTCGCTCTGAGCGACGATCAGAGGACGAATACGCAAGATACGAGGAACGTCCACGAGTCAACCGGCGCAAAACTGCCCCAGACCCTGCTGAGCCTCCACGTGGGTATGGCATGCCTGGGAAAGAGAAGACATCCTCTTGGGTAAATTCACAAGTGCTCGACCCTCCAGAAGCTCCTCCCATTGTGCCGACGGTACTGGATATGCCTCCTAGCAACGAAAACGGGCCTTCACTATCGTCCGATGAAGAGGCGAGGCGTAGAATACGTCGTCAGGCTCGTCGTCGTTCCAAGTATCCCGACATGGCTGACGAAGAGGTTGAAGAAATGCGATCTAGACGGAGGGAATCTCGACGGGTCCGCGAAGGAGCAAAGAGCAGCTCTGGAGATGGTGATTTCGAACGAGAGAACGGCATGCGTCGACGCGATAGCGCTTTTGAGCCACCATCTCGTGCGCCTAGCACGAAGAGGACGAGTTGGTTCAAGAAGTTGACAAGTCTCTGAGCTGGATCTCATCATCTCTCTTGTGTCCATTATTAGGTACTGTTCTTTGCATGCAGGCGGATGTTTGTTATGACTTCAATGACTTGACTTTTTGGTTTGCGAGCCCTCTGAATGGTGTCATCTGTTGATTATACCCTTCGGACTTGATTTTCCGTTTGCAGCGTTTATTCTATAATATCGACAGACAGGGAGGGCGTTGTATGAAATACCCAGTTGTGTATATGCCTGATTATTGTATGGTGTTCATCTTCCTTGCGTTCTGATATCTTGTTTGAAATGATTTGATGTGATTTTGTGGCTGGACTCTTTCGACTACTTGTTTGACATATACTGAATCGGGCTATACGTGTGTTGCTGAGGTATCACTGTACTCAATCTTGTTACATAGGACTTTATTGTATGGTATCATACCAATCACGTGTATGATACAACGGCGAATTTGTTTCATGATGCAACATTTGAACACGATGAATATGATTTTGACTGAGGTTTCACTTCTAACCAGCATCCTCTCTATCTTTCTCCTCTCTCCTTTTCTCAAAGTACATTCTCCCAGTCTCGTAGGCACTTAGATATAACCCTAGACCCAATGCCGTCCACCCTGACCTCAAAGAACCTCCTTTGAATAGTCCGCGCATTCCCTCTTTCTGATAGATTTCCTTCCCAACAGCCAATGCACCCCTACTCTTCGACGAAGAGGAAGATGACGAAGAAGAACCCGAATCAGCAGACTTCCGCTGCTCCCCCTCCCCAGCCGCCGCAAGCATAACCCTCGTCTTAACAACATCAATCGGCGTAGTAACAATCGCCGCAACACCGCCCGCCCATCCAGCCGCTAACGCCGTAATCAACGCCCTCTCCGCGACGCTCTGCTCTTCCTTTTCCTTCTGCCGCTGCCGCCGCCATCTATTTTGAATCCGTTCCCTCAGATACTCAAAAAGCGGGAACTGCATAGCCGTAAACGGCAGATTCCGCGCAACCAGAGTTCCGTATCCGCGCCAGAGATGGGTGGGATGCGCTCGGAATGTCGATAGCACCTGCATCGTCGGAGTCTTGTTTCTTGATGATTGCTGGCGGTCTGTCGATGTGGTGACCATTTGAGCATTCTGTTTTAGGACTTCGGCGGGCGTGAGGATGAAGCATGATACGCATTCCGCGGCTGAGGAGGCAATGCCGTTTATGACTGGTGCTGGGAGGGAGTGTTTGAATGGTAGTAGATTCTGATTATTGGTGGTGGTGGTGGTGGTGGTGGTGGTGGTGGTGGTGGTGGCATTACTTGAATTTCTGGTTGATGCTGAGTTCAGGATGTATTTAATGCCTTCGTATGTGGTGAAGAATGCTCCCGCTGAATTTCAAGTGTTAGCGATACACACTCTAGATAGAATATTAGCTATTGAGAATCGGAACTTACAAGAAGGTATCGTAGCTATAACGACGCTCCATATCCCTTGATACAACCCTCGAAAGAGTAATCTCCTCTGAGCCGCTCCCGTAGCAGCGTCCGTGTACAACTCCTTGTATCGTGGCGACTGAATGCGAGTCTTGAGAGTGTCCAGAGGGTAAACGACAAAGTCGACTGTGAAAGCAGCTATTGCTCCGGCCTATTGATATGTCAGTCTTTTTTGACCCTGGTCATCTCAACATTGTGTTGTTTGGGATGGAGATTGTACATACAAGCCAGATGTCGGTGTTGGTGTTATACATTGGGGATTATCATGCTATGCTCTTCTTCACTTCGTTTTTTTGAATAAGGAAATCTAAAATCTATAATGAAGGACAAGTCGTAGCACCAAGATCTAGAGACCGATGAGATCATATCTCACATTCCTCGGCAGGATCCACTCACTTTGATAAATCTGATAAGATAACAACCCTAAGCCCTACTCGCTCGACGGAGTTAGTTACTTCTTCTAACTACAAGAATTATGTATACATGAATGATTATATGAAGACGTTTATACGTTATTTTCATTGACACGAGTAGCCCTACTCGAATTCAAGCACGGACAACCACAGATACATAATCTTTTCCCTTCCGACGCCGGAGAGTCATGCAAAATGCCCACAAGAATCGACATTCGTCATTAGATAAGAAAAAAGAGGACACAAAAATAGGAACAGAAGACGGAAGAATAAAAATAATCTATCTATTCGGTCGCCTCGCCAGGAAGCAAATTGCCCTTGACAGCAAACATCTTTCCAGTCGTGGACGAAACAAAACCGTCGATTTGACGCGAATACTGCTCGACCTGTCGGGTGTTGAGCATGCTCTCCAATCGGCTGGGCTCCTGAGGAAGCTTGAACAAGCGCTGCCACTCATCTTCGGGGAGAGGGGCCTGCTTGAGCGTGGCGCGGCTGGCGTTCTCGGCTTTACGCTTTGCTTGCCAGGCGGCGATCTTCTGTTGTTCGCGGGCGAGTGAGCGCTGATAGTATTGGAAGTTGTTGTTCTCGGAGTGGTGGGTTTCGATAGCATCCAGAAGCAAATCGCAGTTCTTCTCGAGGAAAGGGTCGATGCTCAATGAGAGGTTGTCGAAGTTGGGAGAAAGAACGTTGGACTGTGCAATGGGGCCGTTCTTGAGCGCGGCGAGCGAAGGGGGGAGGTCAAGGGGTTCCGATGGCAAGGGAGTCGGGAGTTGGTGGAGGAAAGATGTGAGGAGGTGGGAGTTGTGGATTTTGACCGGGAGCTCGACGAGGATGTCTTGATAGCGGAATCCGGACTTCTGGAGTCTATAACATAGTTAGCGATATGAAGAATGACCGCGGTAGACACGTAGCATACTGCTCCGATGTGAATTTATTCTCCTTGAACGCAGTCATGAACTGTGGAGAAAGACGGAAAGCGCGGAGGCTCAGGGTTCCCTGCGCACTGCGGCTGATATCATGAACGAGTGCGACGGTCCGTTCATTGAGTTCCTTTTGGTAGAAAAACTGGTTCTCGATAACGTTCAAGTTGATAAAGTTGCCCATGTTCGCACTGGTGTACCATCCGACATTCTGAGCATCGATATTGACTTCACGGAGCATACGAATCATCTCAGCCTGGTAGGCAGTGTTTGCCTTGGCGCGAGGAGCAGCAGCGGCGGCATTTGGTGTTGAAGTGTCAAAGTGCGACTCGGGGGGCACTTCCACGACGGGGAACGGGAATGTGTTTGTGATTTCTAGCGTGCCTGCAACGTCAAGACCAACGAGGGAGCCGGTGGCGACAGTAGGGAAAGTCTGAGAACTGTGCTTGATGATTTTCATGACAACCTAGCGCCAGAAAGACCGTCAGTATGTTTATCGAGTCGACACATCGCGGCGGCGACGAGGGGTAGGATTTTTTTTTCTGCTGGGGGATTCATACCAGGGCTTCCACCTGGACTGCCGCGAGAGGAGTTTCTTTCCTGCATATCGTTAGCAATTGTCGCAAGGTATTCATATCAAGTCAACTCACTCCATCTTGAATAGTTGAAGCACCTAAATCGAAAAAGGCGTTGTCGGTTGCTAAGACAGTCGTCTTCATCTTTGCGGGCTCCGTTTTGTGTGGGCAGACCGATTCATACCCGTTCGGGATTAGCGCGCCAAGCAACGTTGATTACTGCTGTTCGACGCTGGACATGTCTACATACTTCGTCTTCTCAAACTCCGAGGAAACATGAGGGAAAATGCTGGATCTAGAGATTGACTCATATGCATGTCAGAAGCAGCAACATATTGAAAGTACACTCTGCGAGGGTGCCTTTACTGAACTCTTCATGCATACGAAGTACTGCTTCCTCTTTGGGTTAGCGTATACGTTGCAGTGGGATGGAGGTTCTAGGGTCCTGATAACGACCTTTTTCATCTTTTAGTGAAATTCTCTAATGTTTGTTTTGGCGGTGCGCTATATTATGGACTAGAAAGCCATTGCAGTGATTGGAACTGTGTATGTACGTCCTTCTCGTAGAAACCGAGCAACGAAGTTCAAGATATGGCCCAACCAGAGACATTCTCCTATGGCCTGCATGAACTGCAAAAGATTCATGTCTACAAGGCCGAGGATAGTCATCAAGGTGAAAATCTGCTATGGATAATGTACGTACCTGACACCTTTCAGACCCCCATTGTCAAACCCCCATGCTCAAAAATTGACTATCATAACAGATACATCCATGGCGGGGCATGGCGAGACAACACCGTCCTCGCCGACTCCTTCTCGACAACCTATTCCTTCCTCACTCAAAACCCCCTCATTCACACCCATGTAGCGGGCTTTGCATCCATAGACTACCGTCTAAGCCCGCATCCAAACGCCCCTCAAGACCCCAACAACACCCCAAGCACTCAACTCCGCGCCGCCAAACATCCGGAACACATCCACGATGTTCAGGCCGCTCTTGCATACTTGCATGACAAATACACCATAGGCGATCGATACGTTCTCGTGGGTCACAGCTGTGGCGCAACTCTTTCTTTTCAAGTCGTCATGAACAAAGTCCAGGGCGCCGATACAACGACGTTCCCAAAACCGAGAGCCGTGGTTGGTGTTTGCGGAATCTATGATTTGGCACTTCTCCGCAACGATTTCAAGCAGATCAAGGTCTATGAGGACTTTATCAAGGGTGCGTTTGGTGCAGATGAGGGGCTTTGGGATGGGGTTAGTCCTGCGAAGGTCACCGGCGCAGATGGCGTTGCTGCTGGATGGGAGAATGGGAAGGTGGCCGTATTGGCTAGCTCGACTGGTGACTCCTTGATAAATCAGCGTCAGACGGATGCTATGCTACAGGTCATTAAGCAGTGGCATAGTCTGGCTCAGGGTAGGGATGTGGTTGAGGTGTATGATTTGAAGGAAGAGCATGACGATGTCTGGGCCAAAGGCGAGGAGCTGGCTCGCGTCGTCGTTACTACTGTACAGAAATTAGTAGAGTAATGACGGATATCGATCTTCTCTATTGCATTGTCTGTGGCGTGAAGTTTACAAAAATGAAATGATGTAAAGGCTCTTTTTGTAGTATTTCTGGTTTTAATCCCTTGGCAGGAAGCGTTCTATTACCACTGAGCAAGACATGAATGTATGGATGCTTTCTCAAAGAAGACCAAAACTCGCTACCAACGCCGCCACTGAACGCCTTCAATATGCATGACCTCCCTGCTCAGTGCTCACGGCGGAACTTGAGCGATAAAGACCGATTCACCGACATAGCCAGAAGCTAAACACCCGTGTCCATACGTGCAGAAGCGTTGTCCGCAACGGCTGCTGGCTCGTCTCCAACTGGCTCCGATTTGTCGTCATCAATGTCATCTTCAAACTCGTCGTTCTCGTCCTCGCTGTCCTCGATGAATCCAGGATCTATGTTCAACTTCGCTAAACGCTCTTTCATCTCTTCGCGGCGCGCATCCTGCCAACGAGCCAATGCAGCGGTAGCGTGGACTTTGAAACCGTAGATGCGGGGTTCGTAGCGCTGTATGCTCTTTTCTGGTACGAGGGCCGGATAGACCTGGAAAAGAATGTTGTGAAACGAGGTTCCAAAATAAGCGCCGTCGATAGATGCATGGCGAGATGATTTGGGATTATAGATATCTTCGCATTTGGCGCAGTACAGTTTCACAGTCTTTTGGTTAGGCAGGTCGGACTGGCCCATAGGAAGCAAAGGGTGTTGATCGCACAAGACACGGGGGCACTTTCCAAAATCGCCTTTCTTGTATTTGTCGAGCTTTAAACAAAGCTAGATCAGCAAAGCGAACTGTTGAAAGGGAGGGTGCCAAGCGTACCATCTTAGCCAATCCACGAGTAGTCACAATATAGCGAGCATGAACCAAGCCATACAAATGACGAGCTGACTTTTCAATCTGTTCGCGGAGGTCATCGTCGGCATCTAGATCAAACACGTCTGTGATCAAGTCGAGCGCGTATTGATAGTACTGAACTTCGGTGTTGAGTCCAGTCAGATTGAATCGGTCGGTCAAGTATTCCTCGTCGATTTCACAAAAGTACTCGTTGCCGCGCGAGGATATGAACTGTGGAGAAAAAGGACGACGAAAGTTAATCTTGGGCTCTTCACGAGGACGGAATGCGAGCGAGAGATAATGCAGACTCTGAACAACGTGAGGAGGAACATGAATTTCTTGTCGAGGGCGGGGAGGGGGTTCGAGGTCATCGTCATCATCCACCATGTTGAAAATGCTCATGGTGGGCTGTAAGGAATCCATTCCAACGATGCAACCATAATACAACAAACTTCAGGTTGGGAAAATGACGAATAGCAATTGGTAAGGATAGAATAGATGGCAAGTACAAGAGGGAGTCAGCAGAATGAGAAAATCAAAGCTGTCATCTGAAAATCAGAAACTTTCTGAGGTGCCCGACTTGCTGCTTCCTTAGCAACCAGCAGTCGTGCCTGCCTCTTTTTCCATGCAGAGACGATAATACAGTGCACTGCTCTTGAGATGTAGCTGTCGTTGAAAGACAAGACCAGAAATAAAGAAGTATGAGATAGGTCATATACAGCTGGTCCAAAGAAAGAAGAAGGCAAATACACAAAGTTGCACAGAGTAAAACCAAGTTGCACTTACCCAGTCTCTCCAGTAACTGGTATAGTCACTATCAGTCTCGCTGTTGAAGTCCTCCATGATTTATTCTGGTGTGTATGTGCCTTCAAGAAAGTCCAATTGATGGATATGTATGTCGGTTTTCCTCTTGAGCCGTCCACTTGTCGAGAGGACCAAGTGCGACAGGCCTCGGGAGGCTGGTGGCTGCAGGTCGCTCAGAGAAGGTTGAAATAGGGCGGATATCACGTTCTGTATGGATGAGTAGTGACACGAATATTATCTCTCTATGACTGTACAACAAGAACGTACAGTGATTAAGAGTAAGTGTGTAGACAAGGTTGACAGACTAGATGCCTTGGTTGTGATGCGGCGGTAATATCTCACACTTGCAAACTAATGCGGGGCTAAGTGGATGTTGGTGTCTGGGCGGTGAGAGTGACTGACTGATAACAACTTGATTAGAAAGGAGATTCTTCCATGATTACTTGAAGGACATCCTACAAATCTGATTTCTACTGGCAAATGCTTGAGCATAGCTAAGAGACAGAGATACATGTTACATCAACAACGACTGTATCATTTATACTACATTTTTTTGAGGTATGTTGTATTGCATCTTCAAGTTCTTTTTAGCCGGCAGAACTGCAGCATCTGATTGGCAAGCTCCTCAGATGGTGGGGTGACCGCCCTTGTGCTGCCCTATGTAAACAGCTACAACAGAGACGGGTATTAATTATTTTCGAAGGATGGAACTGCGCGCTTGGATCATTAAGAGAGGTGATTTTCATTCTAGTAGAAAAGAAGTAACCTGGACTTGGAGGGATACGATCCAGTCTTCACTATGAACCATGACAATTTGAAAAAGAGTCAAAAGCATAAAAGAAAAGAATGTTGTGCATATCAGCTAAGCTGATGAATATGTTGAAACAGGTCATCGGAAAAGAGCAGAAATGGATATCATATAAAAACAATAAAGAAAGGCTGTCAAAGCTGGCTAGGACCGTTGACCTGCAGCCAAGTCACACTGTTCCAAGAATTTGTAAATTCCTTGAACTCCTTCGTAATCGGAATGACTATCTCCGCCGCGAGGGTGAGACAGCTCAGTGAAGAACTCTCGGTCACCAAGCTCGCTCACTCCGACGCTGGAGAATCCAGAGGGTGAGGAGATCCAAGGGTTATTACCAAACATCTCAACATCCTCAAAGCTGATTTTATTCGTATCGTTGGACATTCCAGGTGACGTCTGGCCAGACATCATCAAACGCCAATCCAGATCATGCTTTGCAGAAGCCCGCGGGTTTTCATGGATTGTGAAAAGCTCTGTTTCTGGTGAAGGAGCAATACTGGGAGCAAATGGAAACAACAAAGCCAGCTCTGCACCAGTTCGCTCATCAAAGTCTTCATCCTGAAATATTTTACCGCGCTCAACTCCAACTTCGTCGCATAGCCGCTCTACTTGATCAGCATCGCAGCCAGGAAAGCGAACACGGAGAGTCGATTTGTTCTCGAGGGAGACAGGGAGATCGCCCAATGTTCCGAGACGCTTAAGATCGTTCAAAACTGCTGCAAGATCTTTCAAGGCACGTGCAAAGTCGACAGAAAGCAACTCCATCAAGCCTTCCGACTTGAGTGACTCATTTTTGAGGTTTCCAATGGCAGTAATTGTTGGAGAAAGCTGGAAGTCGATGTACGAGCCAGGAGTATTACGCGAAACCTCTGCCATTCGACGCTGTGCCTTATCCTGAAGAGGTGTCACGGTCTTGAAGCGCTTCTCGCCTGTGCGTGGGTCGACTCCATCGAATCTGGCTCGTTGACCGGAAAGCCAGAAGCCACGCATGGCGACAGAAACATTCTGAATGACCTGTGCGGGTGCAGATGGGCCGTGTGAAAAGTATCTCGCTCCACCAAGTCGTCCTGCTCCAACACTATATCCACCGGCTGTACGACCGAGAGTTCCGCCGGTCAAATTGGGACGAAGAGCGGAGTTGAAAGGTGATTGAGATGTCATGCGGCCGACCATTTGGCGAATCGACGAATTTGGGGCGGCATTTCCGGCAGGACGTGCAACTTGACGCAGGTGTGAGCCGATATAACCACCTGCACGTGTAGAGAAACGGCGGCTTTGGGCTTGTCGGATGGCTGCGGCTCGACTAATGGGTTGACGACCGACATGTGCATACGCTGGTTGGAGCTTTGGTTGCAATTGATGTGCTGGCTCCGAGATTTTGGCCTTGAGAGCCCTGGCCGTCTTCTCGTAGGCAAATCTAGTATCGATGAGTCAGCGGGACGTGCGATAGTGAAGGTGCAATGAGATATGCTAACCTTGCTGCTCTCCATATTTTGGGGAGCAGCAGATGCCCACTCGTTGGCGGCATGGCTGCGAGGCTTATGTGAATGATTTTTATTGAGATTCGACAAAGGTTTGATAGATGTAGGATGGATGAATGATGACTTCGTTGATGCCTGGCTTATGAGGGACACCCGATAAGCCGTGTGGCGGTGCCTTTTCGCCACATCCGCTATGCCAAGACTCGAAGGATGGATCGCCAAGCCGGTTCGAATTCAGCCATCTGATTGGGTCACATTGTTTTTGTCTAACGTTACCTACTCAACACTTTTGGGCATTGCATTCTCTTTCCTACAATATTTGCGTAACGCCAGAATCATTCCTTTCCTCTTTTCTCAAATTCGTTTAACGCTGAAGTTACCTAGGTACAGCTCTTCATTTATTCATCGTCGCCAAAGAACACCTTGACAGGCAGGAAGTCGTCATCGCAAACCTTGAAGCGGTCCTTGAGATTGCTAAGTTCACCAAGTTCCTCGGCGGTGAGCTCCCAGCCATCAAGCTGAAAATTCTTCTCAATACGCTCCTTGTTCACAGACTTGGGAATGACACTCCAGCCCTTTTGCAAACCCCAGACAAGCAGAACCTGCTGAGGGGTCTTCCCTTTCTTCTCAGCCATCTTGAGCAGTGTGGGGTCTTTGTACAGAGGGGAGTTGGTCGAGCCAAGGCAGGAGTACCCGGTACAGTGAATTCCCTTGGAGGCGTTGTACGCCACAAGCTTAGGAGAAGGATTGTTGGGGTGTAACTCAATTTGATTAACTGCCGGGACGATCTTGGTCGTGGGAGCACTGAGCAGACGCTCAAGGTTCTTGATGCCGAAATTGGACACACCAATGTTTCGCACCTTGCCGGTGGCAGGAAGCTTCTGCATTTCCTCCCTGTAGTTTAAATTAGTATTTACTGGTTTTATGCTGATATTCCTGACGAAATAGATCTTACCATGTGTTTACGAAGTCCCAATCAGGAAGGTGTTTCTTCTTGTCATTTGGATCTGTTGACGACGGCCAGTGGACGAGATACAGATCAACATAGTCAACGCCCAGAGAGGACAGCGACGAGTTAATACCATCTTGAACTCGGTGATGCCATGTGTTGTCGAGCTTGGTGGTAATCCAGATCTGCTCACGAGGAACACCGGAGTCTTTGATTCCCTGGCCAACTTCGCGTTCGTTTCCGTAACCGAAAGCACTGATCTGTTACTTTAGTACTGTTTACATTAGATCAAGCAGCTACTGCGGGTTCTTACGTATCGATGTGACGATAACCAGCGAGCAAAGCGACCTTTACTGCCTCGCGGACCTCATTAGGCTTGGACTGCCATGTACCGAGTCCGACAGCAGGGATCTTGTCCCCTGTGTTCAGGGTGAATGTCTTCCTATGCATTTGCTTATTAGTATCCGTTCTTTGAAGGCTGCTGATTTCTCTTCAACTTACTTGGTATGTTCCAAAGCCGACATTTTGCGAGTTTGATTGGTAGGAGCTATCGTTCTCAGAAATTGGAAGCGAAAGCTATTGCGTTGACCCGACAGGAAGAAAGTAGATGTCCGACAAGGGAAAAACATGATGTCTACAAGAAATGGCGGGCACGGGTGATATGTCCTTTTTAAACTAGTACTTGCTAATGGGATGGTGGGTGGAGGACCGAGCATCGACGTAGTTGAAGAATGTTGGATTAACAGAGCCCAGCGTCATATTAGTTGACGACTGTGGCCACCTTTATTCGATAAGGAGAGATGGTTGTGGAGTGGTACTGTGGAGCGAATCTCGATGATATCACTGAAACTGCGGAGTTTATACAAACGACTTGCCTATCAGGGTTAAAGTGAATCCCATCGATCCAAGATTCCAAACAAGGGGAACGCTATCTCCCCGCTACCTAATGCCCCTATGCCTGATCAGAAATTAGCCGGGGTACTTTTGCCGGGGTTAGGGCACTGGAGTGACTGGTCATCGGTATGGCTAGCATACACATTGACACACCAACGGGCCAACGAAAAGACTGGGCAAGTCAACCCGAGTGGAAAGGGATAGTGTAACAAGAACAAACAGAGTCAGTATTTGTCACCCAGCGCAGTGGGAAACATTCATGACACACAAGAAGTGGAAGAACCATAATCTTGTAGTCGTAGGATAGGAAAATCTGGAGGAGCGTTGATAAACAGAGCCTCTCACCGCCTTTGCTTCTGCCGCTCCTTCCCGGAAGTAATTGGCTCGCTTGGTACGTACCTGCAATTTGAACGACGACGATGTACTTCTTCAAGATCTTTCCTATTACCATCCAAGTCAGAGACTCCAGAAAGCAGTTCGGTCAAAGTCGTACCGACACTCTTGAGTGCGAGCAATCTTTCCAAGTGAGCTTTTAGACATCTCTGGTTATTTTAAGTCTGGTAAATTATTTCCGTCACGATGTCATCGGGCTTCGTCTCGGGAGGTACCATCGATGAGCCGACTCAAAGAGATGACGAGTGGCGTCGCGCTCAACAGGAATTAGAGGATGCAAGACGCCGTAAAGCAGAGCTTGGAAAGCAAAATGATGGGAAGAGCCTGTATGAAGTGTTACAGCAAAACAAGATGGCCAAGCAAGAGGCATTTGAAGAGTCGATTCGGTTAAAAAATCAGTTCCGTTCCTTGGATGAAGATGAGGTTGAATTTCTGGATTCTTTACTAGAGTCGACTCGAGCAAAGGAGGATGCTGTGAAGAAAGAGACTGCAGAGCGCCTTGCTGCCTACCAGCGTCAACGGGAAGAGGCAGAGCGAGCTTTGATTGAAGGTTCTTCAGGCGGGCAGAATGGCTCTGGGAGTGCAGCGACCTCAACCGGTGATGAGGTATTGTGGGCTGTTGCAGGAAAGAAGCGCAAGCGAAATAAAAAGGACTTCCTAGTACCTCCGAAGATTCGCAAATCATCATCCACCGCTGACGACAAACCAGTTGTCTCAGACCATGAAGAAAAATCTGCTACAACAACCACCAAAAGTATGACGAAAGCTTCGGTTCCTTCTCCTGCACAATCAGCGGCAGCGCACACCAAGACTACTCCGATTGAAGAGACGAAAAGTGAAAGCAAGGAAGCTTTGCCTCCCAAAGATATCTCTCAGCAGAAGGCTGCAGTCGGACCGTCCCTTGGTCTAGTTGCCTATGATTCCGACGAAGATTCCGATTAAGTAGTTCTCCTTATACTAAGAAAGGGAAGTCTTCGGTGAATGCCAAGAGCTAGTTTACTACGCATTCGCCATGCCACCTGGTAGGCAATCGAATAGATCACAAGCTTCCGATATACAGGCTAACGCTCGCAAGTATATACAAAGATATTTAAAGTCGTTCAAAACTTGTGTCGCACACAAACAGTCAAATCCTTATCTCGTCCATCACTCCCAGCCAAACCTCGACCACATGGAAGTTCTTGACTCGCTCCTCACTCATAGTGCGCTGTATCCAATTCAGTCTTTCCTGCAACCTCTTCCAAACGGCGTTCAAGATCATGTGACACATAGTCTTCCTTTTTCAACCCAACGACAATCCATGGTGCATTCGTGAACAGGCTGTTCATCTCCTCGAGAGGGAGCTTTGAAGTTTCTGGCATGAGGAGCCAAAAGAAAACGGCGTTTGTGAAGTTGCAGATGATGAACACGAACCAGTATCGGTATCGCACATTTTGCATAGCAATGGGGGTGACCTGACCAATCATAGTGTTGAATGCGAAAGATGTCATGGTGGCAATAGAGACACCCTTGGCGCGTGTTCGTGTATCAAACACTTCGGCGGGAATAATCCAAGATAGAGGTCCGCAGGTAGCAGAGAAGGAGAAGTTATATAGCCAGGTCATGACGATGAAACCCCAGTGAGCGCCCGAGTTGTTGACTTCTGGTGGGAATTGAGCCAACAAGATGCAGGCAATGATGAAAGTCACCATGTTCGCTAAGTTGCCCATAATCAGAGGCCAACGACGTCCAAAACGATCGATAAGCATCATGCAACTGAATTCTCCGAGTAGGGCGATCACGGAGTTGATGGCCTGATACCGAAGGGTCTCGTCTCCACTGATACCGATCTGATTGAAGATTTCGACAGAGTAATACCTGTCCGTAAATCAGCCGCTGACCCATAGTCGTCACACGAGTCATTCCGCGAGATAACTTACTGGATAGCGGATACACCGGTCATTTGAATGGAAGCTTGCAAGGCGCAGCACAAGAACAAGCGGCGGAAAGCAGACTTCGATGTGAACAATTCAACATAGGACTTGGCCTCGTTTTCATGCTCGAAGGTGATGGTTTCTTGAATCAAGCTAAATTCGGCACGGACCCATGCATCGTTCTCATTACCATGGCTATGCAGCTGAGCAAGGACTTTCAGACCCTCTGCTTCACGGCCATTGTCAATCAACCAACGCGGTGACTAGATATCTCGTTAGCGAACATCACGTTAGGTGAAAAGCCGTGGGCGGTCTCCACGTACCTCAGGAAATATCATAATCAGACTTCCTAGTAGGACTGCAGGAATGATTTGGATACCCAAGGAAACTCGCCATTGGGCACTGTCAGATGGCGAGAAGCCAATATAAGTTCCGTAACTGATCCAAGAGGCACAGAGAGCACCCACACCAAGCATGAACTGTTGCAGCGAGGTGACTCTTCCTCGAATATCGGGATGACACCTGAAGTGCGTCAGGTATATGAAGATCGAACACGACAAGGGGACACCTACAATTCGGCTTGGTAGGGTGGAACAATCATTGTCAGAACGCCAGCACTGTTGGCAAAAAGAGGTTCAGTGACGGTGCACCCTCAGTCTTCTCGCTATCTTCCTGGGACTTACGCAAAACCGGCGAAGAATCGACCGCTATACAGATAGGAAATATTCTGGGCGCCAGTCTGCAATCCTCCACCAAGGCAGAAAATCAAGGAACCGATAGCGATGGTCCATCTTCGACCTAGATAATCACCAGTCGGTCCGGCCAGAGCAGCTCCAAAGAAGGCACCGGTGGTGAACATGGACACAACCAGACCACTTAATCCGTTGTGTCAGCAAGCATTTTCTCATCAACTGGTTCAAGTCTGTACTCACGATTGGGTTGCATTGACTGCGAATTTGGCTGAGAACGACGGGCATGCAATTACTTCGGCAATCACACCGAGATCGTCTGGAAACTCAAGTTAATGCGTATCTCTTGTCGGCCAAGCTGGGTACCATTCGGGACCGTAGAGAGCGCCAGGGTTGACATACATCCGTAAAGGAAAGATCCGAGCGAGGCAAAAGCGCCGATCAAGAACTGTCAACATGCCGATATTAGTATCATGAATTGTTTACACTGCCAGAGAAAAGAATATAATAACCTGATACCAACGTGGTGGTAGAGGCATTTTGGCGTATACTGAGCACTACGACTCAAGATTTCAGTCTATCCACATGTGAAAACGTAAAGTAGACTTTTCTGGCTCCGAAATATCCCCAGAACGGCCCCATGGGGTTCTATTTGAACTCCATCGGTTGACCTTCGGCATTGGCAGATCTCTGGACCCTCCAGCCTGCTATGACTGAGGTAGTGTATAACCCGTTGGTTCGGGCAATATGACATTGAAATTAGTTAGCGATTTAACCGCCTCGCAGATTCGGCATGCCAACCTTATACATGCAATCCTGGTAAGTTCGTAGAGTTTGTTCGTTTGAATACGGAACATGATGTGGAAGCCCGCCGTATAATTATGCCGAATTAACGAGATGGGGAGGTCTAGCTTCAACCTCTTGCATGCCGAGGATGCGGGGAATGCTTTGTTGGTTCCAACGGCCCTGTCTGATTCATGGAAAAAACAACCCTTTTAATTGCCGAGATGGATACAGACAAGCTGGGAATGATTCGATTGATCCTCTGATGAGGTTAATTAGCGGCGAGCATTCGTAGTTGACTGTACGTCTCGACCCTGTGGTTGGTTGTGCTGTGCAACTTTATCCTCACCCCACCAACAGCTCACCAAGAGCAGCCAATATTAAGTAATCTAGTATGCTCACATCCGAGGTCTTGTCGGGTAATTGTTCGATAGCTTCAGAGCTCTTGTAGCGAATACGAGAAAGAAAGTTTCTGGCGATTAGCTCTTTCGGTCTCGCGAGATTGTTCAAGAACTTGGAGTTTATACTAAACATTGTCATCTGCCTTTTGACGACTGTTTTCTTCTGTATTATCCAGGACATATTCTCTCAGTCTAGAGAGCGAGCAACGTTGCAATTCTTACTAAAATGACGACTTTTACAAAAATAGATGATGACTTGACTCCTACCATCTCCGTGAATGCTGCGGCGCAATTGTCCAAAATCAACCCCAACATCTATGCTGGCTTTACAGAGTGAGTTCGTTCTTTGATCAATTATGCTCAATACAGCACTTCGAATCTGATCAATATCCCTTTAGACATATGGGGAGATGCATCTATGGAGGCATCTACGATCCCGGAAACCCTCTGTCGGACGAGAATGGATTTCGAAAAGACGTGTTAGAGGCATTGAAAGAATTGAACATCCCCACTGTGCGTTATCCTGGTGGTAACTTTGTTGCTACCTACCACTGGCTGGATGGCGTGGGTCCGAAAGACCAACGCCCAGCAAGGTAATCCGCCATTTGTTCGTCGTACAAGGAGGTCTTGATAATGGACTGACTTGGTGATTTTCAGACCGGAGTTAGCATGGCTAGGAACGGAGACGAATCACTTCGGTACCGATGAATTTCTAAAGTGGTGCGAAGTGATAGGAACAGAGCCATACTTCTGCCTGAATTTTGGAACAGGCACCCTTGATGAAGGTATGCACTCATTCCTTGTCGCAAATGCGATGACTAACCTAGTCAGCTATGGCTTGGGTTGAATATTGTAACGGCACTGGCAACACATACTACGCCAATTTGCGAAGGAAGAATGGCCGAGAGGAGCCCTACAATGTATGCATGGTTTCCATATGTTCGGGCAATGATCTGATAAGAAAATAGGTCAGATATTGGGCGTTAGGAAACGAAGTCTATGGACCATGGCAGGTGGAACAAACAACCAAGGAAGCTTATGCTCACAAAGCTTTTCAGTGGGCCAAGGGTATGTAGTTGGTAAACATTGGCATTTGTGTGATATTACTAATTGATATCAATCGGGTGATAGCTCTCAAACTCCTTGACCCAAACCTGATCTTGATTCTCTGCGGCGAAACAGGCACAACATCATGGGATTATTACACGCTGAAGCAATGCCTTAAGCCTACGAAGGTCACACTGACGAGTAATCCTACGCCGCTGATTGACATGCACAGCATACATATGTACACAGCCTCCAAAGATCACTTGCAAAACGCAACGGCACCTCTAGCAGCCGAGCGCGCGATCGAAATAGCATCTTCCCTCATTGATCTCGCCCGGATAGAGAATGGTGTTGGTCCTGACGAGCCACGTCCGACTCTCTGTTTCGATGAGTGGAATGTGTGGGATCCTATGCGAGCAGAGGGCAGATTCGGCGCGGAGGAGACTTATACCTTGTCTGATGCGTTGGCCGTTGGTGTCTTCCTTAACGTGTTTGTCCGCAAGAGCCGGGATCTCGGCATGGCATGCATCGCTCAGAGTGTCAATGTCATTTCACCTCTTATGACGTCCCCGACAGGCATTACTAAACAGACAACTTGGTGGCCATTGCTTCTTTTTTCGAAGTACATGCGAGGGTGGACCATTGCGGCTCATGTCGCTTGTGGCTCGTACAATGGAGACACATCACCTGCTTGGCTGCGAAGTGTCAAAGACACGCCATGGCTGGATGTCAGCGCAGTTTTGAGTGATGATGGCTATGTCAATTTGGTCACTATCAATGTACATGAGCAGAAAGACTTTGAAGTGAAAGTCGAGGGAGCCAAGGGTTCTATTGCCGTCTTCACTGTTACTGGGGCCGATGTCACAGTCACGAATATGAAAGGAAAAGAGGAGGTTGCTGTCAAGGAGACTACCTGGGATGGACAAGGTAACTACGTGTTCACCAAGCACTCCTTGACTTTGATGCGCTGGAAAGCTTGATCGTCATTTGGGAAAAACCGCTTCACAAGTACCAGCGTTCGGAACGTTTTACATAGATGCTTGATAGAAGTGAGATCGTAGTCTATATCATTCTGCCAGTAGTCTCCATCATATAATTATCAACATAAAGACTCAGAAAAGGTCATTCCCTGGATCTGTCCCAAAATGGAAAATCAATTGTTTTGCCTTTCTTGGACTAGCCGCCCAATTAGTCACGTGACCGTATCATCTTTGCTTGGTCAAGTTGCCGCCACCACCATGCCCAAAGTTCTTGAATGTTCAATTTATCCCCTGGAACAAATCATATCAACACATCATAGTTGCTCACGACTTCGAGGAAAGAAAATACAACAGCAAGAAGGGTCAAGGCAGACCAAATGGATGTTGATTAAACAATAGCGACGACACAAGTATTTACGGTTGGAGCTTTCACGTAATACTCACATCTTACTCATTAGTTGGCCTGCAACAATGGCTCGCCGCGGGGATACGCGCTCACCATCACCTGTAGGCAGCACATACTCTTCATCCAAACGAAGTCGCAGAGATGAGGACCGATTCGACAGAGATGGGCGGGACGAGGGAAGGTCGCATCGCCGATCACGCAGCCCTGATGTAAGACTCCAGCAACACCGGCGTGGTATATCTCAAGTATCAAACTGGAACAATCAACTAATACGAGACCCGCAATTTCAGAGGCGATATCGAGATCGGGATGGCTATCGGCGACGGGATCGGGATCGATCGGTAGACAGACGGGATCGCAATGGTTATCGCGACGAACACAACTACAGACCATCGAAACGAGACCGGTCGCGCGAACGCCGGCGCTCGCTAGACCGACGCTCTGATCGGGATTTTCGGCGGAGGAGCAGGGAGCGAGACAGAAGTCGTGATAGGGACAATCGGAGTAGGCGAGATGACTCCCGCGACCGAGTCCGAAGGCACAGAGACGATTCTACTGACTCGAGGAGAAAAGCCAGAAGAGACAGCAGAGACAGGTCGCTGAACCGAGACTCTGCTGCTGTATCGCGAGAGGTCAGTGCTAGAGAAAGTGGCTATGGTGATATTCACAAGCGGTCTAACAGTGCTATGCAGGCCTCCAAAGCCCCCACTCCGGCCCCGGTTGCTCAAACGGACGAAGAGAAGAAAGCCGAGCGACTGGCAAAATTGGAAGCGTGGAAGCAAAAACAAGCGGCTGAACGCGAACGAAAGCAGCGCGAGATCGCAGCTGCAGGCGGCCCCCGCAGTATCTTGACTGAAATCGACAAGAAATCGGGACTCGCGCCACTGTCACCTGCCCCTACCTCTCCTAGCACACCAACCTCGACCGCCGCACCTTCTGAATATGGTGGGAAATTCGATCCCAAGGCGATCGCAAAGAAAGCCACTGGTGTTACATCAGAGTCATCTCTTCTGGGCAAGGACGTTATTGTACCTGATTCTATTAGAGCTGACAGCACAGTCAAGGCTAACAAAGTTTCAGTCGCTCCAAGCGAAGTTTCTGGTGAGTATTTTTTCTATGAGAGATTGTCTGGCACCACAGAAGCTAATGGTATATGTTCAGCTGTCCCTTTAAAGGCGAGCGGAAACGTTGGGAAATTTGGGCTAGGAAACAAAATCGCCACCGAAACCGAGAAGCCTTCCGCCAAACGAACCTTGGACTTTGGCGAAGAAGAAAATAAGCGCAAAAAGCTCGAGAAATTACCTAGTCCTCCACCCGACGATACAGAAGACGCAACCAAGAATGATGTGGCCGAAGATGACGACTCCGATGTTGACATGGAAAACGGGACCGAAGAAGAAAACGCAGCAGCAGCTCGAGCAGCCGCAGAGAAGCGAGAGGAGCGTCTACAAGGTCAACAGGTGGAGCCTAATGGCGATATAGCAATGGGCGATGCAGTTACAACCAACGGCGAAGCTGCTGCAGAGGCGGAGGAAGAGGAGATCGATCCTTTGGATGCCTTTATGTCTGGTTTGGCAGAAAAACCTTCATTCAAGAAACCAAGTATCATCCAGTCGGCTAAAAGCAAGCAGCATCAACCGCAGGCTATGTTTGGCGACGAAGATGATATCGACATGTCAGCTGTCGCTCACGGTGACACGGATGACTTCCTTGCCATAGCCGCCAACAAGGCTAAAAAGAAAAAGGACATTCCTACCGTCGACCATGCAAAGGCGGAGTATGAGCCATTCCGGAAAAATTTCTATACTGAGCCTCTTGATTTGGCTCAGATGACCGAAGAGGAGGTAGCCAGCCTCCGACTCGAACTGGACGGCATTAAAGTTCGTGGAATCGACCCCCCCAAACCGATTCTGAAGTGGTCACAATGTGGACTCGGTGTGCAAACACTGGACGTCATCGGTAAGCTTGGTTATGAGCATCCAACTTCTATTCAGAGCCAAGCCCTTCCTGCTATTATGTCTGGAAGGGATGTCATTGGTGTCGCTAAAACGGGTTCCGGAAAGACAGTCTCTTTCCTTTTGCCTATGTTCCGTCATATTAAAGATCAGCGCCCGTTAGACAATATGGAGGGTCCAATAAGTCTTATTATGACGCCTACAAGAGAGTTGGCCACACAGATCCACAAAGATTGCAAGCCCTTTTTGAAGGCGCTCAATCTTCGTGCTGTATGTGCTTACGGTGGTGCACCTATCAAAGATCAGATTGCTGAATTGAAACGAGGAGCAGAAATTGTTGTCTGTACTCCAGGCAGAATGATTGATCTTTTAGCTGCCAATGCTGGCCGAGTTACGAATTTGCGACGAGTTACGTACGTCGTTCTTGATGAAGCCGACCGAATGTTCGACATGGGTTTTGAGCCACAGGTGATGAAGATCATGGCGAATATCCGGCCCAACAAGCAAACAGTATTGTTCTCCGCTACCTTCCCGCGCAACATGGAAGCACTCGCACGGAAAACATTGATCAAACCTGTGGAGATTATTGTCGGCGGCAGGAGTGTTGTCGCGCCCGAAATCACCCAGATTGTCGAGGTCCGAAATGAGAATACCAAGTTCTTGCGCCTTCTAGAACTGCTCGGCAACCTTTATTCCGACGAAGCCAACGAAGACGCTCGAACTCTCATTTTCGTTGACCGCCAGGAAGCCGCTGATAGTCTACTTCGTGAGCTAATGCGCAAGGGTTACCCTTGCATGTCCATTCATGGTGGTAAAGATCAGATTGATCGAGACTCTACCATTGAGGACTTCAAAGCGGGTATTTTCCCGGTCTTGATTGCGACATCTGTTGCCGCTCGTGGCTTGGATGTCAAACAGTTGAAGCTGGTTGTCAATTACGACGCACCGAATCACTTGGAAGACTATGTTCACCGAGCCGGACGAACGGGCCGTGCCGGCAATACTGGAACTGCAGTGACTTTCTTAACTGAAGATCAGGAGAGATATTCGGTCGATATTGCAAAGGCACTTCGACAGAGTGGGCAAGAAGTCCCGGAACCTGTCCAGAAATTGGTTGACTCCTTTCTTGACAAAGTCAAGGCCGGCAAAGAGAAAGCTTCAGGATCTGGCTTCGGAGGCAAAGGATTGGAACGCCTGGATCAGGAAAGAGATGCAGCCAGAAATCGTGAACGGAAGACATATCGTACCGGCGATGACGGTGAGGAGGAAGAACGGGAAGACGCGAAAGAGAAGAAGGGTGAAGAAATATTTGCCAAGGCTGCCTCCGCTATTCAGTCCGCTTCTGCACCTACGCCAGGTATTCCCAAGGGTATTGATTTGGACGGCAAGATTACGGTCCACAAAACGGAGAAGCCAGCTGCCGGAAAGTCGAATGATCCTTTGGACAAGGTCGGTTCGGCTGTTGCAGACATTCATGCACGTCTGAACCGCGCTGGAGTAATGAGAAGCGGCGTTCCGATTGACAACAAGGGTCCTGACGCCGGAGCGTTCCATGCAACTCTTGAAATAAACGACTTTCCTCGTAAGTTATTTTCATCTTCCATCTTACTACTTGAACACATGCTGACAAATCTTGACCTACAGAAAAAGCACGTTGGGCAGTCACCAACCGTACCAATGTCGCCAAAATCCTCGAAGCGACCGGCACCTCAATCACGACCAAAGGCAACTATTATCCCTCAGGCAAGGAACCTGGTCCTGGCGATATCCCGAAGTTGTATATCCTTGTCGAAGGTGATACAGAGCTGGTCGTTACGAATGCTATGCGAGAATTGATGCGGTTGCTGAAAGACGCTACAATTGCGGCGGCGGACAGTGAGGCTAGAGCACCGACTAGTGGGCGATATAACGTTGTGTAGAGGTCTTGAATCCATTTTCCTGATTCTTTGTCTTCAATGGTCTGTTATTCTTCTTGCAGGCATATAATTTAATCACAGTCGCCATCCGTTCTTTAGGGTTGTATGGCCGTTTTATCTTACATTCTTATATAATTAGTAGCTATTGGAACGCAAAGCCTTCTTAAACCCAAAGATTGTATCAAGAGACTTCAATTCATATCACAATGGGGAGCACTCTAGCTACAAATGACCAGGAGCACACTTCAAAACTTGACGGACATAATGCGGAATGCAATGATTGTAGCTACAGATTTCAGACAGGTTCTACTTGAGATACGATGTGGCGCTAGTCAATATTGAGACTAGCGTATATCTGTTGGTACCTTCCCCTTCTCCTTCCCCAATCCAGATCCCAGGTCGCCTCCCTTCCTTACATCCACATGAATCCAGCCTCGACCTGCTGCTAGACTCCAGTGCATGCCTTGAAAGACACACACCAAGCGTGCGAACTCTCACTCCTCAGGAATGAAAGAAGATGTCCCATAGACCCCGGAAGCGTACCAGAACGTCTAAAGCTTGTATGTTCATTTGCTTACCAGGGCTCCCCTGATTGTGATGGGTTTCAAGCTACTGACCTTTCACAGGTGATTTCTGTAATAAGCGCAGCATAAAATGCAGCCCAGCAACTGACGATCCTTTGAAGCGCTGCCAGAACTGTTTCGACTTCGATGTTCCTTGTACCTTTGACCGGCCCTCCAAGAGGCGAGGTGGCGCGAGGACCCAGGGAAGAGCACAATCCGGCGACGACGTCCTTAGTGATCAGCAAGGCCGATCTCTGACTCACTCAATTCCGCAGTCAGGAGCCACCTCGATCCAGACTGTGCAACATCGCCAGCTTGGAAGTTCTTCTTGGGGCACTCTTGACACGCTGTATCCTGAGTTCGGAGAGTCCTTCTCTTCGAACGACATCTCTGTACAACGATCCTGGGGCGCTTTTACAATCGCCGCTCAAGGAACCATTCGTAAGCTTCTTGAAGTTTATTTTGAGATTGTCTATCCTATGTATGCCTACATGTTTGCACGATCGCCGGGTTTCGTTATACTGATGATGATTTGGCGAACAGATTTCCCTTGTTTCATCGACCTTCATTTGAGGAGAGGTTGATTCGAAATGAGCACCTGCAAGATACTGGTCTATTAGCATCTACAATGGCAGCCTGTGCGCTTGCATCAGCCAGGGTTCGTGACGGAGCTTTGTTTTCCGCTCACTCGGCTGATCTAGCTCAACCACCATCTGAAACGTTCTTCAACGCAGCAAAAGATCTCATACCTAAGGATTTGGGTATTGCAAAGGGCACAAGTTTCATGAGAGCTTGCGCTCTTTTAGCCATTACCAGCATTCAGAATGGCCAAATCCGGAGTATGCAGCAATATTTAGGAAACTATCACACTTTGATGGCTATGGAAGGTCGACATGATGAGAAACTGTGGCCAAAGGACTTGACTCCCATCGAGAAAGAAGAACGACGCCGACTGGTAAGCTGAGAACCTCTGAGCTATAATCCTTTACTCATACCACGCAGTTTTGGTCTATCTACACACTTGACATCTATTCTTCCATAGTCTGGGGCGGAATCATCCGGCATCGTGAGGCCCAATGCCTGGTTCGCTACCCAACGGAGGTAGATGACGAGCACATTACTGTTACGGGCTACGACATGTCCAACAGTTCAGCAGTCAATTGGCTCCAAGGATGGAATTTTACTACGGATCTCTATCGAATCTTAGAACATGCCGTGGACCAAGTTCGCGGTCGATCCTCTCTTAGGACTGGGACGGTTCAGTTCCTCTCCGGAAGAGATACGACGTCACTGACAGAAACAGGTGTCATGAAGGACGTTCTCGGCGCATATTTGTCATTGCCCAAACAATTTCACGAGTGCAGAGAAATAACAGGCGATGCTAACAAGGATCTCTTTGGCTTTCAGTCAGCCAATATCCAAGCTACACTTCAGTTACTCCGGACGGTTTTATTGTCGGCCGAAGACGATGTCAGCGTGTCACGAAAATGTGATGTGGCGGGAGAACTTTTACGTGTGTTCTCCATTGTACCCGTCGAATATCTTCGAGCAATTAGTTCCCCATTGGTATGCACCTACATCTCATCATTCTTTCAAACTAGCTGACTATTTGATTTTTTGTCTAGCTCCATCACCTGGCAGGCATTGGCAATATCTTGGGATCGGTCATCGAAGGAAGCTTATCGGAGTCCTCATATCAGAGAATAAGGAAACTCTTGTAAGTGGCTCAAAGTCTTTGTCTTCTTTTCGAATCGTATTTACACGCGAAAGATTGGATTTGGCAGACCTACTCCATCGTTTGGAATCAAGGCTCCATCGAGCCGCTGGTGCGAGCGAACGGCTCCGTATGCAAGTGGACAAAATTGACGAATATATGCGTAACGGGGGAGCGCATGAACGACAAATCCGCCAGAGTACACATAATGTACTGATACAATCGAATAATGACGGGCCACAGGAACACATATCCCTGAATATCAGCAACGACAAAGAGGATGCACTGTTCCATCCGGAAGGCACTGATCCCGGCAATGTAGAACTTTCGCCTTTCCAGCTCCCTCCCGAGCTACTTATGGACTGGCCATGGCCGTTCGACTTTGGTGGCACAGATAGTGCACAGTTCCTGCTGTGAATAGAGGTGAGGAATATGAAAGGATCTTCCATGATTACATACATCTACAAAAGAAGACTATATATACATGGCTCAGAATTCAGGTCCAACCAAGGGAAACAGGCCAGCATGTCTGGATACTCAAGCAATGTTTGGAGACGAATGACATTCATCACACATCTTGAGGCAACACCTCGCTATGTTCCATTGTGGGAGCGCCGTCCTTTTCATAACCTCGTTCGGCAAGGACATCGCCATGCATGTTGTATGCCTTTTCCATTTCCCAAGAAAAGGGGCTCCTCGTTGCGAACAGTGCCTCGATCGATTCTAGAGATCGATTTGAAGTTTCGGGGTATAACAGGTAGACGATGGGTATCCATATCAGATTTAGACCGAAGAAAAGGAAATAAGTCCGGTTCTTTCAAAAACCAACCAGTCAGCAAAAACCTGCGCGACTTATAGAATGGAGACACAATCTCGAAACTCACCTCCATAGTTGCAAACATGATCGGGTTAACCAAGGTGGTCATTCCCACCCCAATAGCCCAGCCAGTGATACCGAAGCCATTACCTTGTGCTCGAAGGTCGGAAGGAAAGATCTCGGTTGGTATTAGAAAGGCGACAGTACCCCAGGTCGCTGCGTATGCGAGGTTGAACAAGAATAACATGCACACTGCGGCCTGCCAAATGTCAGTCTTTATGCTACTATGAGGAGCGTGGTGAAACATACCGGTGCAAATCTGCTAGCTTTATCAGGATGCTGACGGGCACCTTCATATAAAGCTCCAGCCTGCGAAAAACTCATTAGCATTGTTCTTTCATTATTTTACGGAGAAATACATACCAACAAGTTTACCGCGGCCAATGCACCTGCGCCCCCCATCAAACACATTCGACGTCCTAGACGGTCAACGATATGTGCGCTGACAATGGTACCAACAATACCAATGGTGTTAATTCCACCGGCCAAGCCGTTTTGTGTCAATTGTGAATAACCTGCCGACTTGAGCAATGTGGGTGAATATGCAGTGACAGCGGTGATACCGGTCCATGAGGCCATGATCTGGAGCCATACACATAACCAAGCACGACGACCGAGATTTGACCCAGGACGACCACCCTTACCGAACAAGATTTTGGCGAATTGAATTGGAGAGGATGGTTTGCTTTCTTCGGCTATGGCTACGATTTCGAGATACTCACGATCAATGGCTTCTTGAGAAGCGTGACCATGGCGGATTTGAAGAAGAACCTCACGTGCCTCATCTTTGCGGCCAATAGATGCCAGATATCGAGGGCTGTCGGGCAGCATTTTGATGAAGACAGCAAGAAATAAAGCAGGAATGCACTGGAAGCCGAGCAAGAACCGCCATCGTACGACCGAGTACCCATTGTTGATGAAGGCAAGACCAAACGACAACCAATAAGCAAGGGATATACCTAGGTCTATACATCTCCAATATCAATAAATGCTGGCGCTGTGTCAAGATATATTTAGGAGGAACTTACAGTTGGCTATGAAGACGTATCCTAGAAATCCACCGCGGTGAGCAGCCGACGATGTCTCAGACACCAGAACCGGTGTGATGCCAGTTAGGGCTTTTGATCATTAGCATCTACCACATATCTAGAAAGGAAACACGGGATCAAACTAACCTCCAGTGCCCATACCAGTGACGACTCTTGCCACCAAGATGAAGTTAGAACTCTGCGACGCGCACTGCAAGGCGCCGCCGAGAAGAGCAAAGAGAGACCCAATGAACAACCCATTTATACGTCCAATGCGATCAGCCAGCCAACCGCCTGCGAAACAGCCAAAGATGGCTCCGAGATAGTACACACTGACGATCCCGCCTTCGTGTGTGGTATCGGTAACGGTACCATCTGGGAGGCCAATACCCATTGTTTCGACATAGCGAGGAGATGAGTTGACTCCTCCCATGACTCCTTGATCATAACCTTCGAAGAAAATCGAAATCAACGAGAAGATCTGGATGGCAACATTGAGCTGCGTTGGCGACAGTTTCTTCCACAACGTTTGATAGCCCATCTTGATATATGCAGTCCTAGGTCTGTCTAAGATTGTGCTGTTTTGTCCTGTCAGAAAACCTCAGACTGATGACTTAGAGAAGCACTAGTACCCCGGCCAGAGGGCAGGTGTCTTGTATATATAGGTAAGATGCCCTGTCCAAGTCCGATGTCTGGATACATCTCTCGGCTTCAGCAACGGAGAAAAGGAATATCGAAATGCGGGGCGTACTACGCCAGTGTCTTTAGTTTGGGGAAGTTCTACCAATCTGTAAGGGCTACTTGCTTGCATTCTGCGCCCATAATTTTAACTTCATCCCCGAAAATTGGTTAGAGGTTGGAGAATATGTGGCGAAGAAGCGCCCAAAACTGGGAGATGGTTTGCCGGTTATACGAATACCCGTTTAGCCACCTAAACGACTAAGCGGAAATCTACTGAGGCAAACTGTGAATAGCCAATTATTACCACTCAACCACGTCTTTCAATTTCCTTTTATCCTCTAATACCATTAACAGCATGGGAACTGTTCCCAATCAAGCCAAAAGCCTATGCTGTGACTGGTTGTTCAGATGTTTCACAAGCTCCCAGGTTCCGGCTTGTTGCCGACGTGTTCAGAGTATATAAAATCAAACAGATTTTGAACTCGGCTTGATCCTATTGCATTTGAACTACGACTTCTGTATCATTTTATGACTTCAAGCTCTCGGGAAGAAATCATGGGCTCAATCTCGAATGGTGCTGAGCATGCAAATGGCGCAGTTGGCGCAGTTGGCGCAGCACTAGATATCACCGTTCTAGGACTGAACAGCGGAACTTCAATGGTACATATTCCATATCTGGCCAATCCCTTGCTTCGGAAGCAATAAATAACAATTTATAGGATGGAATTGATTGTGCCTTGTGCCATTTCCACCAGGAGACACCCGAGTCTCCCATGGAGTTTGAGCTCCTAAAATACGGAGAGATTCCGCTGGAGCAGACGATCAAAAAGCGTGTGATGAATGTCATTCTGCATAACAAGACATCTCCCTCAGAACTTTCTGAAATCAACGTCATTCTTGGCGAGACCTTTGCTGCCGCTGTGCATCAATTCTGCAAAGACTTCAATGTCGATATCAACACCATCGACGCACTCGGTTCACATGGCCAAACCATCTGGCTACTCTCCATGCCGGAAGAAGGCGAAGTGAGATCCGCCCTCACCATGGCCGAGGGTGCATTTCTCGCATCGAGGACGGGTATCACATCCGTCACCGATTTCCGGGTCAGTGACCAAGCTGCGGGTCGCCAAGGAGCACCACTGATTGCGTTTTTCGATGCCCTCGTGCTGCATCATCCCACCAAGCTTCGTGCCTGTCAAAACATCGGTGGTATTGCCAATGTTTGTTTCATACCACCAGACAGCAAGGGCGGTATTGCCGAGTGCTATGACTTTGACACCGGTCCAGGCAACGTCTTCATCGACGCCGTGGTACGCCACTATACCAATGGCGAGCTCGAGTACGACAAAGACGGTGAAATGGGTGCCCGCGGCCGCGTTGATCAGGAGCTCGTCGATGATTTCCTGCAGCACAAATACTTCAAGCTCGACCCACCCAAAACCACGGGCCGGGAAGTCTTCCGGGATACGTTGGCGTTTGATTTGATTGAGAAGGCTGAGGCCAAGGGTTTGACGCCAGACGACGTTGTGGCCACGATTACACGAGTCACGGCACAAGCTATCGTGGATCATTACCGGCGCTATGCACCTGCAGACATGGAGATTGAGGAGATTTTCATGTGTGGGGGTGGTGCTTACAATCCGAATATCACAAAGTACATCCAGAAACACTATCCCAACGCCAAGATAATGATGCTCGATGAAGCTGGAATCCCCGCTGGCGCAAAGGAAGCCATCACGTTTGCCTGGCAGGGTATGGAAGCTATCGTTGGCCGGTCGATCCCGGTACCAACCCGTGTCGAGACTCGTCAGGAGTATGTGTTGGGTAAAGTCAGTCCCGGTAAGAACTATCGCCGGGTTATGCGAAAGGGGCTCTTGTTTGGGGCGGGTCGTGATTACTTGAAGCCCGTTCAAGAGTTGATTAACATCGTTGACGGCAAGGCGTTTGATAATAAATGGTGATTTATCGGGTCTTCTAAGTATTGTATCTAAGCTAATCTATCGAATGCAGTAGACTACACGTGCGTAGTCATAGTGTCTAATACAAAACTTTAGACTTGTAGTTCTGTGTTTGTAACTATCACTCCCTATATAATGTATCATACATGAGGAGATAAACTAGAGCAAAATGCCCCTCTTAGCCTAGAACATTAATTCGTCAACGTAAACTTTTCTGCCACCTTTGGACGTGGCAAAGGGCGGGTATATATCTATTTCATAAACCGATAAAAAGGAACGATTGAAATACTATTTCGTCCATCAAGTGCCTATCGCTATAGGCATTGAGTATGCTGGAGTCATGGCAGGGGTGTTATTGTCAAGTTTGTGGGTTGTTTTGAGATGACGTTTGAGCTGATCTAAAATGAATTGATACGTTAGTGATAAATAGATCAACCGGCTGAAGGAAAGCTCATACCAGGGCGAGTAAAACTCTTCGTGCAGCCCGGATAAGTGCACTTATGTCGACGTCCGCTATGTGTCAACTTGTGGCTAGACATATTCGATGACTATGGAAGTAAGTCAGTTGCTGAAACAGGCCAAAACAAGTAGGCTGGAAGTAGACATACGTCGCCGGTTTGGAAGTCACACCCCGGGAATGTACACTTGAAAGGTTTTTCGCCAGTGTGCGTACGAGAGTGAGTTTTAAGCTCGCTGCTATCCGTAAAGGCTTTGCCGCATTGTTTGCATTTGAATGGTTTCTCGCCACGATGGCTACGCTCGTGACGCTCGAGCGTTGCTTGTCTTGCGAACGCTTTGCCACATACCGAGCATGCGAAGTTCTTATCTATATGAGATGTTAGCGATGGCCGTAATTATTGAATCGAAGAGATCATACAATTGCTATGAGTCAAGAAATGTCCCTGAAGCTTGGACTTTTGAGAAAACGGTTCATGCGGCCGGTGACAGCCGTGCCAGCAGCAGTAGTATCCATGGCCTTTAACTCCGTCTATAGGTTGCATGTGTTGCGTAATAAGATGGTCCTGGAGATCTCCACAAGAGGTGAAAGTGGCATTGCACATGGATGCCCCATGATTCCAGCGGCAAACATGAGACTCCCCTTCTTCAGTCAATGCCGGTGTTGGGCTCGTCAAAGCTGATGACATAGCCCTGTCCAAAGAAGGAGGACTGTCGATGACGCTAGAGATGGTCTGAGAACTTATGCTTTTGCGTGAATTGCGAGGGCGAGAATAATGAGCCACTCTATGATGTGTGTGGCCGTGATGATGGCGGTGGACGCGACTTTTTGATTGCTGTTTTGAGAACTCTAGTAACCTTGTGTCCCCGGAGTTTCGAAGATAGCATCCTAGATGTTGGAAACCTGCATCTGAGCAGGATGGTTGCCCGTCGTCTTGAAAACATGGCATCTTGTTATCACTTTGTTGGTCGAATAATGCATTGCTTGGGTCCGGGTTGTAGAACGACGTATTGTTGAGCAGTATATTCATATCGATATGAGACATGTCTATCTGATTGTTGTTGAAGGGAGAACACTCTGCATTGTTGCAATCCTTCGAATATTGCTGACATGCGGTGAAAGAATCCTGGCTTGGATTGTGGCACTGAAAGTCGGAAAAAGAGTTGCTTGTATTGCATTGTTGATGCCTGGTGATCGGTTGGTTTATCGATTGTGACTCGGCTATGGGCAAATCGAAGTGATGGTCAGTCATAGCAGGCAGAAACACCGCGGAATCCCACTGGAAATCGGTCTGCTGGAGCAGATTCGCTGTTGCATCGTCCAAAGTCTGACCGTCCTCAAAGCAGTGGTTATCGAAACAAGCTGGCCCGGTGTTTTCACAATGTGCTTCGTCGCAATTGGCAGCAGAACACACTGTCGAGACTAGGTCACAGTCCACAAAACCATCACAGACCGATGAACGGTTGAGCGAACAAGCATCGTTTTCGCAGCAGCTTTCTTCGACTGCGCAGGCTGCATCTTCCGTGTGGTGGACATCACCGCATGGCCATTGGTCTGCCGGTAGAATCGGAAACTTTCCAGTAATATCATCAAAGGTATCCCAATGGCAATCCAGACAAAAGTCACCTGCTTCCCGGGAGGACATATTGATAGGCGGGGGGAGCATCCCACTCTTATGCAAAGCGAGGCTCGGTGAAAATGATCGTTAGCGGGGTGTATGTTGCACTGATTCGACAGAAATGCTGCAAACACAGAAAGTCAGTTCAGGCCAAATCTTCCGTATATTCCATGACGGGATCACACTACTATAGCGAAACGCACTCATTCAGTACTCAATCTGGGATCCGGAATGTCACGAGACAGGTGATGAAACGTATTTCTTGGTGGTATTGAGAGAGATATCTTTGAAAAGTGGTGGTTTGAGGTAGATGAGCGAAACAGCTCGGAGGGGTCACGATTTTGCCGGTCGGAGTTGGGAGCAGTGGTGAGGACCTTGGTGGTGTGCGGTGCTTTTGCTCAGAATTGCTCTGTGTGTGATTGGTACTCAGCGGTGTTGGCTGCACATCTCATGCGGAGAGAAGTCCCTCGCATTTTTGCATTTGCCCAAGCCCAGTGATCCATTTGGACGTCGGTTGACTGAGGTTGCTGTCTTGCTGTCGTCGAGGAACGATGTCGTTTTGCGCGGTGAAAATGAATCTGATCGATAAGAGACCCGCTTCTTGATGCTGGCCAATCATGCCTGAATCGCATTTGATATCCGACAACCAGCGTGGTGGTAAAAGTGTACGCTCAAAAGGACAACAGCCATTCCTTTCTCTTTGTTCTCAATCATTTCGCTATATTTGAAGATCTCTTTGAACAAATCACTCGTTCATTTCAACAATTGGACAATGCCTACGGAATCATGACTTGGGTACATTGCTACTTAGCTAATTGGCGGCCACGTGCCCCCCCCCGTAGCTCCCGGCCAAGCCAATCTATTCCTCAGTTCTCTTGACCTTCACCTTGCACACCCTCAATTGTCTCTCAACAAACCGTCGTACTCGGGCTGCTTCTCTCCTTCTTCTGATTGAAGTGCTGGTCATACTCAGAGACAACGGTAGCACGGAACAACCCATTGATACCGACTCTTATGCGTGTCAGAACAACCAGCAATAGGACTCCCCGCTTTCTCAACGACGGACATACAAGCGCATCCTGATTGGAACATCACAAACATCATCAAATATGGGAAACATTTGCTCAAAGTCGGCCAACAAGCCTGACGACGCTTTCGCGCAACCAGGTCGTGTGCTCGGATCTTCGGCCGCTTCAGGAACACCTAGCCAGCCCGCTCGTGCCACGGTTCCTGGCAATGTGGTATCACAGGGTCCTGGCAGGACGCTTGGGGGTGCTTCTTCGCCACAGGACACTGCTGATGCTAGATCTAAAGCTGCCGAGGCTGCCCAGGTACACCCTTTCCATCACGTCAAATAGCGGTATGGTCCACTGACTTGTAATTACAGAAACGTGCAGAGGCGTTGAACGCTTCTAGTAAAGGGAAGCTAGGAAGTCAATTGGCTGCTCAGAAGGCTCGCACGCAATCACAGACTCTCGGTGCGGCCAGTCAGGCGGAAGTCGCAGCTAGGAACGCGGACAGTGCTGCTGAAACCCGACAATGGAATTGATACTGATGTCTGCTCAATCTACATCACTCGCCCAACTGAATTAGTGTTTTACTTCGTATCCCTGCATTTTTCTGGAGTTTCATCTGAGCCTTCGCTGTTGATTCAGTCACATCAAGCGCTGCTTTCTTACGTCACTGGAAAACAAAATGAGCAAAGTCTATATGCATATTTCATCATTCATCTTTAATGCCAACTACGTTGTCATTTTCATTCCACCATTAGCATTGACGACACTGCCCGTACACCACGCCGCATCTTCCGTACACAGCATAGCAACGACACCTGCAATTTCGCTAGTAAAAGCAGGTCGTCGGCCGCCCATCTTCTCTTGAATCAGCCGAATCTTCTCGGCATCCAAGCCCTCCAAATCACTTGCGTCCGCGGCAACTTTACTCAAAGGCGTATTGTCTTGCCATCCCTGAACATCCTTCCAAAACTGCTCTCCGGTCGCAAAATACATGTCGCCGATCACAGGCCCCGGGTTGACTGCGTTTACGGTGGCTCGATCTGCCAGTTCCCGTGCCCAGGTCCTGGTCATAGCTTCCAGTGCAGCTTTTGTGCCGCCGTATACGGACTGACCCTCAAAGCCAAGACTGGAAGACACGCTCGAAATATTGACAATGCGACCTGATCGATCAGTGGGCAAGTATGGGATACATGCTTGCGTGAGGAGAAGCGGCGCCAGCACGTTGATGTTGTAATGCCAATGAAAATACTCGGCGTCGATAGGGCCTTTCGCAGAGTCTGCAAGCTTTCGGTCTTGTGAGACGCCGGCGTTGTTGATCAGAATATCGATGCGGAGGGGCTTGTCGCCAAAATGCTTTTTGGAGGCGTCTATTATCACGTCGCTGGCTGTCTGCGCATCGGCAAGATCGGCGCGGACCGTGGTACACTGAATGCCGAACGACTCTGTAAAAGACGATGCCAGCTCTTCGGTTTTGGCGCGTGACGATTCGGATGTGTAGTTCAAGAGGAGTGAGCACCCTTTGCTAGCTAGGTTGCGGGCTATCGCTTCGCCAATGCCTATGTCGAATCAGTCAACATTTGTCTCAAACAGTGTGACTTCTTGTAGTAGTCGCTTACCCCGCGATCCTCCTGTAACGATCCCGAACTTTCCTTCCAGAGGTCGAGCCATTGTATGTCAATATCCTGAGTAAATGGTATGAAGAACTAATAGAAAGAAATGTTAGGTTTCTCAATATTCCCCCTTCTCCTCTATATACCTGGGAAAAACCTTCCACAAAAGCAGTCGTGCCACCTTGAGCTACATGTTGCGCGGTAATCTAACCGAGTTGGCGGGGCAGATGACCTGAAGGATATCTGAATTGGCCATATTGTATCAATATATTAGCCATCCAATCCTACCCACCTAGTCAGGGTACAGAAAAATATGTCCTGGTGACATCTCTATACTCTATGGAGAACATCGAAAAAAAAGTATATGTAGCAATTTAACCGACGCGCGCTCTGTGTGGATAAATGTTTAAACATGGTCAGGGTAAATTCAGTATTGCGAGCCGGCATTTTCCCGACGCGGGAGCACCGGTTGACTCCACGGGTACATATAGTAGTAGCTAGGCAGGACGACGAGAACGAGGAGTTGAAGGAAGATAGTTTGTCTGTCGACATTGCACTCATTCTATTAATGAGTACAGAAGGTCCATGGTTCCATGGCTGGCTACGTTTTCGAGACAAATATTCATACAGTTGTGCAATCGATCGGTGGTCGATGTATCCGTGCTACGTGGGTGCTTTCGGCACGGATACAAGAAGCGATCAAGATCAGAAGTTCGGATTACTCGCCTCGCCGAACAAGGGCAGGACTAGGGCATTAATGTCTAGATAGTACAATCACTTTTGGAGGCAAGGGGACTTATGTTGACAATCAAACAATCTCCGCGGATCGTGATTGATTATGTAGGGTAGATCCAGCTCTGATCCAATAGGGTCAGTCGCCGAGCTGGCAATCATGAATGGAAGAAGGCTGAAGCGATGCTACTTCGAGCGCTGCCCTTGCTTGTTGCAAAGTGTTTGCAAACGTCCTAAGTTGATAATAGAATAAATAGGGTTCTTCTCCGCATGGTTGATTGGCTTAATACGTAACTACACAGGATGTACGGAGTAGTACAGTATGAGTACAAACCGTATCAATGCAGGGAAGAAGAAGCTTACCACGATGTTATGTACTAACTTATGTAAGCTCGTACCACGTGCTTTGGCCCGGCCGCCGGTCTGATTCGTCCGAGTTCCGGAGGAAATGGCTCGTGCATTAGCGAAATGGCTCGTGCATTAGCGGCTGTCGGTTTGTGTTTCTGCATGTAAATTTACAGACATACCGTATACATAATACATAATACACAATACACCATACACCATACATAATACTACTTCCTGCGTTCGTTACCTGGACCGAGGACGCAAGCGGCAACACAGCAACCATCTATGTATGTTACAGTATGTACAAAGAATTCTTTCCGTAGTTTTCTTGCGCGGAAGTGTACGTATCATGTTTACTTCTTTGTCATTGAACTACGCTTGTCATACACAACCTTCAAAAATAACTACAAAGTCCTTGTCAAACTGGTACAAGTCCGCTCCATACTACTATGTAACTACTACTAACGGGTTGCAAGGGTGCCTGTAGTTTCAGCTAAAATGCACATGGGCCATGCCGGTTCCCGCCTGTTTCAGAAGGCCCAGACCCTCGGTTCTTCAGCACTTTTTCATGTTCGTTGTTGACATCTGGACTGCGAACTCATCATATTAACTATTGTGTCTGATCAAAAAAATAAACCTTTTCATGTCAACTGCCCGCCAGCAGAGGCCCAAGCACATTCCTTAGGCCACGCGGGACACGTGCCCCTCCCTTCCGGATCCACCGTTTGAACTGTGTTTGTCGGTCGTACCCGATCCTACAAAAGCCTCCTTCCTTCCTCCCGCGTCCATTCCTTTCAGGCTTTTCACTCGTTTTGTTGATTCCTTGCATTCATTTTTGTCAATATCATTCTTTGCTTGCTTCTTTGTCGATAATACCGTCTCTTTCTTCTTGTTTATCATCCGCCATTGTCGAAATATGCGACTACAAGACTGGGCTCTCCTCACTTCGTTACTGAATCACCCTTGTCTTTCAGAGGACGTACAATCAAATTGATCGCGCAGCCTTCTATCGATCGCGACTACGTTCGAGCAATTCAAATTGACTGCGATTTCTTGTCTCTATAATTTTCGACGTTCGTATCGACCATCAATATGCTGAAGTTCGTGAAGCGCCTCGGCTCCCGCCAGGATTTGCGAGGATGGAAAGAAATTTCGAAAAATAGCGCCCATAAGGACGTTCCGTCGACAGCCTCATCAGACTCGTCGCCAAGTTTTAAAAACTATAAACCGATGACCGTCACCTATGAAGTGCCTGCAGATATCACGTATGACGTACCGTCAACGATGAAAGCCCAACAACTCGACGATTACAACACACCCTACGTATTCCGAGACAATGTGCCCGTACCGAAACCTACGCATCCGTACGACTTGCTGGTCCGGGTCGATGCTGCTGGCTACTGTCATACCGATTACGTCTTAGCGAGCGGTCATATGTCGAGCGTCGAGCAGCCTGTTTTCCCGCACACTGGCTGCCACGAGTTTGCCGGTACGGTCGTCGCCTTGCCTCCGAATCCAGCACAGTCCGACTTTAGACTTGGTGATCGTGTCGGCGTATCTTGTCGCCCTTACCATGCTTGCGGCGAATGCGCCGAATGTCTTGAGGAGGATTCGCCCGATAGTGACCCTAAGGGATACTCTGTTTTATGTCCAACGATCAAAAGTCACGGTATCGGCATACCAGGCGGGTTTCAGGAATATGTGCTGGTGGACTCGCGCCAATTGACCATCATACCCCCGGGTCTGAGTCAGGTAGAAGCGGCGCCGCTGATGTGTGCTGGAGTAACGATATATGCGGCTATAAAAAAGACGGGTCTCAAGCCTGGCCAGCGGATTGGTATTATAGGCTGTGGTGGTGGACTTGGTCATCTGGGCTTGCAATATGCAACAGCAATGGGGCTGAGGGTTTATGGAGTTGAAAACGCCGACAAGCCGCTCGCTCTGGCGCGGGGGTTGAAGAATATCTCTGGCGCTACAATCGTCGACTCGCGGACGACGACTGCAGCAGAAGCAATTGCACATATTAGTGCAGAGGATCGAAGACCGATTCCCGGCCAATTCGGTCTGGATGCGGTCATTATCCTACCGGAGAGTCAGAAGGCCTTCCAATACGGCGTGGACATGCTTAAGAACCACGGCAAATGTGTAGTGGTATCGTTTCCTCCCGAGGGGTTTCAGACGAGGTCCTTGGATCTCATCTTCAGAGACATTACTTACGTTGGCAATGTCTCTGGTTCGATAAAGCAGCTACGAGAAATGACAGCCTTTTCCGCAAAACATGGAATCAAGGCACGGATCCAGACCTTTCCCCTCGAGCAACTCAACCAACTCGTGGATGCGTATCTATCCGGTCACGGAGGAAAATTGGTGGTTGATTATCACTACAAGAATTCAGCGTCACGATAGTTTGGTGCCTGAAGTGATTATGAAATAATGTCTTATCTACTGTCCCGTACTGTTTTCACACCATCTGCTCGTCTCATTTTTTGTCGGATCTGGTTGTTTCAGCGAAGCTTTGGGATTGGAGTTTTGCATAGGTCACAGCTTGTTTTTACCCTGTTCATGCTTGAAAGCAATAATGAATACATGACTGTGTTGATTTTAAGAATTTAAAAATATGTAGAAGTGACAGTACAATCCCGGCATCATCAGGCGTCCCACTGACGGGAGATCTGCAGCGACCCCGCAGATTAGATGCATGATGTCAATTGATGGGGCGTTAAATAACTATCGGAATGTGACAAAGATTTCAAGTATGCTATGCGTGTAGCACTTGCATAAGGTGATAGTCATGTTACACTGCAGTAGTCAGGATATTCGGCAGGTATTTTATAGTCCTGGTAGTTCCCAGTGCAAACCAATACGTACATACATAAGTAAAGCTGCGTAATCAAATTTATTTTAGACTTTTCTGGTCAAACATCTATATTTCTTCTATCCCATCACCAATTCCCAGGAAAAGGCAAAACTACTCATGACTCGCCATCTCCTCCAACCTCTCCACCGCACTCTTCAGCTCCCTCACCCTCTGACCAACCCTCTTCTTAACCTCCTCCTTGACATCAACGCTGATATACTCCGGATCGTAATTCGGCGCCGCACCCACATAACTCTCCCCACTTAACGCCTCGTTCGTATCGAGGATAAGGGGATTTGCGCCTGCAGCAGCAGTAGCAGCAGCACCTAGACGGTCTGCATTCGCTTGCTGCGCGTTCGGGGCGATGGTAGCTTCGTTTTCTAGTGGCGGGGGTTCAGAGCTTGTCGATGCCGGTGAGCGGGTCATGTCGGTGTAGACGTTGTACACGTAGAGGAGTTGATCGAGGAGTTCGCGCGCGGACTCGCGATCGGAGGCGGCGTAGATGGTAGCGCCGTTGGTGCTGTCTGTTGCGATTTCGAATTCGTCTTTGGCGTTGTCGTACCTTTAATTCATTAGCTGGGGACTGAGGGAAGGGGAAGGGGAAAGGGAGGAAAGGGTAAGTTTACAGCTCCTGTAATTCCTCGACAATGAGATCCGCCTCTGTCTTTCCGCCGCTTGCTTTGAGTTCGGCATAAGCCCGGTTTTGGAGATATGTCGCGATAACAGGTATGTTGAATTGCTTCTGGGCAGTTTGCACTCTTGCATGATCGGCTTTTGGGCGAGCTCTGAAGTTGCTCAAACTAGCAGACGTGTAGCGGCGAAGAGCTGTGTTTGCCGATGACGCCGATTGAGCAGAGCTGATTGATTTGCGGCTGATGCGTGATTGCAGGGATAGCCGCGACAGTGGTCGTAACGGAAGGGATGACATTGTGACTAAATACCAGCTAATTGAGTATTTTCGTCCGAACGTCGCCAGTGATCTGTTGCGAGAAATGAATGTTGTTGGAGATCTCAGCCCGGTGGACGATGCTATGACGTTACCTATTGTTGGTAGGCTCCTTATCTAATCATCACATGACTGATATCATGTTCGAGCATCACTCCCCCTGTCCGACCCTGAAACATTCTACTCCAATAGTGGTTTTATTTAGTACAGTTTTCATATGAATAATTTGAATGCAGATTTGAAAAAGTACGGTTGAAATTGATATTCGTGTATGTGGTTATAATGCTAAAAGTCAAAGCATAGGCCTAAGTTCAAACGACGAAAAGAATCCATCACAGTCATAAATCATACATTCATCTCTCATGTCATACAGGTCATAATTGCAAATAGAATTTGGAGAGTATCAAACATCGATCGGGATATCTCCTGCTCCATAAGGGTTTCCATCATGATAATATGATGCGTGGTGTCCATAGTCGTGTCCATAATCACGTCCATAACCATGTCCGGTATTCATGCTCATGCCAGCTGTACTAGCCGCCCTGGAGCGAGGCCCTTGCGAATTCCTGTTGCTTCCCCCAGCACTCTGAGCTCGACGCATTCGCCTTTCGTGTCGTTCCTGGCATTTGTGTTCAAATTCTTTGTGTTCTTTTCGTTTTTCGTTTACTTCCTTCCATTCGCCAATGGCACCCTTGATACCCAAAGCAGCCAAACCGATGGAAGCTAAATTCTTCAAATCTGCTTTCCTTTGCATCGTTCGCTCCTGTTCTTTACTGATTGCGCCCGATTTCACAGCATCATGTCGTTTCTTCTGAGCTTCGAGGTTTTTCATTACACCGTGAGCAGCATGTATTGTGGCCACTGTTGCGAGACCCGAAGTAATAAGCTCTTTTCGAATTATTTTCTTCTTTTCGCGTTTTTCATCATCACTGTTAATGTCAGAATCACTATCACAATCACTGTGACACTCAATGTTGCCATTTGATGACCCATCTCTCTGGGCAACAGCACGGGAAGTAGAACCGCTGACACTACTATTTCGCTGGGAACGTACATCGCGAGAAGATCTTCTCCGCCTAGATGACCGGTATGAGCGGTCATCTTCAGAATCCGAGTAGTCCGAGGACCGCGTGGAACGGTCTCTTCCTCGGTCACTCTGATTCTTGTCATCGAGTCCTAGGGCCGCCAAACCCTTGTTTAAGGCTCGTGACACGCTTGAACCACGCTTCTTGGAATCTCGGCCACCATCGCGGCTGTCTCGTGAATCCGACCGGTCGCGACCGCGAGATCGCGAGAAACGGTCGTAGACTTGCTTGCCAGCTGCGGCGAGTATGCCAGCAGCAGCCATGTCTCGGACACCGCCTCGGCTTTGAGAACGTCCTCGATCGCCGCCTCGAGATCTTGACTTGGAGCGAGAACCGTTGACGAGATGATTTGTAGCCATTCCAGCAAGAATGGACTCTAGCACATGGCGGCCACCGTGTTTGTTGGGATCGCGGTCAATGAGACCATCAACACCACCAGCCGAGACGGCTGCAGTCAGAACACGCCGGCCCTTTTCACCAGTCCAAGGACCAGGTGTACTTCGGACACGGAACGCCTCTGCTGCACCCGCTGCTAAAGCAGCCTTCATAGCCTGAGCGATGCGAGCTTCGCTTTTGGCACGATGACCTCGGCTGCGTGAGCGCGAATTTGAGTAAGAGCGATGTTTACGGGAACGGCCTCGGTCGGAGTCACGGTCACGGTCGCGAGAGCGGTCACGGGCAGCTTTGATTCCAAGAACTCCTCCAATAGCACCCAGAGCTTCTTCTCCCATAGACTTGCGTCTACGAGGACGAGGCGAAGGGCTGCGAGAGGAAGAATACGACGATCGTTCATAGCGATCACCTGACGTCACCTGTTAGTTGTAAAAGAGGCAGCATGAAGAAGTGACTACTCACGTCGGCCGTCAGAGCGCTTGCTTCGTCGGGGTCGGTAGTCTTCGCGGCGATAGTATTCTTCGTCATAGTAAGGCTCGCGACCAGCAGAGCGTGCTCTGCGGGCGCCCTCACGAACGGTTGCCGCCCGACGCGGGCCAGGGTAGCCATAATAGTACTCACCAGGCGGGAAATCTCTCGAAACTTCTTCAACAACAGACTCTTCGCTGTCTCCACGACGGCGAATAAGACGTGTATCGTAGTCATAGGGATAACCGCCACGGCTGTCTACATATGTTTCTTCCACATAGCCGCCATCAGGACGGGAATACCTGTCGCGCTTGACCCGATAGCCCCGACTATCGCGGGAGTCGTAGTATGACATGGCAGGGTAGGTGACAACCAAAGCGAGAAGAAGTCACTGAAAACCAAACGATAGAATCACGATATTTGGATCAGCGATAGATGGGGGTGTGGTGTGAGATGGATGAAAGTTGGCTGATGATGTAGAGGCGAGAGAAGATATTTTCATTCCAGTCAGGCGATGGACGACGATGATTTACGAGGTGAGTCGAGGGGCGGGGCTCAGGCTGTCGAGCGCAGATGGGTGGAAGGCACTGCAGCGATCAAAGAGGGAAGGAGGAGGGGGGGGGGGGGGGGGCAGTGTTGGGCGAAGTACGAGCTGTGATTGGTCGAGGACGGGAGAAAACAGCTGACCCGCTGACGTTGTGGTGGTGTGTCTTTTCTCTTTTCTGCCTTAGGCTCGTGTTAGCCCTCAGAATGCCTCCAAGCCAAGCCAAGCCTCAGCCGTGGCTCAAACTCACTGTTTGGGCGAATGAGAATAGAAAATAAGCTGCAAGTCGTATCGATAAGTAGGGGGACTTTGTTGTGCGTTTGTTGCAGTTGAAATGATATGGCGGTGATTTGTTAGGTAGGTGATGCTCGTACAATTTGGTGCGCACCGCCACTGGGTCAAAGTTATTGCTGAGTGACTTCAAAGGGGAGGGTGAGGGGATGGCCCGACATTTAAGCAAAACGTCGGAAGCAGAAATTGAGAAAAAATCGGCCGGGCTTCATTGCTTGATCTATGAATACAGGTGAAATAAAACCCCTTCGAATAGAACAGTCGAGATTGGGCCGACGCATTCCTAATGACGCAAAAAATGGGGTTAAGAGAGGTTGGACAAACAGACTAACGGGCGGTCAAGCAATGAGACACGCCCAAAGTGTCGTCCGATCGTCGAATGGTGTGCTTGACAGGTGTCTCCGTCAAACAGGAGACCGGCGAGCAGAGGAGCGAGCGAGATGCTGGCCAGACCAACTGCGACGACGAAGTGGCTGACCGTAACGTCATTTTGCAGATCGACACTAATAGACGCTTAGTGCTTTGAAGAGGCCCACCTTTTCTATTTGTATCAGGACGTGGTATTTCATTCGAAGAGAAATCCTACTTTATATGCGAGATGATGGCACGTTAGGCATTGTTGTTTCAATGCTTTGTTTTCTTTTTCTCTCCTGACGTCGTTAAAGATCTCATCCATGGGTTGAAGCGTGAAGGAGAGCCCACTTCGACTCCCGGCGGAACCCCCCAAGGCCCGTTCCGTGGTACGGAATGCTTGTACCACGCAACTCTGCTACTATGTAATTCCATCTATTTTCATTTCTTGAAGAAAAGATGATCGTATAGTTTATACTACATATGTCTATTATAGTTCACTTCCGATCTATCTTTAGATTTTTGAACGCCCGGGCATTTTCCTTGATGGCAATTTCCACAGGCAGTCGCTCCATACTGCTCGCCCCGAAGAACCCATGAACACCTCTAGTATGGTTGAGAACATACTCGGCATCCTTTGGCTCTGCAATCGGCCCTCCATGGCATAGGACAATAATATCTGGGTTGACTCTTATCGCTGCATCGCGAATATCCTGGACGATCTTCACGGCATCGTCCAATGACAAGGCTGTCTCAGCTCCAATACTCCCAGAGGTGGTCAAACCGACGTGCGCGACGAGGACATCAGCACCAGCACGAACCATGCGTTCTGCTTCGTCGACACTAAACACGTAGGGTGTTGTGAAGATGTCCATTTCCCGTGCGATTCGTACCATTTCAACCTCCTTGTCGTATCCCATTCCCGTTTCCTCTAGGTTTTGTCGAAATTTGCCATCTATCAGGCCCACTGTAGGGAAATTTTGAATGCCCGAAAATCCAAGCTCTTTCAAGTGGCGTAAAAATTCGGGCATATCTCTGAAAGGGTCTGTCCCGCACACACCAGCCAGGACAGGAGTGTGTTTGACAATAGGCAAGATCTCTTTTGCCTGTAACCATAAATGTCAGTAACTCAATCAATTTCTGCGACACTGTGTTTGCACAAACCATGTCCACCACAACTGCATTTGCGTCACTGTAGGGCATCAAACCCGCCAGTGACCCTCTACCGGCCATTCGAAATCTCCCAGAGTTGTAAATGATAATCAAATCACTCCCGCCCTGTTCCACTGATTTGGCAGAAAGTCCGATACCTATTCTCATAAATCAATCAGTCGAGTCTTCAATGTAATGACCTTGACTGATGCATACCGGCTCCTGCTCCAACAATGATACCGCCATCTGCGATGACTTTTCGGAGTCGCGCAAGGATTTCAGAACGATCTGTTGGACGAGGCATGTCCGCTAACCAACTCAAAAAGAGGAAAATACTTATTGATTGCGATCAGATCTGAAAATAGACGTGGCTTGGATGTGGTTAGCTTAAGATTATCGATAGCGATCGGAATGCGGGGTCGGCCCGCTGCATTCTGGGAAACTATTGTATACGTCACCGTAATCATCACTGTTTACCTCCACTTATCGGACTGGCTACTCGGTGGAAGACGCTTAAAGAACGTCGACAAGTGTGCTTTAACATCACATTCGGAACAAACTTTCATGTATTCATAAAATTCAGCCGATGACATGACATCCATTTCATGACCTTGCAGCCCTTCAAGCGATCAATGCTTCTTTCTTGGATCACCAGACAAGCTCAATTTATCGTACAGTAAAGCATCATGTCTAAGCCATGTATCGCCATCCTAGGCACGTGTGACACAAAACTCGCAGAGACGTTGTTTCTACGAGATCAAATCATCAAGGCAGGAGAAAGCGAAGTACTTCTACTCGATGTCGGCCGGACGCCCGTACAAGATAGTCACATTGACGTCCCAAGTTCCGAACTTGCGCTTCGCAAATCTTCTGATGGTCCGTCCTCAATGGCTCAAATGTCTCGAGCAGATTACATCAAGTACATGATTGAATGTGCAACACCCTTTGTGGCAGAATTGTTTCAAAGGGGTGAAATTCATGGTATCGTATCGGCTGCCGGCTCTAGTGGCACATCACTCGTTACAGCAGTGATGCGCAATGCGTTACCGGTCGGATTCCCAAAATTCATGGTCTCCACAATGGCCAGCGGAGATGTGTCGCATCTCGTCGAGGAAACGGATATCACTCTGATGTATAGCGTCGTAGATATTGCGGGCACAAACGCTGTTCTCAATCAGATACTTACAAATGCTGCTGCTGCAATCGCAGGCGCAGCAACAGCCTATTGTCGAAATCGAAATGAGGACACCTCTAGGAATGCAGGTGCAGAACAGCGAAAGAAGAGGATAGCCGTCACCATGTTCGGAGTCACCACCCCATGTGTCGACGCTATTCGCGAAAATCTGGAGTCAGAATATGCCTACGAGGTATACGTCTTTCATGCCACTGGTGCCGGCGGTAGGGCTATGGAGCGATTGATTCGAGAACATCAGATAGACGCCGTGCTCGACATTACAACGACCGAGATTGCCGATGAAATAGTTGGAGGCGTTCTATCTGCTGGACCGCAGCGATTGACGGCCGCAGCGGAGGCTGGAATACCACAGGTAATAAGCGTGGGGGCATGCGATATGGTAAATTTCGGGCCTAGAGACACCGTGCCTGCCGAGTTCACGTCCGCAGAGAACAAGCGCTTACTATATGAGCACAATCCAGCGGTTACGCTGATGCGAACGACGCCACAAGAATGCACTCGCATTGCCGAGTTCATCGCATCCAAATTACGAGATAAAGCCATTCGACCGGACCTAGTGAAGATCCTTCTGCCCGGTGGTGGCGTCAGTATGATTTCTACTCCGTCGCAACCATTCTATATGCCGGAATCAGATGCCGCTCTATTTGACACGATAGAGCGTCAACTAGAATGGAGCGGCATTGAAGTGAGGCGTGACGACCGAGAGATCAATGACAAGGGTTTCGCCTTATCAGCGGCGGAGCTGTTAGTAGAAGTCATACGCAGGAATGAGGCAGAAGAGCAGAGCAAGACTTCAGTAGAGTAATAGTCATAGTCATAAAGTCATGAACTGAAAGTCGATGGATCTAAGAAGCTATTGTTTCAATGCTCGCTAATCATTGCTTGATCAAAGGCTAAATTTATCTGGAACTGTTTTGAGTCATATTCAAATTATCGTCACAGACGAGTTCATATAAATGCAAAGAATAAAGATGGAAAATGAGTCTCTGGGTATTCTAAACCCCTGAACGCTGAAATGCACGACTTCTACGCCTTCACCTCCCTGATAAGCAGTCATGTATAATAAACGCCCCGCCACGAAGAATCTAATAAATGTTAAAGTAAACGTGAGAAAAAAAGTAAGAAACAGAGAATTAGAGATGAGAATAACACCGCCGTCTTTCCAGACATGACATGACACGACACTTTCTGGGTATATTGAGTCCAAGCATCGAAACTCTTATTCCAACAATAATGTACTCAAGCCATTGGGAAACAACAAAATCACGCCTTCGGACCGTTATAGCTCTCCTGTTGGAGGAGAGGCCGGTTCGTTAGTAGAAGATTGGTGAGTGCGACGATGTTGTTTCATATTGTCCTTTCGCGTAAACGCTTTATTGCAAACCGGGCAGTGGACGCTCTTTTCGCCGGTATGCTTCTTACCGTGACGAGCTGCATGACCCGAAGTGGTGAAGGTAGCAGTACAAGCGTGAGTGGCGGCGTATGGACATGGGTATTTGTTCTTTTTCGTGGTTTTTGCTGTCTCTGTTGTCGATGGGGCATATAAAGCGGCTGCTGATGGTGATGATATGGATGGACTAGACAGGTCGCTATTGCTTTGTATCGAGGGTGTGCGATGGTGCTGATAAGTGAACCCGTGTTGAGGTTGATAGTGGTGATGATGGTGATGACTTGTTTGCGGCGGAGAACCTGCGGCGGAAGAATAGTAGGTACTAGAAGATGTTGGATATGATGGTGTTGGTGATATGTGTGCATGATGGGCTGTCCATGATGGTTGTATCGGCGCATATTCGGCCTTGTAGTATGATTGTTGGTACGTTGGGGTGTCTGGAGTCCTTCGCACCGCGAAGGCGGGATTGTCGTCGTTATTCAAAATTGAAAGCATTTTTGACTGACGCTCGCTCATCGGTTGGAGCAATCGAATTGCGTTGATTATGGGTCACGAGAGAAAACAGAGTGCAAAGTCAGGTTACGTCGCCACCAGAGTCAAGTCGCAATTCAAGAGGACGTTCCGCTCTCGAGAATTGAGGAGAGTATGTTATTGACGGGGTATATCGTTTCGCTCGGCACCGAACGCAGCAGTTCCAGGACCCCTGAATCTGAAACGAATGTTGAGACTGTTGGCTTGCGAATACTGACGATGCCAGGTATAGTCGATGCGGGCGAGTGGTAAGATAGCGACGGAGTCACTATTTGTTCAAGTAGATATATGATATATTATCTTCAGACAAATGTGGGATGCAAATGAGTTAATGGACTTCAACTATGGAGGCCGACGATTTTGAGGAGGATGAGGAATTCGATTATGCGTGTTGTGGCAAGTAATCTGTGAGATCTTAATTGGAGGGAATAAGCGGAGGAAAGTCTGGGAGGGCTGAGAACGACTACTATTAAGGTAATATAAGGGATGGGCTGAAGAAACCAAGCAAGCTAACGATCAACGACCAACCGTACTACCAGCTCCACGTGCGAGTAAGTTTTAACTCGGGATGAAGATCATTCCAGCGGTAAGGTAAACGAATGATAATAATAGTATAGTGCCTTCAGCCGTTTCATTCATCTCTTTTGGTGGGAATAATTACTTTTTCCCCTTCCTTGGTTCATGCCCTAGGAAACATGCAGTACCTACTGCCGTGGATTATGGAGCATATACTTTTGTCCCAAGTCGGTTTGAACGGAATTCTCCGAATCCGGACACGGTCTGAAACCCTAGCAAGGCTAGCATTGTAGAATTTCCCCGTCCAGAATCATGCCAAAATGAAATTGTCGGTTTCGGTTTAAAGTTTGTTACAAGCCCTTTCGGTGCCCACATGGCTGCCTTACTCAGGGTAGGTGAGGGGCTACTTTCTGGAAGGATTGAGGTGAGGGTCCTGAGGGAGAATTAGGCGGTTTAGCGTACCAAGTGTAGCCTAATATCATGCTGTGGGCTTGAGCATATTATCACCGACTAAGCCGGCCCTAAATAGGCACCGATGAAGTATATCGTTGTATTTTCAGGGGGCCCTGGAGACTGTCTGCAGAATTAATTGCCGATATGCGAAGGATGATCGTGCATCACTTGAGTGCACGCCACCATGCATAATATAGTACCCCGTTGTTTCGTTGTTTCGTAGACTACGTACATAGCCTTAGTAAATGTAATAAAAGGGACCGAAGATGACGAGAAGTCGACGACGGCTCAAGTCGGGCCTCCATGGAGTCCGCAGAGTCCGCACATTGTCGCCGACTCGCCGCTGACAGTCTGACTCGCCAGTAAGATCAGATTGGCGGACGCCACAGTGGCAGGCGGGCAAGGTTCAGGGTTCATACAAGAAATGCAAATGATAGGATAGACGAGCTGAGGAATGGATTAGCTGGAACTCACTTTGCATGCGAAAGTGGAGCCTGAGGGACCCTTGTGAATGTGGAGTCTTCATGTTCTGTCGTATCGGTACTATGTAGCCCGTTAAGTGCTTACGTACCTAGCCCCAGATAGGAAACTCCAGCGAAAGGCATTGCCATCCTTGGCTCACGGCGGGACAGGCGAAGACAAGCCAAATCCCAGAGTACATGTAAGTTAGTGCTTTCATGTTTAAAAGCAAACAAAGACAATATGAATTACGTAGTTACTTTACATGTCCTCAAGGATGATGCTACGACAACATGATGAATAAGGACGCTCCCTGTAATACTAATTGACTCGGCATACTTGCATACGTACGTACTCCGTACTACGTATGTTTCCTCAATGTTGGCTGGTAACTAGCCTGATAATCACGCTTATTGCGTACCTATTGATAGTTTGATACTTGATAGTATGTGACACACTAACTACGGTAATACCAGAGCTCGGGAGAGGAGCGAGATCAAACCTCACACAACATCGCTTGCAAGACGTACGTTACGTTATTCATCAACAAAATTCTCATTCGTCATCCAGCTTTATCGCTCACTTTTTTTAGGTTCCAACTGGGACAAACACCGAAATGTATCTCGGTACAGGCTTTCACCATCATCCGTACCCCGACAAATGAATGTTAGCGTGCGCCGAGAAGCATGATAGAATACGTAGTCGTCTGCTCTGGATAGACGGCTTGAATTTGAGTTTTCGCTTCGGTTAGTAACTTGGTAGTACTTTCTTGAGGTTTCTTCTGACACGCCACCAACCAAATGTCTGGGACGCAACATCAGTACGTAACTACCATCCATGCTACGTAGTACGTACTATTAACTCCGTAAGGTATTGTACCGAGTCTATCGACCAACACCAACTGGACAGGAAACTAGCTGCTTCAATGACAGGGTCCAATATGACTCTCGCCTCGACTTCCAAGTGCTCCGTACTCGTATGTAGAATAGGGGTAAGAAGACCGAATTTGAGATATTGATCAAAACCCCTTTTGGGTTTCTACTATGTACTCCATCGATATTCCATCCTTGTTAGATGACGATTCATGCTCCCACAATCGAATGGCCTTGAGATCTCCTGTTTTTCGGGGTCAACGGCGGCGCGCCGTTCGTGACTCCACAGGGTACGTTAGCCTGTCCATCATCGACTACTACTACGTAGTACGTAGTAAATAAGCTTGCATTTCACCCCTTTTGGACGCCAAGATATCTCGCGCCGTGCAACTATCCAATGAATGTCTTATGCCGAATTCATTCGCAATCAAGGCTTGATAGAAGCTTGTTGTGAGTGGCTGGCTGCATAAACAAGGTTCAATCCGTCGACCGAGTTCAACGGTAGACCCAAACAATGATTGGGCTTGGCATAAGCTATTCCTTGGACGAAGCCGAGTCCCCGGTTCTGACCCACTTTTCGTCTCATCTTACAATTTCAAGTATGGTAATAATACGCCGTATCTAACGCACTTAAGAACGTCTTCGTTCCGCATCTGGCCATCAGACAGGGTCATGGGCGATTTTGCATTCGTAAAGTAATCTGTATTTACTATTTGTACTCCAACCCTGGAATGAAATAGATCCACATCATTTCTAGCGTTATCAATCACCGCTTTCCATGTGGCAGACTCCGCAAACATACTAGCGCCAGTTCTAGCCCGGTAAGGCGCCTCAACGTCTCATCTGACAAACTTGAAATGGTACGACGTGCTCAGCTATCACGGTCAAGGTTGATCCTTGCTACGAATTTGAGTACGAATTTTTCTTGTCTCCTACCTTTCGTATCGGATTGCCATAAGTAAGTTCCGCAGAGTGTTCAGGCGTCAACACTTAATTTTATTATATCAGATAGAGAAATCAAAAATTTTAGGTGACTGAAATTGTACCCTCGACATCCTCATGAACGTATTGCCACGTCAGGCTTCAAGCGGATCCTTCCAAAGGCATCCTTTAGTTACAACTTACATACATAGGCATTCTGCATTTTTCCCGTTCGCACGAACCATGTCTCTAAAACTCTTGATAGAAGTTATGCCGATGGAGTACTCAGGTCAAGGTCAAAAAATAGATGTCAACTAGTTGTTCGAGTGGAGCGGAGCTGAATCGACCATCAAGAACATTTTTGGCTTGCATAGAAAAGTCGGCTTCAATATTTCCGCAAAGAATAAGACCGGGAGACGTTCTACCCGAAAATTAAATAAACGTACGTACGTACGTCGTAAGTACGTACTCAATGCGTTCCGCCCAGACATACTAAGTACGTAGAATGTGCACCCTGCCAACTTTACCGGGTTACCCAGGTATCGGATGATAATCGATCAACGATGAGATGTGCGCTAATGAGAACGGAGAATGATTGGGCATATCGGCAAGAAACCAGAAACCGGGAACTTCGGACGGCAACCGTCAACTACAGAGTAGTACCAACTAGGAATAGCACGGAGCAGCTATACTACATCCGGTCACGTTCAGGGTCCAGAGGTAAGAGGGCCGTCTGTAACTTTCTTCAGATGTTGACCTAGCCGTAAACCGCTCAAATTGCGGCCCGCAGGGACAATGTATCGGGAACTCAGGGTAACCCAGTACATACTCGTATTTGAATTGGCACAGTCAGCTGAGGTACGTAATTTTGAATACTGTTGTGTTTGTCTTGTCGTACCGTAGAGTGGAAGTACGCGGTAGGCACAATCTGAATACACTGACAGATTCATTTGGGGTACCAGCCTACATAGTACTACCAGAACGTTTGAGGCTTGCGACTAGCAGCCACCTACGCAATCTTTATGTTTGAAGCACTTCGTAATTCACTCAGCGACCTGCTTGTCTCTTAGTTAACTACTCCAATTCTATCGTTCTAAAACAGCCATTTTGTTACTGTGGACACTACAAATCTCGGAGTACTGATAATATAATGGACCTTAACGGAGTAACTTACGGTAAAGACTCTAAAGAAAGAGCGACCGCCGACAAGGCGAGAAATCTCGCACAAGGCATCAGCATGGATGGAGCTAGGGATCCATTATGGCTCCAAAACAATTGGATGGCGTTGGGTCCTGATGGACCCTCAATATATGAAACACGGGCTAGTAGCCTAGTAGTAAGCTTGGGGACCTTGTTGGACTTTACAAAAAATGACTCGACAGAGTCGACACCGAACCCGTAATACATAGGACGCACTTTGAGGGTCGGTAAATTCCCGAATCGGGCCATATACCTAATCCGACAAATCCATGCTGGACAGACTGGACACTGGCCAGATTCTTCAGACAGGATCCTGAGGTCTATATGCTCTATGACGCAGCATTCGATATAAGACGAATCGATGTGTGTGGAAATTGATGTTCAATACAAATATACCGCATACAAGTCCTTTAATACGAACTATGTATCGAGATTTTTCAAACCTGACGACGCAGTGGACAATGGTTCCATGTTGATTGTTGAAAGCTCGCTGTCATATTGGAAGAAACTTATTGGCTAGTGTGCCTTTACCATCCTTAGTGATCCGCGTTGTAGAAATGATAGTTGTCACTAAGGATCCTTCGTACGTAGATAAGCCAATCAGCAACTGCATCAATATAAATACGCCTCATTTCCGACATTTCGTTTATCAGCGCTTTACACAGATTCATATAATAAGTCTGTTTGCCCGTCAGGCAATTCGTCTTTATGACAAGGAACTTACTAGGTCGAAATTCGGCCTTTAAGCTTTTGATTGAGGTTCGTAAACGAAGATGATCACCAAAAACCATCTATTCAAAGATCCTTTGTCTGTGATTGCTGGAGCCAGTGAGGTGCCAAACACTTAAATCCGTAATTCCCACTCTGTTTCGTGCTGATCCTGAGCTTATGTAGTATGTACGAGGTACGGAGTATGGGGGTTCTGTATACGTACAAAAGTTACGTATATTCGCGACAAATTTTGCGTTCGTTAAGTTGGGGTCCTGAACGAAGCTTGAATTGATCGCTCGGCCAGAAGCTTCATACGTGAGACACAGATAAGAGTATCCTAAAAATTTTTCTGCCCAGTTGACGATTCTTCGGGGGTGGGGGGGTAAGCCGTATAGCGAAGCTCTCAAAATTGTTGGTAGAAATAATTGAGTGACGATAAACCATGATTCGTATTTCTTGTCACATCTACGACGCGTGGACTTTATCTCCTCATGGACAAATGAAATATCATAGGCAGATTGCGTGTGAAGACATGGACCTACTGACTGCACATTTGCTCGAGGTTTCTACCCAGTACCGTTAGGTATCTTGGTTAAATCGTGGGAATATTCGTCTTAGTCTATCTACATGCATCAACGAGTCAGGACGGCCCCAAAATTAATGTAGTTATGTATGCACAGCTTGCTTCGTTTGACATGTCGCCATAAGGACAAATTACTTCACGATTATATTATATCTGGCATTTGCAGCTTCTGTCGTCTTTTGTAAGTCCGTTGGGGCAGAATCGCGAACGTAATTGGGGCTTAGGATTCGGTACTTTGACGTACATCTCTACATAGCAGTAAGTTGACACGGCGCCATGAAGAATCTTATCGGCCTCTTCAATTGTATTGTCAATTTGTCACGTTGAATTCTATCCGACCTAAGGAAGAGAAGGTGCGGTGGAGTTCTAATTTGTCAACTTCGTCGAAAAATAAAATACTACTACGTAGTACGTAGTATGATCAAACTGACAGTAGGGAACAAGCATTTATTACATACCCGTATTATAACAAGACTGGTAACGTAACGGATTTCAGCTCCGAAGTTTGGTACGCACCACGTGGGCTGACCTGCGGACCCTCAAACCCGCCTGAACAGTGAAACGAGGTACGGAGTCAACGGACTGCCAGATCAGGCAAAGAAGTGGGGCCTTTCGGGATCTTCCACACCCCCCTCTTTCCTCCCACACCAATACTACGGAGTATTAATCCAGAAGACAGAAAGAACAAAACAAGGTTTCGAGGGCTCACCAGACTTATCCTAATCAGGTCAAAGATCAGTTTCATCTTCATCTGACAGTGACATCCAGTCAGTTGAACTTGTCCGTCCCCTGCAAGCTATTGGGGGGTTGACTGCATTAGTAATATGCATTAGTTTCCTACTATGTACTCCGTACTTGGCATGCCATTTAAGAGAGCATTAGCCTTAAGGCCTTATTATTTCCAGATTGAGAACGCACCGCGCCGCCCACGTCGTAAAGAATGATTCTATGCTAATGATTCATGTGTTGTGGATGATGTACACTACTGCTGCAATGTTGGATGTGCTCCGTATTTATAATAGTAACATTTGCCATTGAACACGTACATTCCTCAATGGCAAAGTAAAAATTGTATGTTTGTCGAATGAGTCTAGCACTAGACTTTTGGTCAAAGATAACCTGATAGCATGCAAGTGTTAAGGGTAGGTCAGCATCACGAGCCGAGGTCGATTACGAAATTTCAATCTGACAGACTATTAACCGTTAATTATGAGTCCGATCTTAGGAGATAATAGTAACTAGGTACCGGTATCTTAACAGTAGGTGAGTTTGAGGCCCCAAAGACTTACAACTCATCGCCAGGGCGCAAGATTGTCCTCGCCCTTTTCAAATTAATCGTAATTAATACGTGTACGGTGAAGCAAGAAACTTTAGTCTTCTTCATGCGCTGTGTGAATTTAATCTTCGAAGGGTTCAGCTATGTTTCTTCAGTCCGTTATCTTGGTTCCAAACTGATCGAATGGCCACGTACGTAGTGCTTGAGGTTCGAGAAATCGAAGTAGACGATGCCATGGTAAGCCACAATCACAGATCAGAATCCCTTGGCTGCGGTGGTAGGCAGGTCTGTAGCCTTCGTTGTTACGAGAGTTCTGAGATGGAGAGGAACGATTTGGCAGGTTGCTGGGGGCCGGGATATCGGCACACACATCGCCAACTTGATATGACAATTTCGGTAATTATAGCAGTGAATTACTACCTCATAATTGATCTCTTGTTGGGAGATCGTGATCTATATATTTTAGCGGAGAATATAGGTGCACGCGTATGAGGTTTGCATCCACGCACAGCCGCAAACCGCATACCCGGATATTACGGCTAAAACTTATTGTATGGTATGAGGTTACGTTACTTTACTCGACTTATGCCGATCAGCCTCATTGAAAAGTGCGTGATTGAGTGGAAATTCAAGTAAATAATAAACAGAAATCTTGTACTTAGATTGGAGAAGATAGAACTTGTAAAATACAAGTTTACTACGACTACTGGTAACCTACCATGTAGTAAGCAGAGCGACAGGATGACCAAGCTGAGTCAGCGGAAGCTCGGTCAATAACACTTACTATATTAGGCTTAGTTGGGCGCGGACACAAACCCCGTAGCGTGCATGAATCATAACCCTAATAGATTAATTAAATTGTTAACTAACTCCTACGCAACTTATTTACAAGTTTGCTCGCATCGACACGGATGGCTGCAGCCAAAACTATGAAGTACTTGCGTAGTATGCATAAAAATTAGATGTCCTTTGACATCGTGCAACCTTCCTGTTCTGTTCAAGTGCCCAACCCTCGGTGTCTGATACTGAATGCTCTGACCAGATCGGTGACTTTATACATGCTAAAAAACATACTCAGTGGGCTGATGCCGAGCACTGTGCCACGATATGGAATAGCTCCTTTGGAGTACTGTGTAAGCGAGATCTGTATCTACCTAGACACCGAATCAAACAATCGTTATGACAGCGCGAAATGGGGTTATTCGGAGACAGGGACGTAGAACTGGAAACAGAATTGCTAATTCTATCCACTTCGTTACGTTATATGATTTCTTTGTGTTTCAATGTCACTCATCTTACAATCCACGGCAAGAATCCAAGCCCTAACCCTACTTAATAGCCCTAAGAAGACATAATCGTCTCAACACAAAGCTCATCTGAACCCCATCTTCCACTTCCATGAAGAGTAAATCAACCATCTGTGAGTCAAGTACCTTATATCGAGGAATTCCATCCCTGACGTGTCGATTGATGGTGTTCGGTGACCTGATAAGTGCTACAACCAGCATTTCTCAAGTCAACCATTGAACAAACCATCTTCTAGGCCTCGGTCATGACTCAGTGTAACACTTCTGTAGCTACCTTGGGATTGTTGTTGAGGTAGAGTCCGTGACGCATCCAGAAGTTGTATAGTGGATAGATGTATCGTTCAACAGGCTGTAAGCCAGGCTAAAAATGTATGTCGAATCTTTGATTACGTTGAAAAACACCGTTGGTATCTACAGAATTTGAAGACAGTCAATTGATATACATATTTACGTAATTATTGCTAGCCAGTGGACTTGTAAACACGCACAGTCCTGAGGCTCGCATAGATTCCCCGTAGAAAGCTGGTAGTACAACAGTCTATAGACGTATATTGAATTATTGACACAGAGAGCAAGTGTATGGCTCCTTATACAAAGGATACGAGGCCCAGAGGATTTTATACGCAACCCCGAGATTCATGGAATAATCTCAAGTCCTTCAACTGAACTCCTGACACATCTTAGAGCTTGCACAACAGTCTTCGGAACTAGATTGGAAAAGAATGACACACGACAAGCAAGTATATGACTCTATATAAACAGAATTTGTTAGTGAGTAGACTCTCAATTGCTGCCTCATAAGACTATCTCCATACTCCTCCATGACACAACTTGAAGCTTGTACTACAGTGTATACACGTACTTTGTCATTCAATGACACACGTAGAGCAAATACCTGACTCTATATCCAGATTCTATGTCATAGAATTCGAATTTGAGGGCATAAATGGGAGGCTGAAGCTGCTGTAGACATTGTACTTTCATATCAAGAACGAACATCAACTTTCTACAATACTTGCTATACATCTAAACAGGGGATCTACCCTTTGACAACCTTACTATATCTTAACAAGCCATTACTACCTATCTAAAAGTCTGTCAGGACGGAATTGATCAATCACAATGTCTGGCCGGACTGCAAAGACCCAAGATCTGTATCTCCAAGGAAAGAAACTCTTTCCGCGCCAAACTTTGGAAGACATGTGGAAGATACTTCAAGAGTACAAATTGGGAAACTTCAGGAACCCAGTATTCGAGATTCCAGACTACGTGGATGACAACAAAGCTAACAAGGTCAATTTGGATCTGGGATACCGCGTGCATGGACAAGGGGCAAAGTAGGTTCTTGACTGATTGGATACCACGATATATGAACAGAACATGGGAAACTAATACATCGACTTCAAGACTAAAAGCAATGGGATATCTCCCCATTCAAATATTTCTTCTCGGTTTTGGGCAACCAATCACCACACTGGAAACGGACTTTGACGTGGCCTATGCTCGAAACTTGCAAGCTCCTACAGATGATGATATCAAGGAGCTTGTAAAACTCCGGGATAACGCCTACAGGACCTGGATCGAGAACTCGGCGAGAAGTTCAGTGGAAGCTACCCTAAATGGAATCAATATCGACAAACTCAAGAAAGTCAAGAAGATAATTGCATTCGGGAATGGCTCCTTGTGGTACGGTTGGAAAAAAGAGCCAGACTTGATCAGAGACTTTGTGGCTCAGCATGCGGTGGTACAAGATATACGAAATCTCATACAGCAGAGGACCGGAAATCAGGTTACGTGCTATGCGCAGGAGCCCAAATATACTCCAGCGGACGACAAGGTGCTCCTTGAACATTTCGGAATCCAGCCATTAGAAGAGATAGAGGCACTCCTCAAAGTCGATGAGAACACCCTTGTCTTCGCCATGAATCAGGACATGCCTCTTCTGCAGATTCTTGCTGATATTCTAACTGCAGAACCGCCAGCTATGATCCTTTGCGGCGAAGTCAACCGAACCGAAAAGTTGGAGGAATACGACAAGTCTCGAATGTCTGCTTCCCCAACGTCTCCCAGGGTGCAAACCCTCATTCTGAAATACGCTGAGCCGCTTGCAGTCAATGATCCCGACTCACTTTTTGAAAGCGGGAACAAGACCAGGCTTTACGTTCGGAATTGAGTTTCGACGTCTACAGCCTGAGATGACGGCGATTGATTGCAGAGGTGAGTCCCTGGTGGATATGATCATTTACATATGCCTAGTGCAGGCAATCTCATCTTTTATTTCTACTTATTTGTTACCCACTGCTTGGAATGTAGGTGGCTGATTGCAAAAGGTGAGTCCCTGGTGGATATGCCTGGTCCGATCACCTATCTATTCCTAGAAGCAGATAATGACATCTTATTCTTACCTAAATACTTGTATTGGTATTTACAGAAAGCATCTTGTAATACAAGTATAATACCTAGTAATGTATGAAGTCTAACGGGCTGTTGCTTGTTTAAACCCTCAGCCATTCCCAAGATAAAATGCCGCAGTCCATGACACAGTGTGCATTTGGCATGACTCGTTCAAATATAATTAAGCCTTTCCAGTCAATTCCTTCCTGCTCACCAACTATTGACTGGTAATGCTTTAATTAGACGAACTGACCAATCCGATTTACGGAACGGAGTTGGAAAATAGGCTTCAGCCCCCATCTGCTTATCTATATGAAAACCGTTGGTGTATGGATTACTAGATCTAGAGCCATGGCCGTAGTATTCAACTTGGTAACATTAAATCCTTGCCCGGTATTGAAGATGTACGTAGTAGCTCTGGGTCATGTTATACACTATCCTTAGCTGTTTGGTGTTGGGTGCATGAATGAATGTCGTTGAAAATAGGATTCTGAGTTCAAATTACCGGATAAAAGACTCTATGAAATATGGGCAATCCATTAATCATTATTCAGTGAGGTGCAAGCAGAACGATAGCATAGACAATCATCATCACGCCCTAGGTCCAGATACATGACACTCCAACCACACAAGGGGAACAAAAACCTCAATCCTGATTCAAGATAATTAATTACCACTCCTGAATCCCATCCCTCGTCAACACCTTCCCAACGTCCGCATCCCTCTCACCATCAACCACACTCTTGATAAACGGTCCCGCAACACTCGGATCCTCCGCGCCTATCTTCTTCAACAACTCCGTATCCCCTCCCAACCCCGTAGCAAGCAATCCCGGCGAGATGGCGAAGACCTTAACCCCATCCCCGCTCAGGATCCGATGCCACTCATGCATCAACATGTTCAGTCCCGTCTTGGCACTCCGATACGCCGGTAGACCCAAAAACCCGGGTTTGGGCCACCCCTTGGCGTCGGGCCCTCGATTCACTCTTAGAGCCGCGTTAGCGGATCCGGCGAACGAAGCTGTGCCGGACGTGATGAAGAGTAGTCGCGGCTGATCAGAGCTCTGCAGAAGCAGCGGGATGAATTTGCTGGTTACCACCTGTGTGCTGGTCGTGTTCACGCTCCACGATTTGTCCCATAGTTCGCGCTCGGAGCGTATAACGCCGGATGCCAGGTCGTGCTCGAATTGGGCGCCGGCGTTGTTGATGAGGACGTCTAGTTTGCCGTGGAGGTGGGACGACGACGAGATTGTGTCGTAGGCGGATTGGATGGAGGAGTCGTCTTCAATGTCGATTTGGATCGGTGTTAGGGTGTTTGTGGACGTGGGGAACTCGGCCTTGAGGGCTTCGATGGCCTTGTGCGCGTTGGCGAGAGAGCGCGAGCCCAAGAGGATGTCGTAAGAAGACTCGTTAGAGGAGCTGTAGAGGGCTCGCACGATCTCGAAGCCGAGGCCGGTGTTGGCGCCGGTGATGAAGACGCTTTTAACCATTGTGATGTATTAGAAATTGGTCTTTTTTTCGGTTTGAATGATTGGCGATGGATTTAATCTCATCCAGAGAGGTAATTCATGGCCTATTTATACCCTCCCAGAGGGCCAGTCTCTTACTGTAAACCACTGAGCAGTATCTACAATATTCTCTTGATCTGCAAGTAAGGTCATGGAAATAAAAAATTAAACCCGAGAGGGCGGAACTTCCGCCAAAAAACCCTGATCGACGGCCTAAGGTTGCTTATTTCCGGCATCTTGGATCGCTGTCGAATGACTTGAGTTGCTGTGGTATGATTGACGAAGTTTTGCTTTGCTGATGGAGTGGTTTTGCAATTGGCTGTAACTGTATCCTATGTAGTCGCCGAAGGTCGCCTGATCGGCAGTTCGCATACGAGTCTTGCACCTTCGGTTCAGCAAATGTAGATAGTCTACTCGATAGAAGTACTGAGTTATGCTCCCTGTTTTGACCTACAAGCACATAGTCTGACTTGATATTGTAAGTCTTCGAAGAGTCATATATACACAAGTACACGTCCACTCAGAACATTCAATCGCTCACTATGCTAGCTTGAACACGTGCAATGCACAGTCAAAACCAAACCACAAAACGAAACCTGAAATGCCAATGTATACCTTAACCCAAAGAGTGACGACGAGAAAACAAAGAAACAAGCCGAGGAAACGAGCCCTTCCCCCGGGGTATAGACAACAGAATGAATGCAACTGTCCAGCGTCTCACACAGTCATGTGGACTATTATGGTATAAATTAGAGAAATACAAAAATCAAAACAGAAAAGAGAAGTGAAGCTTGTCAACAGCAAGTATGTCCATGCATAACTCGACGGTGCGAGAGGGTAAAATAGTACAGAGAAGGTTTGAACTTTTGTTGGTCCAGAAAGAGATGTGATTTGTGTCGTCAAGACAAATCGAAACTGGGGATGGCTGATAGACATGACCAAGAAGCAAAAGGTCGACTTTTATATTGAAACATATGGCAAAAAGATCATTTATCTGCATGTAGGTTCAACCAGCTCATATCGGAATTGACGTTGGTTCGCGAATATTCAGCCGTGTCGTTATGGAGAATACCGCTTGATCGTCGTCCATAAGACTGAGGATCAACCGGTTCGTGCACACCCGAGGGTTCGCGTGTCGATTGATAGAAGCTATCAGTATAGTTGCTACTCGGCGGTCGTAGGCTCCAAGGTTGGTGTGTCCACTGAGTCCCATCATGAGCACCCTGTGGAACCCCGGAGGAGAACGCATCGTGGCGATCATGATCATCCTCTTCCTCCGAGACGAAGCTGGCTGAGTCTGCGCTGGATATATGAGCTGCCTGTGCTTGATGGAGATGTCGGGAATCAAATGACGGGAGATATTCTGTGCTGGGACTGCCAGAAGGAACTTGTCCTAAAGGTCTGGGTCCGTCAAGAGCACTCAATGCAATTGTGGTTCTCTCTGGCACTTCATGGGGCCACATGCTACCTCGATAATCGGACTTGGTGATTTGTGAAATATCCGAGTTCATCGTAGTGCGAGGAGAGTCTGTCGTAAGACCATCAGCTCCCCCATCTTGGAAATACTTGCCCCAACCTTCATCAGTGCTTCGATCACCTCGTGAGTGACCAGTCTCGTTGATAGGCGTAAGTGTATTATGCCTCGGCTGATCCGCCCCATTAGAAGTAATCAGCGTCAGGGGGGTCCTAGCTGGCGGCACCAAAGATCGAGTCGTCACTGGAGTTTTATCCGCCATGAACGTACCAGGATACTCGTTTGCAAACTTTCCCGAAATCATGTTGAGAGAATCTACAGCTGAAGGAATGTGGGTTCGACCCATAGGTACCGCAGCCATCGTCAGAGGTTCAATACCCTGATCTTGGAAGCTCAACCGATCTTTGTCTTGACCATAACGACGGCTACTTGTGCCTGCCGAGCCACCAGTCTTCCGGTGCAGACGTCGAAGGATGATCAGAAGAATAATCAAAATAGCCGCCACGCCTAACAAGCAACCCAGAGTTGCGCCTATAATGACACCCGTGCTGATCTTGCCTGTACCGGAGCCAGCTACGGCAGTGGTTGAAGCCGAAGCCGATGCTGATGGTGTTGTCGTAGCTGTAGCACTGGTTGTTGGAGCCGTCGTCGTAGAAGACGGGCCTATAGGATGCTGGAGGCCTGCGCTTACGTCGTCGTTATAGAAGAGCTTCGTAGTGTTGACCCAGCTATTCTGAGTTTGGTTAAAAACGGTGACGGCATGAGTACCGCTTCCGCCAGATATGACGACCAAGCCATCGTCAGACTGGGCTAACGAGAAGCTGCTGCGTGTCGTTGAGGGAGCTAGGGTATCGTTATACGACGGCATGTTGCCCCAGTCACGCTTCTGTTTTGTAGACGAAGATGGGGTAAAGGTCACAGGTTCACCAGGGTATGCCGCAGAACCACCGGATTGTAGCAAAGCCACGTATGTTACGTTGTTTGGTGAAACGGACATGTCAAAGATTTCTAGAAATTTGCTCCCGTCTGCGTTTGATTGGATGGCGACGCCGGAAGTGCTGGGAATTCCGCTGGCCAGGGAGATCTGTGAAGTGCCCCAACCACTATCGCCATGGTATAAAAATACTTCTGTATTCGTCGGGGTTCCACCCACGTAAACGGCCGTCGAGTCATCCCAAGGTAATAAAGTTGGCTTGATCCCAGCCGCTATACCAGCACCGTCACGATTCAGTATTGCTCCCCCTTTCGTGAGTGGAATCTCAAAGGTTGTTGTGGAAGCGTCTTGGTTACCATCATTCGATCCTGCATAGACCAGGATCGAAGCAGTGCCGGAAAGATAGATAGCACTATGATTGACTCGACTTTGAAGACCTCCACCCACATTCATGGACTCCCACTTTCTATCGGCGAATGAGTATCTTTGAAGACCCATGTAGGCCGAGTCGGTTGAAGTGCCTCCAATAACATATAAAGCTTGGTTGGCGGCAGAGCCATCAATGGTTCCTGTCACACAAACAGCGTCGGAGACTGCTTGGCCAGCATCTGTAGAGTTCCACTCGGCGCCTTTTTCGAGAGGAAGTGATAATAATGCGGATGGAGTGTACACGTAAATAGTGTTGTTATAGACGACTGAACAACGCCCTTCGAGGGCTGAGGGAGGCTCTGGACAAGACATATTGAGGATGTATCGTTCGGCCGCCGAGTATTCCAGCTACGGGGCCGCGAAATGAATGGAAGTGATCAGCAAAGATCGATGTAGGTCCTGATCAAGTGACGAAATGGTAGTAGCCCAACGGGTATATTCCAGATTTATCGGTAGACTATTGCATGGTTCGGCTAGTCGCAACCAACTCCTTTAACAGTGTGTCGCGTTGAGTAGTATCACGTTATGGCAAATGAAATTCGTTAGAATGACGAATTCTGAGCGCGATTGTTGTATTGATATCTTATTCATACATTCCTTAAGGTATTTCTGCTGATGCGATGTCGAAGCAATTGAGGAAGAGGTTATCCGAGTGATGAGTCGACCAAATCGATTGGCTTGGCTCGGTACTGCGAGGTAGCAATTGCAAGCAATGCGAACGAAGGACACGACAATCAACTACTGCAGTGACGTCGACCGGTCGGATGATGTGAAGACAGAATCCTAGAGAGCGGATATCATATGTCCTGGTCGTAAACGAAGGGTGAAGATGAATAACAAGGACCGAGGACAGGACGAGAAAGGAGAGTCAGCAAGCAAGAAAGAAAGCAAGCAAGCAAGGTGGGAAAGCGAATGATCATGCAGGAGCCAGCAGCACGCACGTCCAGGCCAGGCTACGTCGTGATGAGCAGCAGGAGCGAAAAGAGAAGAAGGACTGCACAGGAGATGCGTACAGAAGGAGACAGACAGACAGAGAGAGAGAGACAGAGAGAGACAGACAGAGAGAGACAGACAGAGACAGACAGACAGAGGGGGGCATTTGGTGCGGCAGGGGAAGGCGCAGGTCTGGTGTCTGATTCGGGGAAAGCGCAAGGGACCAGCAGACGCGATGATTCAAGGTGAAACGCCGGTGCCCACTCAGTCACTCAGTCCAGTCCAACTTCCGTGTGTGCTTTTCGCTGCTTTGGCTCTAGCAAGCATGACAGTGGCCCCCAATCACCGATCAGCAAAGGTCTTAGCCTGACTCGGAAAAAGAGAATATCTTGAGAACTTGCCCTGAGTGGTCTAGTGGGAGTGCGCGCCAGGGGAAAGCTCCGACTATTAATTTATTAAGTTAGTATTAAAAGTATTAAAAGTATTAATTGGATTCTCGCCAATGAGAGTATCCGCTGTGATAAGATGTGGCCCGCTTCTTTTGTGTGCCTGAGGCGCCATTTCAGTCTTCTCGCAAAAGGATCTCTGGCCATACGTCACTCGTCACTGCGAGAGTATTTTCTTTCCAGCAGACGCATCCTGGATTATCATCGCACAGAATGCATTCCCGTCGGGGATCGTTGATGGACATGCGTTACTTTACAAACTGGTTGCGCGTGCTGGCCCGCTCCTCATGGCAAAAGCCAGCTTTTCTCAAACACGCCCGCCTACCTGGGTATGGTATGGGGGCCGCTTCGATGACTGTGGGAGTGTCTGGTTCAACATGAGCATCGCCATAAATAGTTACACCTGCTTGAGTAGAATGACGCACCTTCAGACGGGTACTGTAACGCAAAGTATCGAGCATAGTCGCGCTACCCTCGGCGATCTATTTCATGCATTATCATCCGGCTTCCAACCTGGGACCATGTAAACACATCAAACATCTTCCTCTTAGTGTTCCCTACGCGTGTCAACGATTCAATAAAGTCTGAAACGAAACAGTAATTGGCAGATCTTCAATCTGACGCAGCATGATTGCGCGGACAGTCGGGACTTGAAGCAACTGGCGTCCTGATGACTCCCGTTCAAGGACCGTCGATATTTCCCGATGAGGGCTAGATAGGGCACTGGCCACTACCCCATTCGAATGCGACTGTTTCAAAGAATTTACTAAATTCGTGTATCAGGATTGGTCAGGTCATTTGATACAGTCGATCAGGCAATCGCAAAGCCCTTTCATTGCAACGACGGGAGATGTATAGAACCATGATACCATAGATTACTATCCGATAATACTACATTCCAGGTCATATACATGGTTGCTGTGTCACCCAGATCCAGAGCCAACACGATACTATCCGTCTCAGCTTTGTCCCTGTTGTTGTTGTTGTTTCCATGCGTGGGCGCGCTGCAAAAGGCGAGACAAATTGGCCGCCGATGCATCGTCCGCCGGGAAAACGTAGTCCATGTATTCCTCGTAACGATCGTCATCCAACTTGCGACGCTTCTTGACCCGCCGTGGCATCTGCTTTTCGATCGCTGCGAGATCTTCGGCGGACCCGTGGGCTTGTTCGAATGCCTTCCATGCATTCAGAAGATCCACCCTCTATAGTCACGAGTTAGTAAACATCAAAAACAAGATACAACCGGATTAAGAAATCTACTCACCTCCTCCTTGAGATCCTTATCTTTCATCACTTTGTTGGCGCGCTCAAAGATCTTACGAGCCCGTCGCTTGGCTTCCTCGCTGACTGGCCGTTCTTCCTCCTCTTCCTCCTCCTCTTCACCTTCAGGTATGTTGATTTCAAATTTAGCATAATTGATCCAGACCTTGACGTGATCCGTCTTCTCCAGTAACCGCTCATACAATTCACGCGTCCGGTCGTACTCTCCTTCGTATTCCTCGAAATCAATATACGCTTTCCATACCAGCTCCGGCATATCCAGCGTTGGTTGTTCGATGCCTAACTCAAAGATCGCACGAGCTCGTTCCAGATCTTCCAAGCCCCGTTCAAGCTCGGCGAATTTGATCCAAGCCTGGCTGTTCGCTGCATTCCACTCTATTTGTTTTTCGTAAAGAGTTCGGCATCGGTTGAATTCGAACAATTGGCGTTCCAAGTCAATATAACCCCGGAACAACTTGTCCTTAGGACACATGCCAAGCGCCTGACCAAGTGTTTTTCGGGCTGTCTGAAGATCCATTTGACGTATCTCGAATTGGGCTTTCATGAGCCAGATCTTGGCAAAGGTAAACTTCTTGTGCGGGATTAATTTCAGACATTCTTGATAGATTTGTCGGGCACGGCTGATGTCTTTGCTCTCCATCTCTTCCCATATTGCGTAGAATATCCACAGATATATGTATCTCCGCCAGTGACGCTTTTCCTGAGAAGGCGGTATCTGAGCAATCGCTCTTTCATAAACATCCCTAATACGATCCGCATCTCCTGATGCCTCTTCTAATCGAGCAAAGTCAAACCATACGTCGTAGTTGCGGGGATTCTCTTTGATTTGTTCCTCGTACTGAACGCGACGTTTGTTCAAGATAACATCCTCAACACCTTCACGATCACCAAACTGTTTTTCGAATGTAGTATACGCCTGATGTAGAGTGACTGACTTGGAGCGCGGTAGTCGATCAAGTGCGAATTTGTAAATTGCACGAGCCCGTTCGTACTCCTTGAGCTTCGCTTCGAACTTGGCGTATGCAACAAAGATCTTCTCATCCATGAAATCATCCCCAAGGGTCTCAATCGCAAGTCCATAGACTTCCCGGACTAGGTCGCTCGTTCCGTATTCTTCTTCGAAACGAGCCCACTTGATCCAGTTTCTCGGCTCAGGGTGAACGATGGTAAACCTTTGGAAAATAGTTCTGGCGCGGTCAAACTCGTTATATCTCTTTTCAAGCTTTATGTATGCACTCCAGGCACCTTCGTCTGGTTCCCATGACATCCATCGCTCAAACACTTGGCGTGTACCCGGAATATTGCCCAGCGTCTCCTCCATGTAAACATATTTGTACCACAGCTTATCGACTCGCGGTAAAATCGTCACAGCTCTATCAAGCAGATTTCGAGCATGGTTGATATTCCTCGTCTTCATCTCAGCCTCAATGTAACGAATCCATAGCACGACGGAGGTAGAATCGACATCCAAAGCACGCTCGAAAATCGATCGTGCCCTGCGAAATTCCTTCTGTTCCAATTCCCATTGTGCATAGCGCATCCAATTATTCATGTTAATTCGATTGCGCCGGACATAGTCCTCGAACTCCTTCCTCTTCCGACCCTGGTATTCATGAAGCTCCTCCAAATCTTCGAATTTTTGTGTCGGAGCTTGAAGGCCGACCTCCTGTCGGTCAACAGCCTCCCGCAGAAGCTGCTCGGCAGAGATCTGTATAGGCGCAGCGGCCTTATTTTTGACCCTGGGGGGTCCTCGTGAGATCTCCATGGCGAAAGACGATAGGACACGGAACGGTAGGATCGAGTCTGACGGCAGTCGAAATAGAGATGAAAATGAGCTTGTGAGTGTAAATAGAGCGCAGCGAAAGCCTTCACCGAGCTGAGAAGCTCTGCGATGTGACCTTTGTAGCTAACAAGTAGCTCTGTGATGGGTTGGAAAATAATCGATTGTCGCGGCTCTGATTAGGCTAAAACTGCACAGAAGGTTCTTGCCGCCACCCGAAAACTTCCTCGTATAGTCACGTGACTACATTTGTTCTAATTTAGTGAGCTCTACGAAAAAGCTAGTGGCGTCATTCCTTCTTTGGATTTCACATCGCCACTCATACAGCTCACTCTGTCGCAACAATGTCGGCTGCAGAAGATCTGTTGAGGGATTTCGAAGACTCTGACTTCGAAGACCAGGACGAAAATGGAGTCGAAAATGAAGGTCAAGAAATGGAAGTCGAGCCCGAGGCGACAGAGGAAGCCGAGCAGGAAAATGTTGCAGTCAAGAACGATTTTGAGGTTGCCATGTCAGCGGCTGACGAATTGGCACGACTACATAAACAGCTACGCGACTACTACTCGGTACGCTTTCCAGAGCTCGAAACTCTGATTACGAACCCGATCAACTACGCAAAGACCGTTGCGATTTTGAAAAATGGACCGCTCGACAATATTAAGCAACTTTCTACATCCTCCGATAACCTCGTCGGTGCTCCGCTCAATGCGGTTCTCGACGGACCCTCTCTTATGGTCGTTACGGTCGAAGGAACATCCACTCGAGGGCGACAGTTGTCAGAAGCTGAGCTCAGGCTTGTGCTCGATACATGCGAAAAGATCCTCAAGTTAGACCGTGAACGAACTGCGCGTATTGAAAGCGTTCAATCTCGTATGACGGAAATTGCGCCAAACCTCACAGCACTTATTGGTTCACAAACAGCTGCTCAGTTCCTTAACCAAGCAGGTGGATTACTTGAGCTCGCCAAAATTCCTGCCTGCAATCTTGCTGCTCAGGGCTCCAAGAAGCAGGAAGGGTTGGGATTCGCGACGAACGTCGGCGTTCGACAGCAAGGTTTTCTCTATAATTCACCCATGATTCAAGACATACCGAACGACGTCAAACGCCAGGCGATGCGAATTGTGTCGGCGAAGATGGTTTTGGCGGCTCGAGCTGATGTGGCTCGCAGCAGTCCGGATGGATCTATGGGCGAGGAACTCAAACAACAATGTTATCACCGGTTAGACAAGCTTACGGAACCACCACCAAACAAAGGCCCCCGAGCCTTACCTGCTCCTGATGACAAACCGGCTAGGAAGCGAGGTGGTCGACGAGCACGAAAAGCAAAGGAAGCCGTGGCAATGACGGAGTTACGAAAAGCACAAAATAGGGTCGCCTTCGGCAAAGAGGAGCAGGAAGCTGGATACGGCACAGGTGATGGCACAGTTGGATTGGGTATGCTTGGACAGGAGAATGACGGTCGGATTCGTGCAGCTCAGATCGACCAACGAACGCGGGCCAGGCTTAGCAAGTCTAACAAAGGCTGGGGAGCAGCCACGCCCATCAGTGGAACCGCTTCGTCTCTTCGAGGACCTGGAAATGCTACAATGCTCCAAGCAAAGGGCCTACGCACATCAGGAGTTGGCACCTCACTCAACGCGACAGCTGGTACGGCCAGTTCTATTGCGTTCACGCCGGTGCAAGGTTTGGAGTTGGTCGATCCCAAAGTCCAGGCGGAGCTCAATCGTAAGCGAAAGGCAGAAGAGGACCGATGGTTTAAGAGTGGTACCTTTACCCAGGTTGGAGGAAATGGAGGTTTCAAGGTTCCTGATGTACCTGCGAACAAGAAGGTCAACACTGGAGCGGGCAACATGGCGCCTCCACCACTGCCACTCAAGAAGTGATTTCTTTCTGTTTTGTCATAAAATATGCATATGTGCTTGGCGTTTCGGGTTTGATTGATGGTGTGATGATACCAACATTGTATATACATATATTTCTATTCAAAGAGTTCTCGGCTTGCTTCGCTCTCTTTCGTGAGTTTACCTCGCATTGACTAACTATAGATTTGAACATCGTCTAATCCTCCCCAGAAATGGCAAGGGGTAAAATGACGTGCTTTCTCCAGAGTAAGGCATTTGCCACGAAACACCATATCGCACAATATTGTGCAATTTGTCCATGTAAGAGTGATTCATTAACTATCTCAAAATTTGACCCTGGTGGCATGCTTACATTACACCTGGCTAAAATGATCGACTTGCCAATGGCCTAGCTAAAATAAAAAGGGGGGGGTTGTACCTTACTACCTAATCTGGCCGCTAGCCCTAATACTCACGGGCCAGGCCAACGCACCAGGTCAACCCAGGTCAACCTACGAAGATAGCGACAGTTGTACAGAAACTCTCTTCCAGGGAATTATTGCCTTCTTTAGTAAAAGTAGCCATAGTAAGGAAGAAAAATAAAATAAAAATAAAAAAATTCGCGAATGCTCTCCGCCGGCCCGTGTCCTGTGGTGGGTGTATGGTGAAGGTTCCGAATCCATCCCAATTTTTGGTACAACCACGGTAAGTTGAGCTATGGCGTGCTTGGTCAGAAATTTTATGAGATTTCCTTCGACCCTTCTACTCTCACCGCTAGAAATTCTTTGTAGCGAAAGAAGATGAAGGCTGGAAGATCCCTGGAGTAATTTAACGCTGTGAGAGAAAGAACTCCCGTATTTTCTGGGGTCAATCTATTCCGTGCTACTATCGCAATTTGCGTGGTATCTTGCGCATACTACATATTGAGAAATTTTTGCGGGTCACAGTTCGACATTGGCTCCCTACCTTTAAGAGAGGAAGGAACGTCCTTTCTTGCCTCACTTCTTTCACTTTTTTCAATTTTCAAGCACTGGCAAAAAGATAGGACTGCCTCATCCAACTTGTCGTCCTTCGCTTCTCATCAAACTGTTGCACATCGAATTAGACTCACATATCTGAACTAGCTTCGGAGCGGCTCTCGTATTTCAAGATCCGGGGAAGCATATTTGCTAGACTTTCAAATTCGACTCGATTTGCTTCCAACCTACAAAACAATGGCTGCTGTCGACGGGTCAGCAACTACCACACTTAACCCACCCAGGGTTACCCTCAGGGCACCCAGCTCTCTCTTCCACCATGAGCTGGTGACGAAGGACTTTGGTCTTCTACAATTCCATGCCGCTGCCGCTTTGCAGTTGCAGTTCGGCACACAGCGCCATGAACTGGCCGCAACTTCAGATGATCGCTTGATCGCATCTCCATACAACGACCCTGGGAATCTGCTAGACCTAAAGCGTCTTGAGACACCTTACCAGCTATTGGCGAAAGCCTTGACCATCTTCAAACCCATCCGTGACGACTATGCGACAGCACCTTACGTGGATTCGTTCAACTGGCAGGCCGTCGTTGACTTCTTGCGTGATCTGTCAGTAGCTGAAGGCCACCAATGGAAAAGACAACGATTCTATGTCGTCTCATTTCGCTCCACTCTGAAACCTGTCATCGATAACCAGCGTCTGCATGATCTGGACTACCACTCGCATCAAGAAGCTATGGCCAGTGGTGGTTTGTTGAAATATTGGTTCGGGGCAAAGAACGAGAAGCATCAGAACCTGGCTACTTGTAAGTAGCATCTAATGAATATACCGAGGCTTTGAGACTGACATTTGCATAGGCGTCTGGAGAAGCAGAGAAGATGCAAGAGCAGGCGGTACCGGCCCATGGCACAGACAGGCCCGCGCCGCAGCCGGAGTCATGTACGACAACGTAGTCTTCAAGACCCTCGCCTTGGTCATTGATGACGATGCCTCTTCATGGAAAATTTTCGACTGGACAGACCAAGATGCTTGAGCCGAGTCGATTTTCATTCTTCTAACGCCGTTACGTCTGCATTGTTGACTTGAGCACATATAGTCATACACACATTGTTCCACGTCATATTCGATACCATGTTCAGCGCCGCAATCACATCTGCATCTGCATGCATGTCTCGTTTCTATTCGAAGTTATTGAGCCTTTTCCTGCTTTCTTGCGTTATCGACGTCAATGTTTCTTCCGAGCTTATAGATTCCTGCACACTTTCGGGTCGTTTGCGGGTGTTGATGGGAGTTCAAAAATCAAATTGCATAGATAGACTATACATTGTCTTCCAACTTTTGTCGCTTCTCCTTTCATGTGTGCATGCTTACAGTAGTCTTGTTGTGAGGAATGAGAGCTGTTCTTTAAAGCGAACGGAAAGCGCCTAGCATCAGTCAAAGGCGAGGACAGTTGGCATAAAATGATGGAGTTCTTGAAGAGACATCAGTAATTGTATACTTTAACTTACTTTTGCGCGATGTGACTAGCATCAATCAATTCATGTGGACAAGGACCCGGTGGACAGCTAGCAACAACGCAGCGTGATGGCGAGTATGGAAAGCTCTCTCGGACTCCGAATTAACATAACCATCGCATCTCACGCCGGCGCCACCAGTCAGATGCAGCTCGGGCACTAACCAGGGGACAGAATGTGTACTCAATGAGACAAAAGCGTCGAGCCCCATGCCTCCCACATTGATGAATTCGTGGGGCCAGCTCTAGACAGAGAATCAACGTGATGCGTCGAGTGCCTTAAAAGGATACAAATAACAGAAGGGCTGGGCGGCTATTGGTGGGGGAGGTGCCTTCCGCGCAGAAATCTTCGGTCTCCGCCAATACCCCTCCTTCCCTCTGTGCTTCGCCGGCCGTTCCCTACTAATAAAAAAAAATAAATCTGCCAGCTTCACCCTTTTTGATCTTTTCTTCTCTCTTCAATCATCTCTGTCTTGGTATATCATCCATCATATAACCATTTGAGTAAGTTCACACATCATCCCAAGGCTGTGAAGTCGCTTCTTGTACTCAATTGAAAGCTTACAATTGCTCTAACTAGTTCTTTTTTTCGACATCTATTCCATACATCACACAAAATGGCCGCTCCCGCCCACACATTCAAGGTCGCCGACATCGTACGTACTTCGCAATTGCATCGGGATATGGACAGATTCGACAGAATCACGCTGACAAGCAGTAACAGTCGCTCGCTGCCTTTGGCCGCCGCGAGATCGAGCTCGCCGAGGTTGAGATGCCCGGTCTCATGGCCATCCGTGCCAAATACGCTGCTGACCAGCCCCTTGCCGGTGCCCGTATTGCCGGTTGCTTGCACATGAGTACGTCTACCGCTGAGGATCGCAATAGCACATTGTCTAATAATATCTCTAGCCATCCAGACTGCCGTCCTCATCGAGACCCTCACTGCCCTCGGTGCTGAGGTTACCTGGACCAGCTGCAACATCTTCTCCACCCAGGACCACGCCGCTGCCGCCATTGCTGCTTCCGGTGTCCCTGTGTAAGTGCCAATATTCGCTATTGTTTTCGTCTGTGGGGAGTAGGACTAACGATTGATAGCTTCGCCTGGAAGGGTGAGACCGAGGAGGAGTACGAGTGGTGCTTGGAGCAACAGCTCAACGCCTTCAAGGATGGCAAGAAGCTCAACTTGATCCTCGACGACGGTGGTGACCTTACCTCTCTCGTTCACAAGAAGTACCCCGAACAGCTCAAGGACTGCTACGGTGTCTCCGAGGAGACCACCACTGGTGTCCACCACCTCTACCGCATGTTGAAGGAAGGCAAGCTCCTTGTCCCTGCCATCAACGTCAACGACTCCGTCACCAAGTCCAAGTTCGACAACCTTTATGGATGCCGTGAATCTCTCATCGACGGTATCAAGCGTGCCACCGATGTCATGATTGCTGGCAAGGTCGCTGTCGTCGCTGGTTTCGGTGACGTCGGTAAGGGCTGTGCTCAGGCTCTTGCCTCCATGGGTGCTCGTGTCATTGTCACTGAGATCGACCCCATTAACGCTCTCCAGGCTGCCGTCTCCGGCTTCCAGGTCACTACCATGGAGGAGGCTGCTCCCCAGGGTCAGATCTTCGTCACCACCACCGGTTGCCGTGACATCCTTGTTGGCCGCCACTTCGAGGTCATGAAGAACGACGCCATTGTCTGCAATATTGGTCACTTCGACATTGAGATTGACGTTGCCTGGCTCAAGGCCAACGCCAAGTCTGTCCAGAACATCAAGCCTCAGGTTGACCGCTTCCTCATGGCCAACGGTCGTCACATCATCCTTTTGGCTGAGGGTCGTCTCGTCAACTTGGGTTGCGCTACCGGTCACTCTTCTTTCGTCATGTCCTGCTCTTTCTCCAACCAGGTCTTGGCTCAGATCGCCCTCTACAAGGCCGGAGATGCTGCTTTTGGTGCCAAGTACATCGAGTTCGGCAACGAAGGCAAGCGCCCCGTCGGTGTCTACGTCTTGCCCAAGATCCTCGACGAGCAGGTTGCCAAGCTCCACTTGGAGCACGTCAACGCTAAGCTCTCCACCCTCACCCCCGTCCAAGCCGAATACCTTGGCTTGGATGCTGCTGGTCCTTTCAAGAGCGACATCTACCGCTACTAAGCGAGGACATGATACCCTGAATCTTCATTTCTCTTCGGCGTATGGTGACACATATAGACTTTTTTCAACATGAGTTTACGATGTTATGAACAACAAACATATTCTATTAGGGTTCTCGGCTTACAGAACCCACGAGCATTTGGCCTTCAACGGCTAGCAATTTTGATTCCCCATAAAAAGAAAAGTCTAAATTATTATCAGCATTTTGTTTTCCCTGGGTTTGACCAGGACTCGGGTGTGAGGGAGGCGTGATCTCTATGAGCATGAAACGGTGAAACATTGTTTCCGTTTGCTATTGTCTAGGCATATAGTCTAGATATTTCCTTTGTTATGTATTACAAGATTACAAATCGATCATTGCATCCGGATTTCGTCAGTCCAAACTAATCCTTAGTCCGTAAGGAGCAGCTCAACGATAATGCTTCCTTTCATCTCCCCTTTCCGTGTTATAAACTGTGCCTGTATTATCATGTATTCAGCCTACGTATCACTAACATCATCGCCTAGAGCTTCCGTTGAACTAAGGAAGACCGACATCTCGATGGACGCGGATATCAAAGCCCTAGCCCTAAAGCTCTCCCTACATTCCTCAACACGAGAAAGAATGTTCCACCCCAATCACCAATGCCCCTCCTCGATAAGATATGTACAGCGATCAGCACGCGGCTTTGATAAGATTGTGTCTGTGACACATTCCAGTAGAGCGGCGGGCAACTAAATTTTCTGTGGTGGAATGTCAAGAGATGTGTGGTTTGCTGGTCGTGCAGGTACAATCTACAACCTCGAATAACCTTGAACGTGTAGGAGTCGTGAAGTATGAGTATTTTTATGTGAATGGCCACGCTGAAACATTTCTTACGGGATTCAAATGTTCTTTTTACTTGCCACATCTTTGGATTCCGGAGGTGGTTATCCCTGTCCAGGTGTATAAAACGCTGTAGGTTGTCTTGCAATTGTAAGTAGTGAAAAACATCAATCCTCATCTCCAGTCCAATTTCAGTTTATTTACTACTAATCCAATCTACACCGTTTGATTCAACCGAGAAAGAGGCCAATAGCAAAAATGGTGGCAGCCAAAGCTTTGCTAGCTCTCTACGCCATCTCGGGCGTCGTGCACTCATACCCTATACTTCGACCCATCGAGGACTCCTCGGAATCTCATCTGACGGCACGATCACCAAGCCCGGTAAGCAAGCTTGATCCTGCCTCCCTAGATTTGAAGTGCTAATAGTATAATCAGAGGTTCAGAAATCCATTCGACGTCGACAGTTACCTGAGGAATCTGGACTACGAGATTCCTAATAACAAGGACATTCAAGAATGGGTAAAAGAGGCGAGGAAAAAGGGTGCATTAGCAGCTGAGGGGAAATTTTCGGGTGATGGGGATGAGGATGAGGATGAAGATGAGGAGCACAAGACTAAAGCTACACCGAGAGCCAGCGGGGAGGATGAAGATGAAGACGATCACGAACACAAACCTGAACAACAAGATACTCCCAGTTCTGCACCGAGGCCAGGTGATGACGATCATAACGATGTGGAAGAAGACGACGACGACGACGACGACGACCGCGATGACCACGATGGCAAAAATGATGACAAACATGATGAGAATTTGATCGGCGATGAAGCAGCACAGCCGATTCAGAGCGCCCAGCTAGCGAGACCTACTACCACCGAGTCCTCTAAATCTACCAGCACACCGACGACATCAGGTAGTACTGCTGCTGCTCCAACCTCAAGCCCTAACCACGAGGGTGAGGAGGAAAACAACATCGAGATCGTGCAACCAACTCAACCGGCGCAATCTACTAGTGCTGAAGGCCCGTCGGCACCTACCACTTCCCCATCAAGCGCAGCCCCTAGCGTTGCTGCTCCAAACCCTGGATCAGATGATGAGGACAATGAGGACGAAATAAATCAAGTCATGCAGCCCAACGATACCCAGGACTCAGCGACACCCACCACCCCTTCCAACACAATCAGCGGTGATGACGCCGCTGCTCCTCCTGCAGTGCAAACCGTCTATGTACCAGTCAACGTATTCCCGACTCATTTCCCAGACTTCCCAGATATCGACAATGACGAAAAGCCATCGCCTTCTTCGTCGACACCACTACCTATCTTCCCGCCTCCAGAAGATATCACGAAAGCGAACTTGCCGCCGACAGCTGGACCATCTCCAGAAGAGAATGTTGATACCAATGGCCCTGAGGTAGGCGAGTCACCTGTTTCTCAAGATGCGCCGACTACACCGGATGTCGCCGCTACCCCCGACGTAGCTGATGATCCCATGGAAGAGGAGCCGCCCAGTGAAGTCGTTGATCCGACGACGAGCACTTATACTTCCAGACCACAAATGCCAGCGCCCGAAGCTCAATTTTCTAAAATCAGTGAATTGCTGGATATGTTTACCCCGAAAGATCAGTCCGAGGAATCATATTAAGGGGGAATATCGAGGTGGACCTGTATATAGAAAAAAGAAGTTATGGTTACGAGCTATGATATTTTGTTAGTTTAGGCTATCTAGGTAATTAATGATTTGATCAATATTTGAATCCAGACATGGCCTACCCCGCGGCAAATTTCATCCTGAACATGTAGTAGTAGTACCGAGCGCTCGTCCGAAAAGAAAGCCGAGATCGATCGACATAAAAGCAAAGGCGTTTATCAAGATAGATCAGTGCTATACAGAGTATGTGATTGATCATCAGTTTAAACTGGTAGTCAACGGATCAACGGACTGAGCATAAACGCGATGTGGATAGCGGCACAAGGCGACATCGGCTTTAAATCGTTAGTCCGTTCAAAACCCAAATCGGCCTAAAGATCGGTCGTACCACAATCTCGCCAAATAAAATGAAGTTTCAATTCGATCTCCATGACCGATCCTCACAAATTCTGGACCCAGAATTAGACGGAGTAAAGTGTAGCACCGATTGGATGCATGAGGTCATTTGTCTGCGAGCGGGGATAACATCATTTTTGCTCACAACCACAGGCAATATAAAAAAGACAAAAAACCACGACAGATTTGCTCTATTACTCTACCAGTCAAGTTAATCATAAGACACACCATTCGAGTTTTCAAGTCAAAGACCTCAATTGAAGAACCATACAACATGCCTACTATTCTCGGAAAGCAAGTCGGCTCTACCGGCTACGGAACCATGCGTAAGTCCCAATCTCGAGGCAGTTTCGACGCCTATATTTAACGGTATATTACAATAGGAATGACATGGAACCCCTCCCCTCCCTCCAAAGAAACCTGCTTCGAAACCCTCAACACCGCCCTCGAACTCGGCGCCAACTTATGGAACGGCGGCGAAATCTACGGAACGTCAAACTACAACTCGTGCCATTTGCTACAAGCCTACTTTGAGAAATATCCTCAAAACGCGGACAAGGTTCTGCTGAGCATCAAGGGCGGCACCGTCAAAGATGGGCTGCAGCCGGATGGCTCCGAGGAGAATATACGTCGCAGCGTTGATGACTGTTTGAAGGTTTTGAAGGGCACGAAGAAGATTGATATCTTTGAATGTGCGCGCCAGGATCCTAAGACTACGGTCGAGCAGACGGTTACGATTCTGGCGAGGTTGGTTGAGGAGGGGAAGATTGGTGGTATTGGTCTTAGTGAAGTTGATGCTGAGACGATCCGACGAGCGTGAGTTCTGCTTTAACCCTGAAGATAGATGCCTCATACTGAGAATGTCTAGACACAAGGTCCATCCCATCGCAGCAGTAGAGGTAGAACTATCCCTCTGGTCACTAGACATTCTCGAAAACGACGTCGCCAAAACATGCGCCGAGCTCAACATCCCCGTCATCGCATATTCCCCACTCGGCCGAGGCGCATTCACCGGCGAAATCGCCAAATTGACAGATATTCCAGAGGGAGACTTCCGGCGTCACGTCCCGAAGTTCCAGGATGGGAACTACGAGCACAATTTGAAACTGATCCAGGAGGTTGTGGGTTTGGCAAAGAAGAAGAATGTGGCTCCAGCACAAATTGCGTTGGCTTGGGTAAGGAGTTTGAGTAATCAGCCTGGCCTACCTACCATTATCCCGATTCCAGGTGGAACGACCAAGGATAAGGTTACTCAGAATATGCAGGGTGTTGAGACGCTGACGAACGAGGAGATGGCGGAGATTGACGCGTTGTTGAAGAAGCACGAGGTCAAGGGAACTCGCTATTAATCTGAAGTCTGCGTCTAATGCTGCATGAAGATCGAGTAATGTGAAACGAAGTGTGAATTAATGTCTCTACCTAATCTTTCGAGATATTAGTCCGGCACATAATATAGCAAATGATAAAAAGAGCAAGTGTGGGTTGGAATCAGGTCAAGTGTAGAGTTTGTCAACAATCAACTTCGCCTCGTGTAGAGGGAAATTGTCAGCATTGCAGAATTCTCTTTTTTGATCATCATAGATTGTGAAGAGGAGGGATCATGGTGGAAGATAATCTGACATACCGGTACTATTACTACTGCTATTTGATAGCAGAGGGTGTTGTGGGTGTCTTTGCATGTGGTGGGAAGAAGAAAAAAACCAACACGAAAAAAGGAGCTTTAATTCTCCTTCAGCAAGCTAAGCCGGATCGGGAATAGTATCTAAATCCACGTCCCATTATTGTTATTACCACGCCAGCACTACGCATACTGAATGATTGCGAAGGTTTGTAAGACTCTCAGCCTGATTATATTATCATCAACCTCATAAAATGTTATCTTAGAGCTGAGTGCCTCAGCCTCACTGCCTTGTATGATACTTCATTCGAATGTAGCTAGCACCCCCGATTTTTGGCCCCCATATCTTTGTCTTATCAAGATGCGCCTTGCAGTAGTGCATGATGCTGGACAAGGGTCGTCATGCTAAACAGAACGTGATATTTATCGACATCAATATCAGCTTTTCAATGTTTCCAATGTTGCCATCCGCCGGAACTAGCGCGGCACCATGAACACGTTCAAAATGACAACCAGGAAAGCTAGTATGAATCAACCTAGCACTGTAGCCGTTATAGGCGCTGGTAAGATGATTTCTAAGCATTCGATCGACCCCGACATCATCGAAACTGACCATTTATCAAGGTAGCTCGGGCTTGTCGATGCTCAAGACCCTGCGTGACGATGGATTCAAGGTGACTTGCTATGAACGAAGGTCGCAAGTTGGAGGACTCTGGGCTTGGTCCGATCAGAAGGATGTTACTACAGCGCTGAAGAGTATGTAAGATCCGGTGCTTCATCAGCTTTCGCTTTCTTCATCCTAATCGTGCTATAGCTACCACAGCAAATATCAGCAAATACACCTGTGGCATGTCGGATTTCCCTATGCCAGACGGTACGTCCTGTTTGTCAGGCTCAGGGGTTCAGTGGTTAACGTGCGTCCTAGAATACCCTCCACATCTGACACAAGCTCAATTCCAGTCTTATATGCAATCATACGCCGAGCACTTCAATTTGCTCCCAGACATTGTCTTTGACGCAAAGCTCGAGCAAGTATATAGAAATGAGTCAGACTCAAAATGGCTTCTGCAGCTGAATATCAATGGAAAACCTCAGATCGAAGAATATGACAAAGTCGCTTTTACGCATGGATACCAGACGAAAGCGAAAATGCCGCAGTTCGCCGGTCAAGAACAGTTTGAGGGCGAGCTAATCCATGCTCAGGAATTCAAGAAGTATGAAGCCTAGCCTACCCCCATGTGTTGCCAGACTAACTTGCCGTATTTAGTCCGGAGCAGTTTCGAGACAAGAAGGTCGTAGTAGTTGGAATTGGAAGTACAGCAGGAGACATTATTGAAACGCTTTTGCCAGTAGCAGCAAAAGTATACGTATCACACAGACACGGCACCGCAATTATCAGCAGATGGCGAGGCGATAAACCTACGGACCTCCTTGTATCGTGGAGACGTCGCCAAATGTCTCAGTTCCTTACGAGGAATTTCCCCAAGATGATGAGATGGCTGTCTGTTGCAGGAACAGAATTTCTCATGAAATCCAGATGGGGCAAACTGGACCCAGAATGGAACCTTTTGCCATTCCCATCTCCATTACTTGTGCTACCCAGTGCATCCGAGACCGTCATTCCGGCTCTACAAAACGGGTCATTGACCTCACTACGTGGATTGAAGGGTTTCGTCGGCCCCCGGTCGTTGGAATTTACTGACGGCACGGTCATTGATGAAGTTGATGCAGTGATTTGTGCTACAGGATACACGGGTGATTTCACTGTTGCGCCATTCATCGAGACAAGTCAACCCGCTGGCCCCGAAGGGCCAAGTGTGAGACGGCTGTGGAAGAATATCTTTCCGCCAAAACATGCGGATTCGATCGCCATGCTTTGTTACTCGGCCTACGGCAAGAACAATGGCTTCTCGTTCTGTGATGTCTCCTCAATGGCTGTTAGCAATATCTGGCGCGGTGTCCATCCATTGCCGTCACAGCAGCAAATGGAAAAGGAGATCGATGAGCACCATAGGTGGATAGTCTCGAATTGGGAATTGAACAACAACATCAACCCCTCAATGGTCAGGCCATGGGATTACCAGGGCTTTGTACATGATGCTGCGGGGACCGGAATGGAGAATCTGGGATGGGGCTGGAAAGGGTGGAAGTTCTTCTTCAAGGACCCAAAGATGTCGTATCTGATGAATAACGGAGTTGAGACAGCTCATGCTTTTCGTTATTTTGAGACGGGCAAGAGGAAGACCTGGCCGGGGGCGCGAGAGGCAATCCTTCATGCGAATGAAGCGACGAAGCGGATCTCGCGTTGAGACGAGATAGTGATATTTTCATCGTATACAGATTCATCAATAACCCATACTATATACCACGTAAGAAATCGAGGATTTGTCAAGTATGATTGAAGTACCAAGGTAGACTCAGAATCTTGCATGAGGTCTTTGTGCGGGCAAAAAGTAAAACAAAAAGAAACGTGAGCGAGTCTTGAAAGCTTCACTCCTTGTAAGCCTCCGTAATCACGTGCCTCCGTACTACTTGACTCGACCTCAACTTCATCACCGCAGCTCCCACCGTGCGACATTACCTTTCACTCGAAACTTCTGATAAAAGCATCACTTTGACGAATCATTTCATTGATCAGTATTATATCAACACAATGGCCGACTCGCCCGGCTCCCCCCTCTCCTCCATCGCGTCCGACGATCTGACCGAGGACACCAAGCTGGACAAAGATGGCCACTCACCCTCAGCATCGAGCATGCCACCATCCAAACGCCGTCGCACGGGAGTCGCATCCTGGGACCATCACACGCCCATATCCTCCATCCAAGGCGATCTGATGCCCACCTCCCCTTCGTCGAGCGCCATCTCCTCCGACACTGACGGCGAAATTCCCAACTCCCCTACTCTCATCGCATTGATCGGCGGGGGTCAGGACGATGATTACAGTGGTCTCGGGGGTGACCAAGTCACGATATGTCGATGGGATGGCTGCGAGGCTGGCGATCTCGGAAATATGGATAATCTGGTTAATCATATTCATGATGATCACATTGGGACGAGACAGAAGAAATATTCCTGCGAATGGATTGATTGCAGCCGCAAAGGGCAAACGCATGCCAGTGGCTATGCGTTGCGCGCACATATGCGCAGTCATACGAGAGAAAAGCCATTTTACTGCGCGCTTCCAGGTAATCCAACCCTTCTTTCTGTTTCACTGTTATAGTTACTGACACAAATCAGAGTGCGACCGAAGCTTCACCCGCTCCGACGCCCTGGCCAAACACATGCGCACAGTCCACGAAACAGAAGCCCTTCGACCATCAGACCCAGTCCCCAAAAGCCAACTACTCAACAATCTCTCGAACGCCGCAACCCCGACCAACAAAGTCCAACGCATCAAGCTGAAACTCAGCTTCGGTCCCAGAGGGGAAGACGCCGAATCCTCCACGAACGGGGAAGGCGGAGGAAGTCGAGGGGACGTGGACGGCCAGCAGGAAGCTGAACTCTTACCCGTACCGGAGTTCACTCCTGACCTGGGCTTCGACGCGCATGAGCTTGCTCTTCCGCCTAGTCAGCTTTACAGACTCCTTCGTCGTCAAGTACATTGGGCGGAGATTGAGACGTCTAAACTGAAACGGCAGTGGCAGGATCTAGAGCCGAAACGGAAAACGGCATTTTTTGAGAAGGAGGCTGCGCTTACTGAAGTCATTGATGCTGAAGGACGCTTGTCGAAAGTCGTCTTTGCCGCTCAGCGCGAGGCTGATAAGGAGACTGGGAATGCGCAGAATGGTGTTGACGAAGTCGTTGCTTGATGCTGTATATTCTCTTTCATTCCAGGTCTTTTCTTCCCTATTCCTTGATGTACACTTATGTTTCATGGCCCGGAGTCTACTCACTATTTCGGATTGATTTCCTACAGCATGGCGTTTATGGTTGGGTGGGATACAATCCCTCTTCGATGTCCTCTTCCAGAAAAAATTAACGCATTGCACATCAGTACTATGATGCTGATTCTTCATCCTATTCTCGGTTTCATCAGAGCAGGGAGGAATAAACAGTCTTAGTGGTATCATTCATTTCTTCGCATTTTGTAGTACATACATCGTCGACATGACAACAGCTCTCACCACCCCCAAGACTCTAGATTCTCATAAATTAGATCTCTCTTTTTGAAACTCCCAAAAAATGCAACACCCAAATCATTTCAAGCACGACGCCATGTATGTACAATAACACCATTTTCTGCTGGGCAACAATGGGCAGGAAACAAGTAAATGAACAACGAAGACAAGACACTTCGTAATCTGTCCGTGTAAATGGCAATCATGTAATGGACAGATCGTCAAGATGCAATGATAAGAAAGTCAAGATAAGTCAAGAAATGCGGGAAATGTAGCAAATGAAAAATCCACTGCGCTCAACTCTCGTACAGACGTCATCATTCCTGGACGCCTGATCATGCAATGCGACATATGTATAATGTAGGCGTCTCATTCCCAAACTCCGCGCTTGAAATGCATGACTGAACGAGTATTAAAAGAAAAAGGTAAGAAATACAGTCAGCCGCCGAGTAACTCGAATGAAACCATAGATATCAAAATATCGTTTCGTGTGACAAACATCGACAGCAATGTGACAATGCAGGGTTGGATATTGAAACGTGAATTATGAAGAAGGCAAGTCACGGCGGTAGATGCGGCTTCGGAAGTTCGGAGTACCCATCAAACTTTGCAAAGGAGGGAGATTGCACCCTGACACAATGCAAAGGAGGGCATCACCAAGTTGATAATGACGTGCCACACTCTCGGAAATGGCTGGTGACAAGAACTTGCTTCAAGTGAAGACTCGCGAGGCCATATTGCGGCAATCGACAAATTTGTCGCAGTGACAAGAAGGCACTTCTACCTGGCAGTAGTAGCCGTGTCTCTGTTGTTGGCGACAACCTTTTCGTACATGCTTTTGATACCGCTGAGAGTTGCTTTGCCAGGAGGAAAGCAATTTTTGGCGACGTGTCCCCTGGAAATGATTAGTCAAGTTTGTAAGTTGTAGTAAGGTTAGTCTTACCAAAGTCTATCCTCCAACCCTGGATAGTCTTCATTGCGTAAGAGCTGCTTGATGAAATTGCCAATTTTCAAAATGAGACGGCGCATCTCATTGGCACGCTCCTCTTTACCAGGATTGTTCTTCTTCACATCACGAAGCTTATGCAACAAATAAGCTTTGGGCTCGAAAATCGAGTCTTCCATGGTAGACGGAGGTGCAGTAGCGCTCACACTGCGAGGTCGAGAACGATCCTCATGAACTCCATTCTGATTACGCACCTTTTCGGTAGCGGACCCGTTCTTGATCCTCGTGGGCTCAGCTCTAGGAGTATTTGCACGCTCAATACTCTCTCGAGGTCCATTCGTGTGTGACCGCTGGCGAGGCTTCTCTGATTCACGACGAACTTTTCGGCCACTCGAAGGAGCCGGAGACGCGGAGATACTAGGCTGTCGGCGTGAGATGCTTTGCAATTTCTTGTTGCGGTGATGATTTTCGACAGCCTTCCTAGCGGTAACGCTATGACCGTTCGAGCTTTTGTCCCGCAGGACAGAGATCAGGTAGTCAGCACGGCGGACAAGATGGACGGCTCCAGGCGACTTGGTTCCTTTTGCTTCTGCATTTGCGCGTTCGTTTTTCTTATCAACACGATGTTCTTCAAGAAAGAACTTATCACCTAGTCCCAATTCTGGATCATCGCGGATCTCTGGCCATGCTCCGTAACCGTGCCGGACGATACCGACGCAGAGCATGCCATCTTCACGCGCGCCCCAGGAGCATGTGTAGTCGGCCTTTTTGGAGGCTTCAGGAACCCGGAAACTAGTTTGGTCAGCCAACCCTTCGGTTGCTGTGCGCAGTACACGCATTTCTTCAGGGCGCTCGACAATAGTATGGGCGTTGATTCGCTTGACACCCTGATGATCGAAAAGAACCGCTTTCTTCTCCTTCTTTGTCGGGATTTTGCCTGACCTCTCCATTTCCTCTAGCTTTTCCCTGTCCTCTCTGACCAACTCGGCAGCCTTGTCGGTGATCTCCCGAAGAGCAGCTTTGACGGTCTCCCTATCGCGCCCGACCAGACGAGCTTCGCGTACGACATCCTCTTCGCGTTGGTCGATATCACCATACCGCAAAAAAGCCCGGATGAGATGGCGAAGTTCCTTCTCCTTGAGCGAGCGTTTCGGATCTTGGGATTCAGAGTCCGATCCGTCAGCAGTCTCCATGTTGACTTGAGCCCGTGCGCGACGTTTGGCTTTTCGTTCTTCCCGCTCGTCAAATGCATCATTGGGTGCATTGCGTTTTCGAGGCTTATTCTGCTCGATAACGTCGCGCAAATACTTTTCGTCAGCCTTGCGCTTCTCTTCGGCTTTGATCTCAGCAAGTTGTTCTTTAGGGATAATATCGTCCCAAGACATCTCATCAACTTTCACATCGACAAACTCAAAAGACTTGAGGAAATCCTCGCCACCGTCGGCCTCCAGACCTTCAGCCTGCTCCGTTTTGTGTTCTTCGGCGTTCGCAAGAACGGAGTCTATGTCAAGCTGCTCGAGTTTTTTCTGGTTTCCAGTTTGCTCGAACATTTTCTGTCCACGTCGCTTGAGAATACGTGAGATCTCATCCGTTCCCGTAGGCTCCCCCATGGCACGATTGTGTTTACCTGGGAGAACGTCCTTCTCCGTCAGGCCACGCTGAATTGTGATGAACTCAAGCATGAGCTTATTTCGAGCTCGTTCTAGCACCTCCTCTTCGATGGTGTCCTTGGACACGAGACGGTAGACACTAACAGGTCTGGTTTGACCAATTCGATGTGCGCGAGCCATGGCTTGAAGGTCAGCCTGAGGATTCCAGTCTGAGTCGAAAAGAATGACGGTGTCAGCGGTCATGAGGTTGATTCCAAGACCACCCGCTCTAGTAGACAAGAGAAAGGCAAAATCGGAGCTTTCAGGAGCGTTGAAGTGTTCCATCGCGACTCGACGGTTCGTAGCACTAATCGTACCATCGAGTCTCTGGTATTGATATCCTCGGAATCGCATGTAGTCACCCAGAAGGTCAAGCATCTTGACCATTTGGCTAAATATGAGAACTCTATGGCCATCACGTTTCAGCTTAGCTAAAAGCTGATCGAGAAGCATCATCTTTCCACTGCTGGTGATCATGATACGTAGAAGATCTTCACGGCGTGTGTTACCTTCCAAAAGTTTCGCTTCGGCGTTGGGGAACATGAAAGGGTGGTTGCTGGCTTTCTTAAGCTCCATCATGATGTTGAGCAGCGACTGCTTTTGACCATTGGCACCTTCGTTCAACGCAGCGTAGTTCTTCGTCAGGATGTTTTTGTAGTACTCAAGTTGAATATCAGACAATTCAACGCGAATGATTTTTTCCGTCTTCGGGGGAAGATCGGTCTCGACTTTGGACTTTGTGCGACGTAACATGAGAGGCTTCAGGGTGTTCTGAAGTTTAGCCAGTTTCTCGGACGCCTGTTCAGAATTCAAATCCATATCCACCTCAACCTCGACTAATCCAGGGTTGAGGAAGTCCATCAAGGCTGATAGCTCTGCCAAGTTGTTCTGGATCGGAGTTCCCGTAATCAACAACCGAGCAGGAGCCTTGAAATCGAGAAGATTTCCATAAAGGTTAGACTCTCGATTCTTCAAGCGATGAGCCTCATCTACAGCCATGAACTGCCAAGGAAATTGTCGCAGGAAGTCAAAGTCCATATTGGCATACTCGAATGTGGTGAGCATCACATTGAATTTTGGCTTGCGTGGGTTACCATCCTTCATGAGTTCGTACTCCTTAAGAGTCTGACGAGCTTGACTTGAACCAGTGTAGACAATATAGTTCACATCTGGTGTCCAATACTCGAATGTCTCAGACCATGACGGTATAGTAGAGAGGGGTACCACAACAATGAAGGGCCCATCCTGACCGCGAACGTGACGAAGCCAGTTGATGAAAGCGATGGTTTGGACGGTCTTACCAAGACCCATCTCATCAGCGAGAACCACATTCTGGTTGCGAGACCAATTGTAAGCCAAGAAGTTCAAGCCTTTAACCTGAAAGTCCTTCAGCTGGCCGTTCTGCAAAAAGCTCGGAGATCCAGTGATAGGTACATGAGGCGATCTCGTTTTAGGCTGCATTTCAGTCTTGTCGCAGGTTACAACTTTATCATTGCGATCCAGAAACTGGTCGAGTTCCTTAATGGCAATTTCCGAGATGAGCGCGTCGGTTTCCCAAGTGCAAGAGTCGTAATTCAGCCGTTTCCATTTCACATAATATTCAGTTTCGCCTAAAGCTTCACGGTGACCGATGATACGCTCCACCTTCTTGTAATCTTCCAATGATTCAATGTCACGCTCGCGATCGAGGTTCCACTTCTCCTTCTCTTCCGGCGCAACATCAGGGTCATTGTTCAAGTAAAGGTCAGTCTTGACTTTGTTTTTGAAGTAATTTTCTAGCCTGCGGAAACCAGAGTAATATTTCAGATCGTCACTTGACTCCCAAGTGGCATGATAATGAGACTGGTCTTGCCACTTGATGTAGTAGAGGCAGTCACGGATCGTAACGTCGAGATCACTGATGTTTGGGTCAACACCATCTTTGAGACGGTGATCTAGGACGGAATCGATACCAGGACCGTTGTAGTACTGAGCTGTGCCGGCATCATTTGGTGTGACGTCTTCTTCGTCCTCTTCAAAAGGATCGTCGGAATCTTCATTATAATTTGCAACCTTCGTAGCGTTCCTACTGGAAAAACGCACCTCGTTCGGGATACTGACTTTGGCTGCTTGTAGTTGGCGACGCCGTGTTGTACGGCGAGAGGTACCACCGTACTCATCTGTATCTGAGTCTGAAGGAGACGAACGAGTAACTGATCGAGAAGACTCTTTCAACGGCGGCTGTGAGTTGACAATGCGCCGTCGCTTAGAACGTGGCGCTTTCGGTTCCTCGTCGGAGTCGGAATCCACCAGTGTCTGGCGACGTTCAGTCCGAGAACGGCCACTCCTTCGAAGCCCATATAGTTCCGGATTGCTCCTGATGTAGTCGGTCTCGTTGACAGCCGATTTTCGTTTCACTCCATGACTGGAGCTCGGTGATGACGACGCGGAGGAGCCATTTCTTGAGCCATTGCCGGCCCGGCTCTCCATATCTGAGTCATCATAGCTAGAGTTTCCGGCAGGAGAATATTCGCGGTTGTTATCATCTCCGGCGGCCACACTATTTTTGTCAACGTGAGATGAGTCGTACGTTTCGCCTTCGGCATCGCTCATGACAATGTCCTCTTGGTCGCTAGCCTGCTCTGAAAAGGAGGAATGATCGTAGCCGGTATAGCCATTGGTCAATGGCTTGGAAGCATCGGTCCCGGAGGACAACTCGGTAACGGATGGGTACACCATGCTATCTGCTGGGGGAACGACAGGAAGTCAGCATTGCTAGGCCAAGCGAGCAGTAGGAGCGACGAAACCGGTATAGGAGTGATCAGGAGAGATTTGCGACCACAAAGGGCATATACAGGAAGGATAAAAGTGTAGGAATGAGTGAGTAAGTCGACATTTGATGCACGGATATCTTTTTTGATGGAAGTCCGATGGAGAGAGCGGAGATGGATGACGATAGGACCGGCCACCCACGAGGCAGAAAAGCAAGCCGCAGAAAGACCAGCACAACGAGCAGCAGAGGTAGGAGAGAGCCTCTTCTATCAGCAAAGAAGCTCTAGAGGCAAAATGAACGATGTCAAGACCGTGGTGAGTGGGTCGACGGATGAATCGAAGTACTCCAACTGAGCCAGGACGCGTCTGGCTAGCAGAACGGAAAGCGGAAAAAACCTACCTTCGGAAGCGCGGTGACCCCGACGACGGGGAAGTATGAATGGAAGACAGTTTGAATAGATGAAAAGAAGAAAAATAAAGGAATTGTGGTGTTGTTTAGGGCGTTGAGAAAAGATTTGCTATGGGGGATCTGCGAAGCCGCGAGACACTGAGCAGAGGTGAGTTACAGCGGGAGTGGGAATGTCAGGGAAGTTGGTGTGGGTGAAAGAGGTGGAACAGCGAGTAGAAAGCCAGCTCCCGCGGCCGCGGCGCCTGCCTTCTGCTGTTGTTGTGGCCTGAGGCTGCAAGGCCACAAGGCCACAAGGCCGCAATAGTTACGGCTTGGCGGACAGCGCCAATAGGCCCATTGACTCGGCCGTCCTATTGTTGGCGCATTGTCGTTGGCTTGATTCATTATTGTTCAGTCAGCGACTGAGACGATTCGTGCTCAATAGGGAGGGAATAGGGAGAACAATCAGAAGATCATGTGTGGTCATTGTAGACGTGTTTGTGATAGTCGGCACCTATGTAGGGTAACGTTAAATCCAGTGACTCGAAAGAACAGTTTGGGATGGAGCGGGCCAATCAGGGCTTGCTTATTTACTTCCGACGTACATAGTATTTAACCCTAGGTACCTGAGGCATCAATCAGGCACTCTCTGCTAGCTGCGGGAAGGCTCCACACGACGACATCCCACAATTTTTGTTCAGGTTTTCGTCGATGCCCCTCCATCCTATATCAACGAGCGGATCGCATCGCATCGCTGTCTCTGGGTCCTAGGTGATCGCTTTCGTGACACGGGAGAACCTGCTTCTGACTTGCTATCTGGTGAGTACTTGCCATGGTTCACATTCATCTACTGCGTTGCTGTTTGGCTTGAGGGCTCATTTGCAACAAGCAGCCACCGCGACGGTAGCGACACACCATGTCGGACAAACTTACAAGGTATCACCTCTATTGACAATAAGCAACGCACATGTAATGGATGCTAACTTCGCCTAGGATTGCTATTGTCAATAGCGACAAGGTTCGTTTTCTATATCAATAATGCTTTGACCATTCAAGATAGCAAACGCTGATACCGCGCCATTGTCGACACACGTATAGTGCAAGCCCAAGGTAGCTTTCCGACCATAATCACACTTACCTGGCATGGTCAAACATACTAATGACAGTGCTTTCCTAGAAATGTCGTCAAGAGTGCAAAAAGTCTTGCCCTGTGGTCCGCACAGGCAAGCTTTGTATCGAAGTGACTCCCGAGTCCAAGATCGCCTTCATCTCCGAGCGTCTCTGTATCGGTTGCGGTATCTGCCCTAAAAAATGTCCTTTCGGTGCTATCCACATTATCAACCTGCCGACCAACCTCGAGACTCAAGTCACCCACCGTTACTCAGCCAACAGCTTCAAGTTGCATCGTTTGCCTATGCCTCGACCTGGTCAGGTGCTCGGTTTGGGTAGGTTATCTGCGAACCCGTCAGGATGATACATTAGCTGACTCGCACAAAGTTGGTGCCAACGGTACTGGAAAGAGTACTGCCCTGAAAATCCTCAGTGGTAAACTCAAGCCCAATCTTGGACGATACGACGACCCCCCTGACTGGCAGGAAATTTTGAAATATTTCCGTGGATCCGAGCTTCAGAGTATGCGATCTCTTTCTCAACATGACATGAATATCTGCTCACATATATATCAACAGACTACTTTACGAAGGTCTTGGAAGACAACCTGAAGGCCGTCGTCAAGCCTCAGTATGTTGACCAGATTCCCAGGGCTGTCAAAGGCCCTGTGAAGGAGGTTGGCCCATTGATTGAGGCTCGTTCCCAAATGGACAACATGGACCACATCATGGACGTTCTCGGTTCGCACTTCTCTTACGCTGCACACAATATTACAGAAGTTGCTAACAGACCTATCAGAGCTTAAGCAAGTCGAAAACCGTGACATCAACCTCCTTTCTGGTGGAGAGCTGCAACGTTTTGCTTTGGCTTTGGTTTGTGTGCAACAGGCTGATGTGTGAGTGTTTCCCCTCTTGGATATGTTCTCAGAGCCTCAACAGCACTTTTAAGAATGTATGGGAACAATGGCTAATAACCGACGTGAAATAGGTACATGTTTGACGAGCCGAGTTCTTATCTCGATATTCGTCAGGTGAGTCAAACTCCTTCATGATCAAAATTTCGTGACATCTGACTAATATACCCAAAGCGACTTGCTGCTGCCCGTACTATCCGAGAGTTGCTCCGACCTGACGACTATGTTATTGTTGTCGAGCACGATTTGTCTGTCTTGGATTATCTTTCCGACTTTGTTTGCGTTCTTTACGGTCGACCTGCGGTCTATGGTGTTGTTACTCTGCCATCATCTGTCCGTGAGGGTATCAACATCTTCCTTGATGGTCATATCCCCACCGAGAATTTGCGTTTCCGTGAGGAGTCTTTGACTTTCCGCATCGCCGAGGCCGGTGATGAATTCTTAGTTGACAAGGGCCGTGCATTCCATTACCCAAAGATGGAAAAGACAATGGGTAGCTTCCATTTGTCTGTTGACACGGGTAAATTCACCGACTCGGAGATTGTTGTCCTGGTATGTTTATATCAGTCTCCTTGTCTTCGCTCTTACTTCCTGCTAACCAATGTGGTCAATAGATGGGTGAAAACGGAACTGGTAAAACCACGTTCTGTAAATTACTTGCTGGAGCCGAGAAACCAGACGGTACCGTAAATATTCCTCGGATGAACATTAGCATGAAACCTCAGAAGATCACTCCCAAGTTCACGGGTACAGTCCGCCAGCTGTTCTTCAAGAGAATTAAGGCTGCTTTCCTCAACCCTCAGTTCCAGACCGATGTCTACAAGCCTCTCAAGATCGACGATTTCATTGACCAGGAAGTTCAGAACTTGTCTGGTGGTGAATTGCAACGAGTTGCTATTGTCCTCGCTCTGGGTATTCCTGCGGATATTTACCTAATTGACGAGCCTTCTGCTTATCTCGATGCCGAGCGTAAGTCCATTCCTTTTTTGCTATTTGGTATTCTACATGCTAATGCCTCCGTTACAGAGCGTATCACTGCTTCCCGAGTCATCAAGCGTTTCATCATGAACACGAAGAAGACCGCTTTCATCGTTGAGCACGATTTCATCATGGCTACTTATCTCGCTGACCGTGTCATTGTGTTTGACGGCAAGCCATCCATCGATGCTCACGCCAACGAGCCTGAATCCCTCCTCACTGGCTGCAACCGATTCTTGAAGAACTTGGACGTTACCTTCCGTCGTGATCCCAACAGCTTCCGTCCTCGTATCAACAAGTACCAGAGTCAGCTTGACCAGGAGCAGAAGTTGAATGGCAACTACGTATGTCTTTCTGTCTTTCCCTTCAAAATCATGAAATCTTGCTAATCAATTAATAGTTCTTCCTGGAAGAAGAGAGTTGAAGTGGGCGTTCCACACCAGAATCGTCGCGATCGTCGGTGGTACGATAGATGCGACGCTTACAAATGGCGTCATTGGTTTCTGTTGAGAAAAAAGGGCGTTCGGTTCGGAGCATTTTCAGGCGTTCGGAGGCAGTCTCTGGCCCATTCTTCTTGTGGTGATGACGCTGCCGACAACGAAGATGACGATGATGATGATTGCCGACATCTTCGATGTCCACACTGTTATTCCCCTCGGTGGGTTCCATCCCCGGGCAATTTATACGGCTCGTTTCCAGGCAAGAGGAGATCTATCTCGACGGGGGCAGGCCTTGAACATCAGTGAAATCCATTCCTGCTGCTGTGCAATCAGTCAGGTACATGGATTTGTGGACATGAGGATTATATGTCTCAGAGGTATCTGTCTGCGGTCCATGGCGAAAAGCCAAAAAGTTTCTATGATAAATCAGCGGTCTCATTGCAAGTCCGCTTATGCAACGCAACTGTCATTGAGTTTTCTTCTACGCAGCCTACTTCATTGTAGGCTGCCAGTCATGTGTTTTCCATCTTCTATACTTAGGTACTACACGCTCGTTACAAATACAAATTGAATGACCATTGTCTTTGAATCTTTGAATGTCCCCAAAAAGTTTACATTTTCACATTCTTCTATCCTCCACTACATGGTATAAGTGTATCAAAACATGGCTAGAACAATATCTTCGCCTGGCATGACGAAAAGAAGTATGTCCGGGGTAAGGCTGAGATTTCTCACTTACCCAGCAAACCCAAATTCCCCAAGTACGGTACGTAGCAAACGAACTTCTGAAGTCCAGATCGCGTTTCACAATGACTTCTTGGCGAATATCGTTCAGTCCTCCTCGATTTCACCTTCTTCGCTACCGGAATGAACCGCTTTCTCCTCTGCCTTGGGTTCCTCATCGATCCCTGGGGTACGGCCTGACTCTCTATCGCGATGGCTGCGGTCCCGAGAGCGCTCTTTCTCGCGTTCGTCACGTCTGTACCGTTTGGCGCTGCGGCTGGCGACACTTTCTGCATCGCTGTCACGTCTACGACGACGGTCACTACTTACTGTGCTACGCGTATCTCCACCATAGTCCAATTCATCACGACTGCCACGTGGATCGCCACGGGTTCGATAGAGTCGTTCGCGCTCCTCTTCTCGGCTCCGACGCTCACGGTCGTAATGGCTGAGTCCGCGACGATCACGGTCACGGTCCCTCTCGCGTTCTTTGTCACGGGTTCGATCGCGATCATCCCGTCTTTCGCGTACAGGAGACAGGCCGCTTACTTTGCGGTAAGAGCGTTCGCGGTCTGCCTGCGCTTTGCGTCGATCTGCTTCGTAAGGATCGGGGTCGGGTGTGCGACTAGGTCTCACTCTGCGATCAGAACGATACGAACCATTCCTTGAGTCTCTATCCGAACGCTCCTGATGATCACCACGTCGAGAACCGCGGTCCCGGTCTCGTTCGCGGTCTCTTTCCGCATCATCTTCCTTTTCTTTCAAACGACGCATGAACTTTTCGAATGCGCTGAGGCGTAACTCGTCTGTTTCGAGGGCGGTGTACTCTTCGAATTTTTCAACTCTTGGCTGTACTTGCTCCCATGTGTCGCCTAGTCGTACAGGTGGCTCTAGATGCTTGATCCGAGAACGCAAGGCGTCGACAGCCCGCCGTTGGTGACGATCCGCTGCGTGTTTCTCATCCTCGGAGCGCCGCTGAGCTTTCTCCTGCACACGCTGGAATATGAGTTGCAGAATGTCAGTGTCAATGTCGGCTGTACGGCGGTCAGTAGCCATGACAGATGCGAACTCTTCATATGTGGTTTTAGTTGTGATTTCATAACGTTTATCCTGTCCATAGGTCAGTTTCCTGGTAGATTTTAGAATGCACGGAACGGAAACATACATCAAGAACGTCGAGGACATCGTTTCGCGGTCCTCGTAGCGCCCTTTCCTCCTCCTCAACCATATCCCAAAACAATTCCAAAGGTGAAGAGCCACTTTGGCCTAGCATTGCTACATACCGAGGATCATCCTGAATCAACGGGTGAATCTGCATCCACTTGGACCCGGCTTTTATCTTGCCTTGCGAGCGCAGTTCTTTGAGGAGTTCCAGATACTTCTCTCGGCTATGGCGTTCCCTCCGAGCCTTTGCAGCCTTGTGTTGCTGGCGCGCATCATTGAAAGTCCTTTCAAGTGATTTGATGTGATTTTCGAAAGCGGTCAGAATGTCCGATTTGCTTAGGGTCTTGAACTTATCGTCATTTTGAATTCTTTCGTTAGCCTGCAGGGCGTTCTGCACTTCAGACCATCGGGCATATGGCTCTAGCTCGAGCGCTTTCAGAATGTTCACAAGTTCGTCCATAGCTGCTTTGCGAGTGACGGCCTCTTGCTCGACATGCGCCTTCTTAAGGTCGAGGATATATTCTTCGAAAAGCTGGCGACGCTCGTTTTCATCGTTGGTGGATCTGAAAATAGTCTCACCCTCTATGATCGGCCGGATACTCTTCCATCTGCTGTAGTGTTTAATTTCTGGGTGACTCTTCAACATTGTGTAAAAGTCTGTACGAAGCTTGGCAAATCTTTCCTTTGCGCGATCGCGCTCCTGCATACGAACTTCAGCCGCATATTTATCGAAAGCTGCTCTGCGATCTTTGGGGTCTTTCAAGGCGCGATATTGAGGGTCCTTGATGGTAGCTCGCATTGCCTGTTCCCACGTCCAATCGGGCTGAACGTTGGATCGTCGTAAAAGCTTGATGAACACGCTCTCGGCTTCTTCGAACGAGCTGTATTCTGGGTCAGTCTGCTGAGGCGTCACGAGACCATTTGTTTCCATTCCCATATATCCTGCGCGGCGGTCCAGTCCACTGCGGTCGCCATCGTCGCGGTCGCGCTGCTGGCCATACGGAGGAAACGAGGTAGTTCCCCCCGCGACAAATGTAGGTGCACCACCGGCGGCTGGTGTAGGGGCACTATTGAAGATCACCGTTAGAATCTACACACGGCTTATAATGAGTCTCAGGACTTACCCCGGCTGAGCCGAAGATGATGGAACCTGCGCGAGTGCGGTTTTGTAAACTTCTGGCATTTCCCAAGTGCTCTGCTTGGTCTCAGTGTTGTACCAATATTTCCTTCCACCTTCTGCGGTATATTCCTTCCATGGCTGACTCGACAAAGCGCGCTAGATTTATAATATGATTGGCATCGAGACGTATTCAATGATGGATAAAACTCACCTCGACAGGTGTCAACAGCTCGGCTGGCTTTGCCCACTGTGTTGCTTTCGTCTGAACATTGTAGTAGTAGACGCGGCCATCTGCATTGCGGGCCTCTTGCCAGAGGCTAGAGCCACCAGGCGCACCACTAGCTAGATTCATTGTGATACGATGATGAAATCCGAGCTGAAGTTCTGCGTTGTGAAAGGAAGTGCGACTGACGCTCACAAAAAAGTTCAAGCCGCCTGAGATGCACTAGCCACATTAGACCAGCTAAGCTCTGACCCACTCCGGGCGGAGGGTTGGAAGTGTTTGCATAGTTTGCACTGACAATACACTGAACACCAAACACTAAACAGATGTTGAACAGATCAAGAAGCAAAGCAATACAATACAAGCAATTTTCTATGCTATAACGACAGCGCATAATTAGTGCTTGCATTGAATAAATTCTACTGATCATGAGCCTTGAAACCTAGCAATGGCAGGCCCCAGAGTGCATGGGGATTTTCTACGACATGCCGTCCTCGAGACCGTGGTCCCCCATAATCCGAATGTCGATATTGAGGGAGCTTTAACGTCTGCGCTCGAAGGCGGCGCCGAAGACCTTGACGCTGTTCTGGCGGCGATTCCACAGCGCTCATTGCTTTTCTTTGGTATATGCAACCGGTCTGACTTGCGCGGTAACTAGGCTAACCGGTTTGCTACTCAGATGAGACCGTTACCGTACGTGTTGTACTGAGACTATCGAACTGCTCCGAAAATGCGTTGAAAGCTCATTTACCCCGACTAGAACTTGGTGTGAATGCGCTTGTTTTCAATCCGACGCCGCCTAGTCCAGAAGATCCAGCTCCGGCGAAGGATGTGGTATTTGCGGGAAATGTGAATAATAAGGAAGACCCGTTGGTCGTGGTTAACGTTTTTGAAGGAGATGAAGGTAGCGGAAATCATGTCTATGTCATATGGAAAGTCGATGCGTTTCTGCGTAAGTCAATACGCTCTAGTACGGCCGGAAACTCAATCTGACTCTCACAGATCGTCCCCGAATACGCATACAACATCCATGCATTGCATTCTCGGCCGCCGCTTCATTGAACGCAGCAGATACCTCCGATCAGTCACTCCATACCGACGAATATCTCCCACGTGCTGTGCCAGCCTCAGCCAATGTTTTACAGGCACTATCCTCAGATCCCGCCATCAAGTCGACCACGCCCTACCTCCCCGCATCCCGACTACTGCGTGTCATTCCTGCTGCGCAAAAAGAAGCGCCTGTTTATAATCTATGGCAAAAAAGCCAACATCCTATACGCATTGTGCCAGCGGCAAGCGCGCGAATACGTTGTTCCAAAATGAACACTTTCTCCAGCCGACCCATCACGATTGCCAGTCTCGATCTAGAAGTAACGCCATTTTTGAGCTGCGACGTCGTTTTTGACAAGGCGGAGATTATACTTTCAGACGGACAGGTTGAAAATATATCCGGGATGCCGGAACTTCAGCCTCCTATCACATTACGGCCCAGAGACGATGTTACGTTAATCTACAAACTTGTCCCTGAATACGGTCCGGAAGCATACTTTTCGACAACAGCCCTTGTCAGCACACTTGACATTTCATTAGAAGGAGTCATCAAGCTCACAGAAGAATGTCAACCACGTATTTTCATGCAATGGCGGACAAATGTGGATTTCTCTATACCGTTGAATCCTACTTTTGGCGGACCAAGTCAGGTCATGCAACGCAACAACCGTCCTGCCAGTTTGTCCATGGCTTCTGGACAAAGCGGAGCACCATCTACGGGCGCGGTGAACCGAAGTTCCTACAGAGAACGAGCTCATTCTTTTACTCATGGAGGAGTCACCATTTCATTTTCTGGACCCGTTAATGTCGAGATTGGAAAGCCATTCCAGTGGGATGTGTTCATTGTCAATCGCTCCCGCGCTCCTCGGAAATTCACTATGATGGCAATCCCTCGGAGAAAACGGGTAGACTTTCGCCGCCATGTTGCTCGACCATCCTCATCCTCGGTCTCCGGCAAAAAGGACAGGAAGGATGAAGAGCTAGCGGAGGCTGTCACAGATGAAAACTTTATTCATGCAATGCAAAAGAATGCAGCGGGACAGGATGCAGAATTGGTTTGTTTGAGCACCGATTTGCGGCTGGGGTAAGTACTTCTATCTAATGGAAACAAGTTGTCGATAACTTACAAGATAACAGGCCACTTCTTCCTGGCACATGCCATTCCACCGAGATTATTCTCCTCCCTCTAGCGACGGGCGCACTCCATCTGGAGACAGTTCGGCTTGTTGACATGAACACAAATGAGACGATAGATATTAGAGACCTTCCCGACATTGTGGCGGTAAATTAGCATCGTGAAGGATGTTTCTGCATGTATAAATATGTATGTATTTCGATGAAGAGCAAGTCGTGAATGGAGTAGAAGGCAGGTCTGTGATCGAATAAGATACCCATGATGTTTTGAGGAAGGAGTAATTAGTGAACAGCTCAGTGTTGTAGTAGTATAAGCGACCTTGATGCCAAGACCAGCCAGCCACCCGATAGGCGCCTTCCTCAGGCCACCATGATTCGTCGACTAAGCGGCCTTTCCGCCCTCTTTGGCCCTCTCCAGACTCTGTGACTTTGCAACTTGTCAACCACCATCCATCGTCCTTTCTTCTCCCTTCAGCTCCGCAAGGCCATCCTCCGTCCTCATTATATAATATATACCTCTCGGATAAGACGCTCTGTATCTTCAAAAAGATATCCCTCAACAGCGACCGGACCGTCTGCCATATTCACGCAAGGTACACAGCAGTCATCAGCGTCCGTCCTATCAAGCGGCCCCGCCCGGTCGGCGTCTAAACATTTCTGCCTTGGAGCCTTACGGTATCTTATCTGCGTCATCGTGAGGTCGCCGGCCCATATTTAGTTCGCATTCATATTCCATTAGCTTCGATGAGCAACACTCTCCTCGCTATGTCTTCCAACATGCTCGACCGCATCCATACCACTCGTCGGAGGGCTTTGAATGGGTTGAACCGTAGATACATTTATGGACGTCTGGTACGTTTTTTGTCTATTCTATGACCACGCTTATCTGGCCTCCCCCTGACTAACAACTCGCTTTCGCAATGACATAGCCTCTGCTGCATACACTCCTTTTCCTCATAGAGATGGCGGTCACCATGAGGCTGGCAGCCAAGTTCAACTCATACTATGCAGACAAGCCAGGTAGGTTAAGCTCGTCCGTTCACCTTCAAAATAAAATCAAACGAGCTAACTGGTTTTCGATAGTTTTAACAACAATGGTAACCAACGCCGTAAGTTTACCGTGACATTCATCCTATTGACGATATCAACGCACGTACTAAAAATCACGCTAGGTTCTCGGTGGAATCGCAGATACAGTGGCACAAACTATCACTTTTCGAATGCGGTCGATGAAGCGATCGGTAGACCCGGACAGCGGAGTTATATCAATCGAGATCCAAGATTTTGATAAAGAGAAGCCTCCTCAATGGGGCGAGTTGGGATATGCGAAGAACCGGCCTGCACCATTTGACTTTGAACGATTGACACGGTTCATGGCATACGGTTTCTTCATGGCACCCATCCAATTCCAGTGGTTTCGGTTCCTATCGCGCGCGTTCCCTATCACAAAGACATCAGCAACGGGCCCTGCATTCAAGAGAGTGGCTGTCGATCAGCTTATGTTTGCGCCTTTCGGTAGGTCATACAATCTTGTATGTGCGTGTCTTTGATTAACGGTTCCAACTAGGTCTATTTTGCTTCTTCACTTTTATGACCTTAGCTGAAGGAGGAGGTCGAAGGCAGTTGATGAACAAGTTCCGCGATGTTTACCTTCCTACATTGAAGGCCAATTTCATTTTATGGCCGGCAGTTCAGGTTCTCAACTTCCGTGTCGTTCCCATTCAATTTCAGATTGTAAGTACATATGTCTGACTATCACAAAGAAGACTTCTAACAAGTGACATAGCCGTTCGTCTCGACTGTGGGAATTGCATGGACAGCATATTTGTCACTCACCAACTCGTCGGAGGAAGAGTGAACCCCTATCCTTCGCTTCTAATTCGGGGTCATTCAGATGGCTTAGCGTAGGATATCGTCTTTTCAACTGGGCGTCTTAACATACACTGCGGGATAAACAGGCGTTCTGCAATCATTTATCGGGGATTTGCTGGTCTACAACTCAAATAAGAAATATCGAGACACAGTGCGTTTTATAGGCAGGACATGTTAGTGAAAGGTACCAAGGCGTTTAACGGCGTCTCGAAATGTTACAATTGATAGTCATTTGAGCTCCATTGCCTTGGGTTATATGTAGAACAGTCCCGACACTCCTTCCATACTAGGTCAAGTGCTCAGTGCCCAGACCGTATGATGTCCATCCTCGGATATTTGACCTGCGTATATATATCAAGAGGAAAAGCGACCCGATCCGATCCGGCGCTCTGATTGAGCAAACGGTAGCTATACAGCTCGCCATGAGACGAGTATTGACATCAGTCCCGCATCAGCCCGATCTGTCGACCGTCTCACCGAAGCCCCACCAGAGGATTCTTTGCGTTCAAGTACCCCGCCAGCAACACTTTATGCTCTGCCTAGGTAGTCTTGATGAAGCATAAAACCTCAATTCTAAATCTTCCTTCTGATCATCACCTCCTTCCTTCTCTTTGTACTTTCTTTCAGTTACGTCAAACCCATTGAGCCGTGAAGGAAAGCTTCTGAAACGCCCGTCAGCCCATCTTCTACGACGTCATCGAATCAGACCATCAACATGTCTCTTTCCAACAAGCTTGCCATCACCGACGTCGACGTCAAGGACAAGCGTGTCCTCATCCGTGTATGTAGTGCCATTTAAGTCCTTGACATAAACCGTCTTTTCATCCAATTGATCCAGGACAACGCTTACAACCGTAGGTCGATTTCAACGTCCCCCTCGATGCCAACAAGAAAATCACCAACAACCAGCGAATTGTCGGTGCCTTGCCCACCATCAAATATGCCATCGACAACGGCGCCAAGGCCGTCATCTTGATGTCCCACCTTGGTCGTCCTGACGGCAAAGTCAACGCCAAATACAGCTTGCAGCCCGTTGTCGCCGAGCTCGAGAAGCTCCTCGGTCGCAACGTCATCTTCACAAAGGACTGCGTTGGCCCTGAGACTGAGGAGACCGTCAACAAGGCCTCCGGTGGTCAGGTCATTTTGCTCGAAAACTTGCGATTCCACGCTGAGGAGGAAGGAAGCTCCAAGGATGAGCAGGGTAACAAGGTCAAGGCCGACAAGGCCGAGGTTGAAAAGTTCAGGAAGGGATTGACTGCTCTTGGAGATGTTTACATCAGTAAGTCGGTATACAGCTAGCCTTTTGGTCTTGAATACTAACATGGCATCAGATGACGCCTTCGGAACTGCTCACCGTGCCCACAGCTCCATGGTCGGAGTTGAGCTCCCCCAAAAGGCCGCCGGTTTCCTCGTCAAGAAGGAACTCGACTACTTTGCCCAAGCCTTGGAAAGCCCCAAGCGTCCCTTCCTCGCTATCCTCGGAGGTTCCAAGGTCTCCGACAAGATCCAGCTCATCGACAACCTTCTCCCCAAAGTCAACAGCTTGATCATCACCGGTGGAATGGCTTTCACCTTCAAGAAGACGCTCGAGAACGTCAAGATCGGCAACTCACTCTTCGACGAGCCCGGCAGCAAGACCGTCGGCGATATCATTGAAAAGGCAAAGAAGCACAACGTCGAAGTCATCCTGCCCGTTGACTACGTTACCGCCAGCAAATTCGGCGCTGATGCCGAGGTTGGCAGCGCCACCGACGCCGAAGGTATCCCCGACGGCTGGCTTGGTCTCGACGTCGGCCCCAAGAGTGTGGAATCCTACAAGAAGGCTATCGGCGAGGCCAAGACTATCCTTTGGAACGGTCCTCCCGGTGTCTTTGAGTTGGAGCCTTTTGCCAGCGGAACAAAGGCTACCCTCGACGCTGCCGTCGCGGCTGCTCAGTCCGGTACTATCGTCATTATCGGTGGTGGTGACACTGCTACCGTTGCGGCCAAGTACAAGGTTGAGGACAAGTTGAGCCATGTCTCGACCGGTGGTGGCGCTTCTTTGGAGCTGTTGGAGGGTAAAGATTTGCCTGGTGTTTCGGCTTTGTCAAGTAAGTAAATTCTTCAAAAGTAGAATGATGAAGCTGGTAGCGGATGTTAAATATATAATACAATTCTTTTTCTCTGTTTCGAAAGTATCTACTCCGTTCGAATTCCTGTCACTAGCGAATTAAAAAAAAAACTGTCTTGAGCTCAAGTTCTGATAATCTTTGTTCTAAATGCAGAAAAATGTGCATCAAATCTTTAGTCATATCTCTAAATTGAGACGAGTTGCTCGTTCCTCTGAATTCATGTATGTATGCCAAGTAAGTCGATATTTTCGTCATGATGTGGATAGTAGTCATTAATAGTACTGATGTACCTGACAATTCATGCTTCATATTCCATGTGGAAGTACATCGATCCAATCTCTTTCGAGTCTCGAATTGCTTGGCTATTCGAAGCTCATCCTCTATATAGATTTGCTCCTCCCAAAGTGTTTCGCTGTGCCACCACTCGCGGACTGCTCGTCTATTTAGTGCCTTCGACTTTCTTCATTTCCTCTCTATGAGCATGAGGTTAGTGACTGCCGAAGAAATTGAAAAGGGGAAAGGGTAGCAGCATACTTGAGCTGTTTGGAGAAATCCTCACTCTCATCGTCGTCGTCCCAGCTTTCTTCCCAGAGATGTGTGTTGGCGCCATTTGCATTTGACCCTTGACCCTGCTCGGTTTCTTCTTGTGGCCAGTCTAGTATTTCGAAAATCAGTTCTCTGTATAGCCCAGCGATAAATAAGATGATTTCAAAGTTCCGGTGAAGCTAGCACAAAGCCGCATCCACACCGGACAGTGGCCAACTCACCCTCTACCGGAAAGTCTTCGAATTCATCGTCCTCCTCTAACACTTGCGGAGTCTTCTTTTGTTGGGTGGGTTGTGTAGATTCGGCTTGCGCCTTGGTGGTGTCTGACATTGCGGGGATGGTGTGTGATGAGAGGATGGATGGAGGTGGGAGAGACGGGCGTCGAACACACTGTCGTCGCGATCTTTGCACCAGGTGGATGACAGTGGATAATACTGAGATATTTTTAGTTGTTTGTAAACAAAGGTATGTGTTGTTGGCAGTTGGGTTGATGTGATATCGAAGATGAGCGATGCCGTCAGTCTGGCGCCGAATGAGACGACGGAAAGCGGTCAGTCTTGGCCAGTGCGAGCCACGAACCTAAGGCAGCTGCGACGACAAGCGCTGATTGGCTGGTTCCTTAGCTATCTAGATCTCGTTTATGCAGTAGGTTAGATCGTGAACTTGCTCTCTTGGTTAACGGCTCGAACTTGAAACAATTTCATATTTTTCATCCACTTGTATATATATACAACAGAATAGCCACAGCACTAATTGGCTTACGCATACCCGGGGGGCAGTGTTTCTGATCCGTCTCTTCTCAGCTCTCCGCTAGGTACTTGCTAACTGACTAGTCTTGACTCTGGGCTGCTACTTAACTATCAGCCAGAGTCAGACTGAGTCAGCCCCATCCGCCTGAACCAAGAAATCGTTCCAACAGTCTTATACGAAGCAAATTCCTGGACATTATTTTCCTTTCTTCTTTTCACTTCTTATATCCTCTTGCCACTCGCCCGGGACTCCATCGTTACCATCAACCACCGGGAGCTAAGTCGTTCTTAAGTCCGGTAGGTATCCGTGGTATCCGCCCTTGATTTACATGTTCTTATCACAATCATTGCTTTTCTCCAAGCTTTGGCAACACCCTCGCTTATAGTTTTGAGCTTCATGAAATTGATGACGATCATTAAATCGCCCATGGCTATGAGCATTTGCTTGACTCTCTCAGCTCCTCGTGTATCTTGAATGACCTGTGTGGATGGGAGGGACAACTCCTACTATACCTGACATCATCATTCCGCTGCCGGATTCAAGGTGATAAACCCGTCGCGTGCCTCCTCACCACCTACTACAAAGTATAAGCAACAGGCGAGAACATCAACATGAATCGCGTGGGATCGTGGCTGTACGGCCGCAAACCTGACACTGCGTCGCCGCACGCTCTGGAGTTGGCAACGCAGATACAAGACCGTTAGTAATTTGTCTTTTTGAACTGCGTAATTGGCTGACATTAATTCGAATATAGTTCAACAGGCATTGGAAGGTACGTTTATCACATTTCCCACCAGTGAGGCAAAGAATTGACAATGAATGATAGCGGCCACACTCATTCTAAATGACGATGTCGATGGCGCCGAAGATGGTCTCAAGAAAGGTGACTCATCTTTCCACAAGGTATGACACCCCATCTGTCGTGCAGTTCTCGGTCCTTCTAATCCATAGTTCAGACAGGAAAAGGCGTTGTTGGCTTTCTCCGCGCGTTACTCGGCTTTGAACAGGAGATTATGCGCGAAGGTGGGCACTTCCTATTTTCCAGGATTGTGTAATGAGACTGACTGTTGTAGCTGCCGAGCGACTTGCGGATGCCGAGAACAGTGCATACAACGACCAACAGCGAGTAATCCATACCGCCAGTGCACCGGACGCTTTCCGCTCCAAAATCTACGATGTCGGCACGGAGTATGCTCTCTGCCAAGCAATGGCGCAGATCATGACGGCCGTCGTCGGTGTACTCAACGAGAGCCTTACAGAGAGTTTGAAGGGATTTTATAAAATGCGTAAAGCATACGCTACTTTGGATGGGATCGTGCGCATGGAGGAACGCTATCTACAAGCTCGTAAAGCTCGAACCGCTCCGGCAGTCTTCATGACCGAGAAAGCACCCGTAACCCCAAAACGGAGGCCATCTGGCGCGCATATAAGCAAATCTGATCAGGATCTGCATAAAAGCATCGCAGGACTCAAAATAGCAGACAGTGAGCCTCACAGTGTACCTGCGTCCACTCATTCAAGCGAGCCAGGCACACCACTAGGTGAAACTCTTACACATGATCCAGAATTGGCGGATTTGTTTAGCCACCCCATTGATACATTTATACATACCGGAGCCAGCTTATGTCTGGGCATGTTACTTGCCATGCTTTCGACGCTCCCTCCCACGTTCAGTCGCTTGCTTGCAATTGTCGGGTTTCGGGGCGACAAAGAGCGAGGTTTACGCATGCTTTGGCAGGCCAGCAAGTCTAGCACTCTGGTTGGAGCTGTTGCTGGACTTGGAATTCTGGGTTACTACAACGGATTCATCCGGCTCTTGGATATAATCCCGGATGCCACCGAGGGAGACGACTTGGGAATCGAAGGTTATCCCACAGAGCGTCTCAAGACGTTACTCAATACGATGAGGACCAAGTACCCCAATAGCCAGTTGTGGCTGCTTGAAGAAGCTCGAATGAAGAGCGGTCACCGTGATGTTGAGGGTGCCGTGGACATGCTGAAGAACAGCAAGAAGAGTCCACTCAAACAGGTCGAGGCTCTGCAGGCGTTTGAGAAGAGTATGAACTCGATGTTCTTGCACAATTACGAGGACTCTGCCAAGTTTTTCCTAGAGGTAGGCATTGCTCTTAGCTTTGGTGATAGATTAGTCTGACTCATAGCAGTGCGTGGAACTCAACTCCTGGTCACCTGCACTCTACTACTACATCGCCGGGTCCGCTTATGTGGTTTTATACCGCCGGACATCCGACACCGACCCTGCAGCAGCCAAGACATACGCTGAAAAGGCTACAGAATGCATCCGCAAAGCACCGACGGTAGCAGGCAAAAAGCGCCTAATGGCTCGCCAGCTCCCTTTTGAGGTTTTCGTTACCCGCAAAATAGCGAAATGGGAAGCCCGCGCAAAGGGGTTGAAAGTAGATCTCGTTGACGCCGTGGGTGTCGATCCAATCGAAGAAATGAACTTCCTCTGGAATGGTTACAGCCGTATGGGAGCGGAGGGACTGGAAGAGTCACTTCGCCGACTGGATCAGTCTGACGAGGACGTCTTGCGCCCAGAAGAAGACGAAAAAGCCATTTGCCAAATCCTTCGAGCCGCTATTCTGCGCGCATTACGCAAACACACAGAAGCAAAGGAGATTCTGAAACAAAATATCCTCGTTCTTGATAAGAACGTCTTCAAGAGCCATCTACGTGATAACTGGGTTCTTCCAGCAGCCCATTTTGAGCTTGCGGCTAATATCTGGATGGAGCGGCCTAGTTATGTGCCCACCCATGCCTCGCCGTGGGATCCGGAACCGGCGGCAAAGGGGATGCCGAAAGACGAGATTGTTTCCGTTGAGAAGAAGCAGGTTCTAGAGTGCGATGAGCATCTCGAGAAGGCGGCGAAATGGGAGTCGTATGATCTCGACACGAGAATCGGTCTCAAGGTGACGGCTGCTAGGGAGGCGATTCGGAAGTGGCATAGTTCTCATCCTGAGGCTGCATAGTCTTGGTTCCATATGGGGATTGTGCATATTTCCTTTTGGGTGTTTATCATTATGACAAAAATGCATGTAGAGTAGATACGAGTTCAGCAAATGCCTCGGATACTTTTTTCGGTTATGTCATTATCATTATGTACGGGGGTTGTGATATGTACAGACCAACAGAAGTCTATAAGTGTATATGCAAGAACAAAAGGTATATCCAATTAGATCACGCTGAAAGATCAATCAGAAATAAGTCTAATTGACTACTCATAAACCGAAGCACGCGACCACTTCCCTCTAGCCCTAAGTCTCTTTCCAAAAACATAAAACAAGTACGGAATCGGGATCAACGCAACCGAAATAAATCCCAACGTACTAGCCGCCCAATCAATACCCAGATTGTTATACATCGCATCTGTGAACAGGGGAAATGCAGCAGCGAATATACTTCGTAGACATGTATTAGCTGCGATGGCAGAAGCGGCTGTGAGCGGGAAGGTGTCAACGAGATAATTGATCGCTGCTTGGAAGATGGTGAAAAATCCCAGTCCCATGCATGCAGCGCCAATCACGGGGCCGATCCAGTGTATGGTCTTGCCCGACGTCCAGGCGAATATGAACAGGCCCGCAGCAAAGACAACGGACCCAATCATCATGGGCGGAAGACGTGCTTCGGGCACGGGGCGGTTGTTGTTCTTCTTGAACCGGCTAATATAAAACCGTTGATTGAGCAGGTTGATGCCTGCACCAATCATGATTCCAACCAGCATGGACAAGAAGGGCAATTCACCCACGACTTGGCCCCAGCCGCGCTCATCGATGAACTCAATAGGGAACGCCGCGAGGTTCAGATACAAGATTCCGTAGACGAAAGAAGCGTACAGCGCAACGGCGAAACAGATGGGTGTACTTAGCAGCGCGAACGGGCGGATGAGGTACTTGTTTGCCATTTCCTTGACGCTGACGTCCCATTCTTCGTGTTTGGCGTGCAGGGCCCAGTTGCCGGTTTCATGGCGGAGGCGTTGGGCTTTATAGACGAGAAGAACGGGCGGGTAGGACTCGTCGAGGAAGATAATATCCAATGTCAGAATGAACATCATGTATATACCGGTGATCTAGATGGGAATGTCAGTATGCTCGATATTCAAGGACTTGGGGGGGGATACTGACGTATTGAGTCCACCTCCACCCCAAAGAACTCTGGCAAATAGCACCGCCAATGATCGGACCCAGCGTCGGACCACCCACGACAGCCATCGCATATCCCACAATTGCCGCACCCCTCTGCTCCGGCGACCAGATATCCCCTAGCACACCACCCGTATTCGTGACTGGCGCCGACCCAAAGAATCCCGTGAAGAACCTCGTAATCAGCACGGTCTGAATATCCTTTGCCGTCGCGGTGCCGAATGCGAATATGCCGGCGATGAAATAGGGTGCCATGACGGCTGCTTTGCGGCCGTAGAGTTCGGAGAGGGGAGCCCAGAAGAGAGGGCCGAAGCCGAAGCCTAGCAGTAAAAGGGTGAGGCCGAGAAGGCTGACTTCTGTGCCGACGTTGAAATCGGCGCTGATTTGGGCTGTGCCGGGTGTGTATCTAACTCGATTAGAATCATGTATACAGTGTATACGGAAAGAATACATACATAGCACTTGCGAGAGTTGCGCCTATCCTCAATAATCAGTAAATGGTCCGCGACAGCTCTAGGAAGATGGACTCACCCATGGTAGTCAACCCATACAGCACAGTCGCAACACACTTCTTCTTGAACCCCCAATTCTTCGGATGGTACGGATCATCCACCCCCTCATATTCGACCAACACATCCGGCCCCGTCTTCGTATGGGATAGTGGATGCGTAAACTTCGCGACCTGCCCGGGCTCTCGACTTCTTATGCGCGACACAACCGATTGGGCGCGTTGGTTGAATCTTGACGACGTCGAGCCGGCGGTGGTGGTCTTCTCCAGTCGCATGGGAGCGACATGATCGGGAATGGGCACGGCGTCTTCGCCGTAGCTCTGGATGCTGTAGTGGGATTCGCGGGTGCGAGTGTTGTGGAATGACGGGCGCGGTGTTTGGGAGGGCGATGAGGAGTCGCTGTCGTCGGAGGAGTCTGTGGTGATGGGTTGGAGGATTGGCATGTTGTTTTGTCTTGCTGGTGGTGATCATATAGTTGACGTATCTGATATATGATGACGTCCACGGCTCTGGTGTTTCGACTATATACAAGCACACATATCGAATGATTCAATCACCTAATATATCAAAACATTAAAACGAGGCAATACAATTCACAGAAATATATTCACATTAAAATTCACGAAAAAAAGAACAGATGAAAATAAATCTTGACAAAAGTTCATCGGCAGCCGTAGATCGGGAGCGAGACCGGACTCACTGCCGACCTTGCCGAGTGCGAGAACAGATACCCGCTCACTACTGCACACATTTCTAGAGGCAATACGTAGTTATATTCGTTAGCCGTTAATATACGTAGCATGCTATACATAGTACGTAGTCTCGATCTGCTGCTGCCCCATGATGATATGTCTGCCGTCGTACTTCATCCGATGCTGCCGTTATTCAAAATATGACGTCAGCTCGTCCTGAAGAAGCCTTGAATCACTGGCCTCAGCCAACTGATCGGAAGCATACCTAGAGAGTGGATGGCGGCGAGGCAGCGGATGCCACGAAGATCGTGTGTCCTCCATCCGATCACGATACAGACCGATCATTCCGATTCTTCGCGTGGGAAATGCAGAAGAAAAAAAGAAAAAAAGAAAAAAGAAATCAAATGCACGTGATTGGTGACCCGGAGAAAGCTTGGCAAAGCTTGTCTGCCTCCAAAAATAGAGCAAATTGATTTCATTCAGCCTTACATTCGGAGGAAGTAGAAGAAAAGTACCTTGTCAATTCATCTATCTATTCGCCAATAACGTTGGTTGAACATACATTTCCCAGCCCACGAAAACAAATCAAACCACGCTTGTGCATTATACAGAACAGAAATTTTGATCTAAAAGTCCAGTAACGATTCATCCATGGCCCCCTCTTCATTGCCATCGTATCCATCAACCCCAAACTCCCAGTCGCCGCGCTGGATTCGACTTACGCGATCAAGCTCTAACTGATATTCGCGTCGCAGTTGCTCGAGAGTGACGATGACTCGCCGTGGACCGGATTTATGTTTGTTATTATTGCTATTGGTACTCGCCAATCTGGCACTGTCCATCGAGACGGCGCCGCTACTTCGGCGTCGTTGAGAGAAACTTCCAGACGTAGCTTTGGATGGGGTACCGTCGTCCATGAACACATCGTCATCGACCGGTCGTTTTCCAGGTGTCTCCGCCTCGCCAACCGCAGGAGCAGTCACAGGAATGACCGCATCGAGATCAACCAAGATGTACGCCTCTGACTTGTCGACACACGCCAAAAGATTGATCAAAGAGAGCAGTTCGTGTCGAATCTCCTTACTTTCAAGATCGTCTTCTTCCACCATGCGCTTGGACTGCTCTTCATCCACCTTGCCACGCCGAATGAGCGCCCGCTGCGCAACTGGGGAGTCTCTGGCATGTCGTAGTCGTTGTACGGTTTGATATCCCAATTCAGCTGCACCACGCATATCATTACGCGCAATACGATAGGCGTGTAATATCCGGTGATAGTCTGGAGTATAGTTGCTTTCCCATGCATCACTGTCGAAAGACGAAGTAAACGACGTCTGCTTGCGAGCAAGAGACAAAAGTGTTTCATCAACGTAAGAAGAGAAATGAGGCGTCAGCCACAACGGGAAATGAAGGAGCTGTTCAAGACCCGATGTTCCGGACCCGTACGCCGAAAGAATGGCCTTGATTAACAGACCGAGCGCAGACTTTTGCAATGGAAGGTTTGTGTAGCGTGAAAGAGCCGAGAAAGCTTGATCAAACTGACACGTTCGTAATGAAGCATGGAACATGCGAGTCAGCACGTCCATCCGCAGACCTTCATATTCTGGATCGTTTGGATCTTTGCGAGGATTAGACTCCAGTGTTTGTAGCGACATGGACGCAAAGTCTGCAACATGCGAGAAGGAACCGGCCTTTTCGAACAGGCTCAGTATGTGTTGGTAGTATTTTGGAAGACCATTGTGGAAGCTATCCGCAGAGAGCAGGTCGACCAGGCCACCTGACAAATCGGTCAAATCCCCAAAAGACTTCCCCAAAGCTGTGTTGCGTTAGCATGATATCCATACGTACGCAAATTTGAGACTTACCAAGTGTAAACGCAGCCTTTTGAAAATGAATTGCTGCTGTATTGAATTCTCCCTTGGCTAGGAACAGCCGGCCTTTGATATAGCTAGACCAGGCACTGCCGGGCTGAAATTTCAAGAAGTCACTGGCTAATTCGAGGTTGCCATTCGATATTAGATCGCATTGAATATACACCAAGCCATTTTCAAAAGTAGCCCCGTCTTCCGGGCTAACAACCCAAGACAAAACATCAGAGACGCTCTTGGTTAGCGTGAAGCTCTGAGAACGATTGACGTGCGGGCGCGGTCTGATGCCTGAAACGAAAAGGTCTCCGAGAACTGTGCTCACGGCACCATAACTCTTTGATTGTGCGCGTACATCGGTCGGTTCGTGCTGGCTACGTCCAGACGAGACTCGAGTATGGGAGCTCAACCAGTATAGTAATTCGTACTCCTTGATATGGTTGATGAGAATAGGAAACAATTCTGTTGCATCGAATGACGATCCCTGCTCTTGACTAATCTCGCCCTCGACAAACACAACCAGAATGAGCAGGTCTTGCAATAAGCGAAGTACGTGGGATATTGTTTCTTGAGAGCCATTCGTTAGGACTTTCGCTCCAAATGTGGTGAACGACAATTCACCAGAATCTTTCCGGAAGAATCTCGAAAACAGGGTATCAAGAATATTGTGAAAAGGTTCTTTGGGTAGTCGGTAAATATTGATCTGCTTGTTCATGGCGGTGCAAAGACCGTCATACATGTCATCTGAGACATGCTCTGATAGTTCTGACTGATCAATAAAGTTTGCTAGCCGTTCCGTAGTCGACAGCAGGGGTTCCAGGAAAAGCTCGCTGTACAAAACTTCCTCAAAAGTACACAATGCTGTAGCAGAGAGGCGCTGTCTAAAGTCGGCAGCGACTTTAATGAGATGACATGAATCAGCGTATCGGTTGCCGACTTCAGCCTCGAGTTTGCGATGTCGCCAACGATCAGCAACCATAGGCAGCTCATTTTCAAGATCTAACACCGAGTTGTGCAACAACAATTCAGTCGCACTGCATTCCCGAATCACAGCACATGCATCTGTAGTGATCACCCAAGGCAGATCACTGTAGGTGTCATATGCCAATGAGACCGGCTCAAACCTCCTGTTGTGAACTTCTTCGACAATTTGCCAGAACTGTCGCCATTTGTGGTCGGTATCTGTTCGATACTTGGCGTAGTCCATGTCGTCTTCTGCGTATTTCCTCAACGAAACGGATGCTGTTATAGTAGAGCATAGCCGTTCTTGTAACGGTGCATTCCGTTTTGGGAGAGTAGCTGATGTTCGTGGCTTTAGGACTTCTTGGTAAGAAGTAAGGGCGAATTCCAGCGTCTCAACGGTGTAGCGCCCAGGATGGAAGAAATATTCGATCCACTTCTCTGTCGGGTCGACAACGTCCGAAACCACCAGAGCAGGAGCTGGCTCGTTTCGTCGAGTGTCCCAAGCAGTCGATGCCCAATTCGAAGACCAATCGTGCTCGAGGCTCTCAAAGTTAAAGTGTAAAGTGTAGAGCTGGTATAGCCCGTTATTTCGCCAAAGCACCCATAGCTCCATTCTCGTTCCTTCTTCCATTGGCCGAATGTGAAAGTCCGCAACAGTCCAAAACATATTGCCCGCGGAGTGAGGATCCGATGGCCTGAGAACAGCTTGCGGGAATAAATCTTCGATGGTCAACGGCGTGGTCAAGCCACCTTTGACTGCCCAGAACTTGAATTGTCCCATCTCATGAGGCGTGTATGTCGCAACGTAGTAACGATATCCTCCGTCCAAAGCTCGCTCGGCGTTGAAGACTCGCAAAAAGACAGAATCCGCGGGGTTCAAAAAGTATGCAGTCGAATCCGGTTGCTGCTTCGCCACTGGTCGATCAAGAAGATCTTTCGTGCCCACCAGCTTATTTGCCGCAAGGTTCCAAACCTTCAGTGTATGATTCAAGCAGACTGCAAAGACGTAGGTCTGATCCGACGTAGTAGCGATGGCGTTCGGCGTCATGGGATCAAGACTGCGACCATCGTACGAGATGCGCTGCGTACCTGACCATGGCACGTATCCGCGAAGTGACGCTCCCCAAGTCTTTTCGTCGAAAGTGATTTGCGACCAGTGCGATCCTATTTAGAACCCACATAGTTAGAATGAGTTCGTACAGCGGAGGAAATTTAACTGACCATCATCACCGGCCCGTCTCGTCAAGCGAAGAAGCGCGCCACTATCCAATGCAATAAACAATTCAGTTGTGCTGCATGCATGCAAGCGATGAGGATTCGTAAAAGTCAAAGGAGATGGTATAAAAGATTTGCACCAATCTTGAATATTTTCGTCTATCGAAGAAACACGCCGAAAGAATTCTGGTCGCAGCGTTATCGTGTGAAGACGTCTCGAGGTTGTGAGAACAAAAACATTGAGCACTTCGTGGTCTTCGGTATCGGCCAGCGCAACTCCAGATGGTATGATGGCCTCTTGGAAGTCTAAGCGAAGTGTGAGATTCGCCTCGTGTTGATCCACAATACTCTTCGATATATCTGCCGATTGAATCTCAAGCACAGTGCTGTGGTTGACTACCCTCCACAAGAAAGTGCGCGGGTAGATCTTTCGCTGGCGAAAATAGATCGAGCCTTGAGTGGCTAGGTATCTTCTGGCGAAATCTTCGTCGTCCTTTATCGGTGTACTGTCATCTCGCGCTGCCCCCGAGGACAGGGATACTCTGACTCGTCGCTGCGCGTTTTCTGCTGTAGGGATTTCGATGTCGACGATGGCGTTTGCTTCGACGGGTCGCACATCGACCTTTGTCTCCTTGTAGATTTTCGCCATGTTCGCCGTGGTAGTTGACAGATGGCAGTAGATAACGCGCAAAAACTCCTGGTTGAAAAACTTATGCCATATTCATCAACCACCGTCGTCGAACCAAAGAATTGTCTGGTGGTGGAGAGCTTGTGGATGTCCAGATTCGAAGAGCAGAGCTCTTGGTCTCACTAAAACAAGAACGATTTAGCGCGTCGCCGCCTGTGGGGAAAGCGCCAAGCCTCAGCCAGGTACAACAGAACTTCATCTTTTTCATTTTTACATACTTGTTGATCTCTTGATTATTATTTCTAGAGTATATTGCGCACAGTCTAATACCGCCCAGCTATGCGAACATGACTAGACACAAACAGACATAACAGCGTGAAAATACGTATACCATCTGCAGTAACTGAATGCATAGAACGATCGCCCATCAACGTTTCTACTCATTTTCCAGATCCTTCGGGCTAGGATCGCCAATACCATCCTCTCTGATAGCAAACAGACAATCACTCTCAGGGAGACAGGGACTGTCGTAGATCTTGCATATCCTAGTCTCTCCTCGGCCCTTCTTCAAGCTCAACCGAGTCGTACTTGCGTGAGCAATAATATTACCACCAATGGGTTTCTTCGGGTCAGGGTTATACATCGAGCTAGGACCACCATCGACCTGTGAGACGACCTGATTCGTGATCACCACTGCAATTCCGAATTCATCGGCGAGTCGCTGCAAGGTACGCAAGAACTTGGCTAAATGAGTCTGACGATTGGACAATTCACCACGGCCGTTGAAATCTGTACGATATAGAGCGGTTGCAGAGTCCACGATCAAAAGCGAGAAGCGGGTCTCACACATCATCTGAGATGCTTGGTTCAACAGCTGCAGCTGATGATCAGAGTTATAAGCGCGAGCATATGCGACATTGTCCAATACTTCTTCTCCGACGAGTCCGTATCGTTGTGCAACGGCCAGTAACCTCACTGGACGAAATGTTCCCTCGGTATCAATGTAAAGACATTTTCCTTCACCACCACCCATGTCGAATGGTAGTTGACAAGTGACTGCCAGTGTGTGACAAAGCTGACTCTTTCCCGTTCTGAATTCACCAAAAATCTCTGTTATTGAGCCTGTTTCAATGCCTCCGGCAAGTAGTGTATCTAATTGTTTTGATCCGGTGGTGATAGATATAAGTTCACTTCGACGTGCGTGCATTTCCGTCGCGGTTGTGAAGCCCATGGGGACGAGTTTGGAAGCTATTCATGTTCGTTATCAGTGACTGCTGGCATGTAATAGTTGCTAAAGCCAGCGTACCCTCTGCTAAAATCTTCGTCGCCTTCTGCTCTGAGATACCCTTGATTTGTTCCAGCACACGCTTGGGACTGTCATACGTCAATATCTGTCACCCTGTGGTTGTCAATCATTCAAAATACTCACGTGTACGCAACCGACTCCACAGTATGAAACCCTCCATCGACCACAAGTTTGATATCTCGTGCAGTCAAGCCCGCAACGCCCTCCATGCAAAGTCAGATTTCATCCGCTGTACTTGATAGCAGCAATGCTTGAAACTCACCTCAAGAGCTGAAAGCGGTGTTGGTGCTCCAGGACCTGGCAGACCGCCATCATCATATTCCTGTTGCTGTTGTTCCATATCGGCAGTCATATTAATGCGTTGGTGTAATTGTGGTCAGAGTGCGTGTGCTGCAACAGCTCGACGAGTCACCAGGGTCAACAAGCACCGACGCGTCCAATGACAGAAATCTTTTGCAATAAGTAAGAGCAGTATGGCAGAAATTTGATGGTTTCAGCTCTAGGAAGCTTCGAGGGCCGTTTAGAATATTGGGCGGTAAGGTGGCGATTTGTATCGTCTCTTCTTGGAAGTTGTGTTATCTCGTGTGTTGGGGGACGCGTCTCGTAGGCATCGCCACGACACGAGGTCACGTGCACTTAAATCGTTGTAAGCTTATCAACCAGCGACGACCACTACTGATCTTTCACACTTGTGGATTTTTGCTTACATTGTGTCTGCATCAATATGTTTGAACTCACGACTTCAGTTCTGAGCTAATATATACTTGGTGAAAACGGCCATTTGCGACCTTGCTACGTCTCTAATCATACATTTTTAAAGGTCCTAGACAAGGATATTTCAAGACAATTCGACAATTGATCCTCCTCACACAAAAAGAAAGTGAAAAACCAGATTCATCATGACAGTCCAGGTGCGTATCATTTATATCAGGATGTTCGAGTATAGGCGTATCAATGTTGGGGGCCTGTGAGAGTCTTCCGAAAAAGCGAGGCTCGAGTACAGCTCTACCAACTCGAATCTCTTCGCTGGTAACGATCATTTTACCGACGAGAACGGACTTTGATGCTCGTAATGAGTTGCGCGAGTCACAGTCGGAGTCAATGGTGTCGGGACGCCCATAACAGGAGACCCGGCGGCATTCTGTCGTAAAGTGCCCTGACGAGGCGTGTACCGTCCAGGTGTGTAGATACCGTCGACTTGGACACCACTTTCAAGCGCTCGAGCTCCGAATGGGACGTCGGAAATTCTGGTGCTTTCCGGTGACGCTATACTTCGAACTCGTCCAGCTTCGTCGGCGAAGGCTTGGTTGTATAGTTTGACTTTTCGCCTGTTCAGCCAGGCTACGCAACCGCCAGCGATGATGACGCCAACCTGTTTATGCCGCAGTCATTAGTAGACGGTTCCTTGGACGGCGTATGATGCGTGGATCGAGCAATTACCATAGAACAGGCGAGAATCTGTCGAAAGGCAAGGTTAATCGATCGTACTGACTTCCATGAGTCTTGCATTCGGGTGACTTACAAACACCATCTTCTCCCAGGTCTCCCATGTCTTCCAAAACGTCATGGTGGAGATGCAATAGTGAAGGTATTATGCGTTGTGGCTGATTCAGACAGTTGTAGTATACACCAAGAAAAATGTCAACGAGGTAAGCTAATGCTGTGACGTTGTGAACTGTATTGTGAATGAGATGGTATCTGTCAGGCTGTCAGACGGTAGGCGGGACGGGATGCCAATGAGCACGACATTGTTGCTCTTGCCTTTTGGGACACCAAGTCGTACCTTCCCATTTGCCAACCCCTACAGCACGAACGCACGTGTCGGTGGATGTCATCATTGTAGGCATCATCATATTAATCATTATGGTTGTATCTGCACTTTCTCAGATACATACTTAACATGCACCAATCTAAGTTACACGGATATTCAATCAGCAAAACCTCAGACTCGTCGAGGATATCTGCCCCGGGATCGAGTCAGCCGGGTTGTCCCGTGATAACGAGCGTGCTTCAATGGACATCTTCGCTCCGCGGTCACAACGTAAGGACATAGCGAATGTTGCTGTATATATAGAATTGTAACTCCTCCAAAGTCATAGACAGAACGAATCTAAACTTCCGTTGTCGGTACTTCCAATCGATAATTTGATAGCTCAGCGCCTTGGCCGCTCTGGCCTCTCTTGCGACCAGGAAGGCGGAATCCCAGGTGCGACGAGCTAGGTCGACTATTGTTGTTGCTGGTATTTTCAGATGAGTTGTCGCCAAAACGAGCAAACAATCCTCTCTTTTTCGGCTTCACGTCTTCGTCGGCTAAGCCAACATCTTCGAAAGCTTCCTCCTCCATGGATTGTGGACCTCCGGTTGTTTGGCCCCTTATGGAAGGACGTTCACTGAACCGCGAGAACCGAGAGTCTAGTGATGTGCGTGATTGAATGTTATCAGCATATAGTACCGGCGATTTGGCCGAAATGTCCTATCGAACTCCTCAGTCAGATTGTCATATGGGGAGGTATAGACAGAGTGCGGTACATACAAACGACCGTCGATAGGAGTCGAATGATTCGCGGGATATAGAGAACGGCTCATTTTCATCCACTCGGTTTCGATGATTTGTTGTTGGTGTCTTATTCGAGGATCTCGACCAGAAACTCTGCTTTTCTGGGGGCGAGGGCTACCCAATGAATTCAATCAGCGGGACCATCTCTATGAAGCATAGAGAACCGAATATGGGATAGTCATACTGGGAGATATACGCCGCTGTCATTTACCACTATCGCCGTACCAAAAAAATGTCAGCATTCTTTGTTTCGTTGTGCTGCATCAGGTAGGACGAAATGCGCATTGATGGGCTACATACCGCTCAGCTTGTACTCATTTGGCACTTCTTCTCTGCTATTGTTCAAGCTCAAAGATGTACCGCGCGCAACATCCAAGGACTGTGCAGATTGTTGATTTTGGGCAGGCTCATTATTGTCGTTGTTGCCGTCGGGAGTTGCGGGTTTGCGGCTCAGGAAGTTGCGAAACGGAGGCATAGTGAGGAAATTTGAACGCGTTGAATTGAACTATGGAATTGAGTTGATACCAAGGTGAAAGGAAATGGCCCGATTGTTGAACTAAGAAATTGAGGCGGAGGCCATGAAACAGGAGCACATTGGAGTTGGAAAGAAGATGAAACTAGTTGGAGATTGCGAGGAACATAAGATTGTCGGCAGATGCCATCCTCACATGATCGGGTAATCGGTGCAATACGGTACGTACATCATAGGCTATACGTGGGCATGCCGCACTGGCATGTTCACCTTTAGTGCAGCACCATCTTAAACCATCAATCAATTCATATTGGCTCTCCCGATTACCCCAAAATGTAAAACTCTGTACTCCATACGTTCTTTGACTGTCTGATCTTCCAAGAGAACGTTGATCCCCGCAGTCAGCCAGTAATGGGGGCAAGAGGGGACACCGACGTCATGGGGCGGTGCTTGATGTTCGACAAATCGTACATATCTGATTGGACCGCGCAAGCAGTTTCTTTATCAGGCACTAACTGTCGGGTAATGAGTATCTGTGACGGATAACCCAGTGGAAGGGTAGCTGCCGGTCGGTACCCTTGCGTAGGGCAACCAGCGGGTGAGTGTGTCTGTTTCGAGTCATGGAGCGGCGGTTACAACTCGTTGGAGAACCACGATTGTTGTACTGCCCTAAGCAATGAAGATGAACCCCCAGGGAAGCGATTCTGCAAGGAACTCTTCACTCTGTGATGGCGACAGCAGACGGCACCTCCTCGTGTAAGGAAACTGGCCATTTGGCTACACAACTACAATTCTCTTCTTTTTTTCGTAGATTGTAGAGGCCTTTATTTTTATTTATGGATTCAAGATTGTAAGGTACCGACTCCAACTGCTGATTACTGAAGAATTGTTGCAGTAACTATCTTCCAGCGATCTTTTTTCTTGACTCTGCTGATGGATTATCGGTACACCGCCTCCGGAAAAACTTAAGTCCAGCCTCTTCTGCCGCAAAAAAATGTAAAAATGGAAAGACCCAAATTACCGACTCCAACATTAAGCAAAAAACATTCAACTTCTACACACTTACAGTTTTGATTTCTGAAATCGCCATCATGTCTGGCACTAAACGCAAGGTCGATTCGGCCGACGACCGAAATGGTAAACGTACCAAAACCAAGACGAATGCTGCTCCCGCTGCGGCCGGCACTAAGAAGAAATATTTACCTCCGACGTTTCAGAAGAAGGGCATCACGAGAGGCGCCAGGAAAATGAACAGAGACAAGAAACTTCGCAAACAAGCCGAAAAGCAAAAGTCATCCAAGAAAGGACAACCTAAGAAGCAGGTGGAGGACGAAGAAGAGGAAGATGATGATGACATGAATTCAGACATTTCTTCCGATGAGTCTGATGTGTCAATGGACGACGAAGTTAATGACAGTGAGCCTGTTGAGGAAGAAGAGGAAGTTGAGGAGGGAGAGGGAGAGGAGGACGAATCAGAGAATCCGAATGGCAATGCCGACGCCGATAAAAGTATGTGCACTTTTGACTGCCCACTGTTTTGATGGCAATCGCTAACCCAAAGACAGAGAGCTCATCTCGCGAGAGCCACGCCAAGCAAAAGGCTTTAGCACAGGAACGTAAGGCTGCCAAGCCCAACGCCGATATCATCGCACGGTCGAAGAAATTGTGGGAGCGCCTTCGCCGCAAATCCCACGTGCCCAAGGACGAACGTAAGAAGCTCGTCGCTGAGCTCTTCGAGATCATCACCGGCAGGGTCGAGGATTTTGTCTTCAAGCACGATTCCGTTCGGGTCATTCAAACAGCATTGAAGTATGCTAATCTTGAGCAACGGAAATTGATTGTCAGCGAGCTTCAGGGACATTACAAGGATCTTGCCGAAAGTCGGTATGCAAAGTTTTTACTCGGCAAAATGTTGGTTCATGGAGATGCCGATATTCGGGATATGATTGTCCCCGAGTTTTATGGACATGTCAAGCGTCTTATAAGACATCCCGAGGCATCCTGGATCATGGATGATATTTACAGAACTGTGGCTACCAAGCAACAAAAGGCGATTATGCTACGCGAATGGTATGGTCCGGAGTTCGCAATTTTCAGGGATAATAACGGAGCGGAAGTGACTGCAGAGTTATCCGCAATCCTTGCAGAAAGCCCCGAGAAGAGACCTCCTATCATGCGCAACCTTTACGAACTCATCAACCAGCTTGTACAGAAGAAGACCACCGGCTTTACAATGTTGCACGACGCTATGCTTCAGTACTTCTTGAACACGAAACCAGGAAGCTCCGAGGCAAATGAGTTCATTGAGCTCGTTAAGGGAGATGAAGAAGGAGATCTTGCTAAGAACATGGCTTTCACCAAGTCAGGCGCACGACTGATGAGTCTATGCCTTGCTTACTCGTCCGCCAAGGACCGCAAGTTACTCCTTCGGTTCTATCGGGAGACTATCAAGATGATGGCCGGAGATGTCAACGGTCATTTGGTCATCTTGGCTGCATATGAAGTGATAGACGACACCAAGCTTTCTTCCAAATCTATCTTCCCTGAACTTTTGAACCAAGAAACCGAGGCGTCTGCGCGCCACGAGGAGTTGCTTCTCCAGGTTAATGACATTACCGCTAGGGTTCCAGTATTGTACCCGTTTGTCGGTGACAAGACCAAATGGCTACTTCCTGCTGGTGATGAGGACATTCTGAACGAGATTTTCGAAATTCGCAAGGAGACTTCCAAGAAGGAACCGGCCGTTCGCCGTCAAGAACTTGTTAAAGCTGCCAGTCCGAGTTTGTTGGAATTCATCGCAGCGCGCGCAGATTCTTTGATGGAGACTAGCTTTGGATGTCAGTTCTTAGCCGAAGTGCTGTTCTCTGCAGATGGTGACAAGTCCGCAGCTCTTAACGCTGTTGCCGTTGCCGCCAAGTCTAAGCTTGAGATTCAAGACTCGCCATTTGTTGGAAGGATGCTCAAATCTCTTGTTCAAGGTGGTCGCTACAACAGCGCGGAGAAGAAAATTGAAAAGGTCGAGCCAGCATTGAACTTCGATACCCTGCTCTATGATAATATCAAGGACGAGATCTTGGCTTGGGCTACTGGTCCACAGGTCTTCGTCATCGTGGCTCTGGCAGAATCCGAGGACTTTGCTCAGAAGAGCGAGCTTTTGCAGACCTTGAAGAAGAACAAGAAAGCATTGGAAAAGGTGGCGGCTGGCCCAAAGGATTCATCCGACAAGACAAAAAAGGCTGGACCAAGCAGCAGTGGTGCTAAGTTACTATTGAGCAAGATTTGATGCTTTTTGGAATGATTAGGGTTTGTTTGGCGTTGGGTTTGGACTCTATATAAAAGCATATCTCAAGTTTGTACATAGAAGCAGCATATCGAAAAGCAGTTACACTCAAAGTCAAAGACACGATCTCATCACTACCCACCCAGTGAGCTATTCTCGCCTGGGCCTTGCAAGGCTTGCTCGTGTCTTCGGGTTGATTATACAGCGAAATCCAGTCTCAGCCTCACTTCTTCCAATGTCGAACTTTTTTGTTCTTCTGCATCGAAACGGCAGGTGATAGCGAGCAACCTCCGGGGCCGTGGTGCAGGGCTGAGGATTCATCGTACGAAGTGCGCAACTAGATCAATGTTCCACCATAGTCCACCATCAGGTTCTGTTCCTTGATACATACATAGTATTACACACAACAGCCCAGCAAATAGGGCAGGAAAAGTTGAATGGTACCCACTGTGATGGGGTTTGATCGGGATATCCGAGCTTTTACAAATACCAGAGGATAAATTCAAAATAGATTTTTAACCTCTCTACATCACTCACATTGATCTACTACTCGGACTCCTTTTTGGACAAATGCGTCTATACAATATACCTGATGAGCAGAAGAGTGGGTAGAGCTGGCATGGCCATTTCCGAGAGTGGCATTTGCACCACTTCCAAGGTTGCCATGAGCAGGAAGACTAGACTTATGATATGGATCTTGATAACTTGATATAGGGCTCAGCCTCTTGCCAGGCACCGCATCAGTTCCACCACGTGGAGAGTCGAGATCATGGATCGACCCTGATCTAGTATTCGAGATTTCTGGCGCTAATAGTGGACGGGTGGGGAGGTGATATTTGAGAAGAAGATTGCTGTCTGGATAACCCCTGAATTGATTGATATATTTGCATGATCTACTTGAGGTAGGAAAAATGAACATCATTTTCAGAATCAAGCATCAATGAAATATTGCGCAATACACAAAAACAGATTACCGTAAAGAAAAGCGTTCAAAGTATTGCTCATTCCTCCGCATTTCGTACCATTGCAAGCGTACTAGGTACTCCGTACGTTGCTCACATTCCAATGTTTCCACCACGTCCACATGCATATGCGGTATAGCGCATAATATTTTCAGTATCTACGTAGCTCCTCCCGAGTCTTCCGAGATGGTTCCGTATCTGCTGTCGGCTTGGTTGGTATCGGGCTGCCTGAGACTTTATTCTGAGTCGGCATATTTTGCCCTAACTACCAGTATGTACCGTACCAATCAATGACCGAGACATCGTAAGCCAAACGACCCGGTTCGAATGGAAACTGGAAAAGGATGTAGTGATATAAAACAAGGCACAGTCTCTCGTTCCTGATGAAGCTGTTGTTCTTTTTTTTTTCACGATCAGCAGCCTTTGCCTAGTCCCTCTTTAGGGTTTCTTTTTCTTCCTCCCCCCTGCCACTCGTTTGATCTAGTCGTTCTTTACCCTCCAAATATGCGTCTCTCGTTGCTAGTAGCAGCTGCATCCTTTGGGATTGCAGCTGCTGGTGTCTCGAAGCCCCCGTCATCCGAGGAGGCTTGCGCAGATGCTGAATTCACCGGTGAGGTTGTGCAGTACTCGTTGAACATCATTGAGTACCCGATTATCGTGGACGTCGAGCTGGAAAAGAACACTACTGTGACCATCGACAACACGATCATTATCGGAGTCACCAATGCCCCTACTCACCTACACACCACTGTATACGCAGCCACCACCTCGACTGTTACTAAGACCATCTCTACGGCCACGATCACTGCATCTGCTACTGCCGTAGTTGAAACCACAACCGAGGGCTCTGACTAGTATGCTCTACCTCTTGTCACTTGCTAGGTGCCTTTTAGATTGTCGTTACTCACCTATACTTCCTTATAGTCAACCCGCCCCTACTGCAATGATCACTACTACCAGGGTTACCGTCCCCAATGGACAGGGCTATGCAGTTGGATCTGGTGCTAGCACCCTTTCGCAATCCACCTCCACCAAAAGCCTGGCTCCTGTTGCCGGTGGCTCTGCAGTTGGATCTGGAGTCAATACTGGCCTGTACACTGCCTCCACCTCCAACACAGCCGTTCGTACTCTGACTGCTACCTTTACCAATGCTCATTCCACCTCCACCAAGACCTACACCACCACTGTTGCCTCTGCCACGGCTACACTAGCACCTGGCACCTGGACTGACTGGAAGAAGTACAAGGCCAATGGTGTTAACCTTGGTGGATGGCTGGAATTGGAAGAAGTGTTCGATCAGTACTGGTGGAATCAGTATGCTCCTAATGCCACTGAGGAATGGACATTCTGCGAGACCCTGGGTGCTCGCTGCGGTCCTGTTCTCGAGGAACATTATGCTACCTACATTACTACGGATGATATTGACAAGGTTGCAGCTGTTGGTAAGTCAATCTCCTCTCGAGATTGTTCTGAATCAGGTAATAACTTTTTTGAATGTTAGGTGTCAACACTCTCCGCATTCCCACCACGTATGCCGCATGGATCAAGGTCCCCGGCTCTGCTCTATACCACGGTAACCAGAAAGAATACTTGAAGACTATTACCACTTATGCCATCCAAAAGTACAACATGCGCGTCGTTGTTGGCCTGCACTCTCTTCCTGGCGGTGTCAACTCTTTGGATATCGGCGAGAAAGCTGGAAATGACGGCTGGTTCTTCAACACCACCAACCTCGACTACTCTTACCAAGCGGTGGAGGAAGTGCTTGACTTTTTCGTGGAGACAGGCTACCCCTGGGCTTTCACGATTGCTCCTATCAACGAAGCTTCTGACAACCCCTCAGGTTTTGCATCTCCCGAGACTTTGACCGCAAACGGTACCAACTGGATTGTGAAATATTCCGAGGGAGTTTTGTCCCGCATCGCTCAGGTTGACAAGCGCATCCCACTGATGTTGCAGGATTGCTTCCTCGGCGAGGAACACTGGTCTCCCCTCTTTGCTAACGACACCAATCTCGTCATCGATACTCACGTCTACTACTTTGCCGCCTCTGGCGTCTACTCGCAGTGGGCAAATGGCGCCATCTGCGGTCAGGCATCTGTTCTCGGCGGCGATGGCAAGTTCCCCGTGTACGTTGGTGAATGGGCTCTGCAGACGCTGTACAGCAACACTTTCGCCAACCGCAAGAATTTGTTCAATACTCAGCGATATGCTTGGAGTTACTATGTTCAGGGTGGCTCATTCTGGAACATCAAGCACAATAGCAGCGTTGCTGTGGATGGAGAGGGTACTCAGAAAGACTACTGGTCGTATGACCTCCTTATTGATGCCGGTGTCATCACTCGTCCTATCGGTAATGCGACATACTGCTAGAGGTTTGGAGCTCACGAGAATCTCTTTGATGGCAGTTCCATCACTTTGAAGCTGCCAAAAAAAAGTCCATAATGTTTAATACATTCTTATAGAGATATATTTAGTAAATTGGATGTCAAATTCAATGCCTCAAAATGACATGTTGTAGTGGGGAATTTCCCCTGAATGACTCGACCTTGGATAATTCATCACGGACATATACACAATGTGAACAACATGACTTTGGCCCTTTTCATCTTGGATGACTGCAGTAGCAGTTGTTGGATGTTTCTCTGTGCTCCTGCTGATGGGGGCGAGACCGTTAAGGAGACTAAGGATTTAGTCGGTGCTACTTCATCTTCTTTATTTATTGATCGACCAGTCCCTTTGCCTCGACAACTTCCACTCTCCCAGCGCAATCGCAACCGTCTCGTCTTCAATGCTTCTACCGTCAGGACAATTCATCTGATTTATTTTGGCCTTTGTCATTAGACTCTCGGACTGCAGATCTCAATCAAAGACGCCACGTTGTCCAGGCGATGCGTCATTGGACTATGCCGTGAGGAAAAACGCTCTGACGGTCCACACGTTGACCCTATTTATTTTCCTACTTTTCGGCCCTGAAGATCGACACGGTCGAATCGCGCGTGAAGCGAACGCCAGGCGCAGGACTTACATTATTAGAATCAATAGTCTGACAAGCTGGGAAGTCGTGCATTCCTCCGACGGTAACGGTGTTCAGTGCGCGCCGAGTGCAGCACGATGCAGACGACCTATCGCAGTCAAGCGTCAACCTCGGTTCTCATACCAAACAGATTCGACACAAAACAGAGAAACACAGCCCATCGCAACGATGCACCGCCAGAGATTCCACCGTCCCCGACCCTGACAAACCCCGACATGATCCTCCCAGATGACGGCGAGCGTCAATCGTCGACTCCATCTCCGCCGTTCCAATTGACCCCTTCGGATCCTCACATGCTTCAGAACGGCCTGCAACAACAGAATGGGTACTATCAGTCCAATGGATCTAATTATCGCGCGCCGCGACCGAGATGGACATACGAAGGCCACGCTCACAGTCGACCATTGTCGGATATTGGCGAGGAGGATTTTCAGCCATCATCCCCTGCCTATGCAGGCAAACACGCAGCACCACCGCAACAAGAGAAATCAGACTCCGATAGTGTTGGTTCTGGCTCTACGATCAGCGCCGGTAGTCAGCGACGTCTAAATTTAAATCCAGAGGGAACGCGCGAGGGGAACGACTCCGGCTTCAACTCGAAGCGGAGTAGCTATGCCAGCCAAAGCAGTATAGATCGCGAGCGTGCTCAAGCTAGCGATGCTTTGGTTTCGGGCTCATCGCAACAAACAGAGGAGGATAACTCTTCTGCTATTCTTAGTAGTGAAGCGGAGCGCATTCTGGAGAATGCGAAGCGAAGGTTAACAGTAAGTAGCGCACTTTCTCGCATATGACTTGATGAACCATGTACTTACATATTATGACTATTAGTTGATGGAGGGAAACCTTACTCGCGCTCGTTCGTCAATCCGGCTGGGACAATCACCTTCACCATCGCCCACGTCTCCTGGAATTCTGCTGCCAACTCGCAACCTACAACCCGCCGGAGCGTTGTATCGGTCCATATCTCAGACAGATCGCAGGGGGTCGCTACTTCGACCTCGACCAGTATATACAACAACACAGGAAGGAGGCCATTCGCGCGGTCATAGTGAGACCAATCTCCCATCAACGGCAAGCTTGAAATCTCCTTCTCTACAGCCATCGCGCTCTATGAGCGCATTAGCTTCTTCTGGTTCATCGCACTACAACTCCCAGGAAAATTCCTTCCCGTATAGTGCTGCAGATAGCAATGGCAACCAGGAACGGAGGCAAGATTCGCGGCCGGAGGACGATTATCGCAGAAGCTATCTCGGTCCGGACGTCAATGGCGCAGCTGGGCTAGGGATTTCAACAGCGCCTAAAATGTCGTCAATGGAAGACTTCAACTCGGCATACCCGCCTGATGGACCCCCGTCACGCGCGCAATCCCAGTTGCAAGTACGAGACCTAAAGGATCAAGCGGCTGGGCTTAGGACTAAAGTTGCGCTTTTGAAAGTCAAGACCCAAGAGGATAACCTCCGACGCCGAAGTCTACAGAGTTTGCGCACTCCAAGCCCGTTTGCAGCGGCTGAGCGGTGGTATTCCAGCGCATTGGAGCATGGTAATGGGGGTGGGAGTGTGCATAGCAATGCCGGATATGGCTGGGTTTCTGAGCCAACATCGGCCAAACAAGACAGCAACGGGCACAGCACGAGCAATGGCACGGACGAATACCCAATTGATGCGCCGTTGAGTCCTCAGAGACAGGAATCCACATCTTCAAAGTCGCCGCATATTAATGACGAGTTTGCATTTGACAATGACGACCAATCTATCCTGGAGAGTCACTACGAGGATGCAGAAGAAGGCGAATACTATGACGAGGAGCAGGAAGACATAGATCGTGAACGGCTCAATGAGATCCTCAATGAATCGTATGACGATGATAGCCAAAGCGATATCTTTGAAGACTTCCCCTCCGGCACTGCTCCCGAAGCAACACCTCACGAAGAGCGAGAAGATGCATTTGATTATGAGAACTTCTATCTTCATAGCGCTCTGGGCACGTTCTCGAGAAACAAAATTCGACGTAATAGCTATGGCTCAACCGGATCGAATGAGACCACGAGGCCGGCACGAGATCCGAGACCTGGTACACATAATCGCAATGGAAGTAGCGATTCGGTGTCCACGTTTGCAACGTTTGCGACGGCGACGGAGAATGCTTATGGTGACTACGACGATGACCAGGAGGATGCCCTACAAGCTATTGATCAGATCGTCGACACTTGGAACGACTTTGAAGACGAAGAAGATGGTATGTCACGATACTAAGTCCTCCTTTGACCTCAACTAATATAACGAAGGATCAACTCCCGTCCAAAGCCGCAGAGCAACAGTAATCGACCGAAGCGACGACCGCTATCTCGCCGCATCCCGAAATCGCGACAACGGTCCCTTGACGCCCACCGGCAAGTCCCTACCCATCGACCGCAATCTGTCCACGCCCACAACACCAGTAGACGCATTCATGTCCTCCCTTTCGTCCACCAGATCAGCATCGACACGCCCACCCTCAAGTCTCAACACGGACGACGCCAGATTATTAGAGCAAGTCTTTGAAAGTCTAGGAAAAGTCTGCACCGAGTTACAGGAACTCACCATGGCTGCCTCTGCTGCCGCTGATTCGAATGGTACTACTACCGCCTCTGTGGACGTCAACGGAAGTACAGGTACAACGCCCACCGCAGATGCGAAATATATCCGCACCTTGCGCAGAAGGTTGGATGCTGCCAGACGCGTTTTGGATGGACAACTCGACTCGGACGCTTAATGCTTTTTTTTTCTTGCTCTTTTGGATATTCTAGTTCATATATGCGTCTGGATATTTGCTTGGATCCTTACTTGATTGCTTAATGTTTAGATACGATACCCATTTCTTTTCTTCTTCTTCTTCTTCTTCTTTGGGCTTGTTCTTCTACCTTTGACTACTTTTCACGTTCTAATATACCCTTTATGTCACGGAGCATACTTTGAGCCCGGCACTTGGTATCTATTAATTCCGAAACTGATTTTCTATAATAATGAGATCATCTCACGATCGAATCAGTTGAAATGAAGTGAATAATACATGATTAATTGATTAAAAATCAAAGTAAAAAGTTATCAAAATAAAACACCCCCACTCATTAAGTCGTTTTAAGTCGTTGAAATTGGCATCAGTGCTCCGGACCTGTGGAAAAAAAAGGTTGACTTAGGGTTCTTCGATTCCGCACTTTTAGATCCGAGAATCAGGCAGTTGGCGGTGGCAAGAGAATCTTGGAAGCGAACTTCAGATCGAGGGACCGCGAGTCGGTGGGATCGAATTGGGCGAGTTGGCGTTGTTCCAAGTACAACGCTGGTTTCCATCATTAGCGTAAAGTAATCTAGCCGAAAGCCCTATTTGAATAACTTACGTGAGACTTGAATAGTGTCGAACCAGAGGATCGCATTAGGATCACTGTTCTCCACTGCTTTGAGCAACCCGGTCTCATCGTTGATGGTTGTCTTTGGTGGCAGACCGCGCATTCGCAGAAGCATATGAAGAATCTCCGAGAACCGGTCGCCTTGATTTGCATAGTATTGTGGGCGTTTGTCCAAAGGCCACTATCAAAGCGGTCAGCACTTGCGATGATCACAGAACTAAGGGATGTGACTCACGCGTCCAACGAAATCTTCATTCTCCCAGCTGGTGAACAGCCAACAGGCACGTTCAACACAATTGAGAAGAACGACGGATACTAAGAAAGTCTCAAACCAACCGCTGTGGTGGCGCTGCAAAAGTCGACGTTCAAGCTCATTCATGACATTCTTACTCAACAGGCTGGCGCGCTTTTCAACAGCCGCGCGAAGTTGACTGCATATAAGGTTGTAAGAATCGGCATTACCATTGCGATCAATCGGAACTCGGCCTTCCTCGGTTGGCGTAGCTAGAGTGTCGACGGCAGTTGGAGGTAGTAGTGGATGGACAAAGAGCTTCCACTGCAACTCCAGGTCAACCAGGACATGAGTAACCAGCCATAGCTCGACCACACGGTCAAGGAGAGTGTCCTAGAACTTCATTAGAGCTGATTATAACAGCCTGCTTTATTATTGACTCACCTTCTTCTCATCTGCCAGGTGTGCTGCCAATGATAGGGTCGACTTGATGATTGGCGAAGTCTCATTTTCGATAAAAGTGGACTGTAGCCTCTTGATATAAGTTTCGCATTTTCCAGGAAGATCATCGGTCTCCCCATCCAGCATATACATGTCCTGAGTAGAACCTTGGAACTGTCCATCCTCGACTAAAGCTTGTAGTTGAGGATCAATCGGTGACATGCCAGCTTTCTGACCAATGAGTGCGCTGAATGTCGCATAAAAGGGGCCATCGTCAAAATGCACAGCCTCTACACGACCAACATAGCTTTCATACTTTGTTTGAGCCTGCATAGAATTGACATCATGAAAGGCAAGAGTTGTATGAAGACCTAGTAAAGATTAGACTGCTTTATTTCTTGACTAGAGGTGATTTTCTTACCAGCACCATAGAGTTCACATTCTTCAACCAGACGTGTCCGAATACATGGCTGTTTCCATAGTCGAGCACTTTCAACAGATGCACATGTTTGGCAAGGGCTGTCTCCAGAGCACTAAGAAGACTGTTAGTGATGGCGCACATCAAGGCTCAAAGTAGATCTTACGGGCTTCTTCAGCATGCGACATCGGATACAGGCACCCCTCTTGCGCACTTCTTGGACTTCCTTCCTACGATCTGCACTGAATCTACTGCGGACCTTAGGCTTTTGTGGCTTAGGTGAGGACCCAAAGTCGTTGACAAAACCCTTAGTTGGAGTAGAGTTTGGGTTCATTGCGATTGGGCGTGGATAAGATGCAGCGCGTTGGGTTGCTGCCAGTGTAGGGTCATGACCCTGCAAGCTGTCAAGTAGAAATTGATCAGTGCTAGACAGCTGGTGGTCAGTCCAAGCCGACCCAACGTGAGGCTCATCTGTCAATTCACTACCCATTGCAAGACTCTGCGAAGCCATTTCACTGGCAGAAGCTGCTATCAAGGAGAGCTGTGATGAGGATTGACGCTCCTCGGCATTGGCGTCAGGCTGGAGGGTGTCATTATTTTGCGGAGAAGGTGAAGCAGATGGACCACGCTCTTGATTTGCAGAAAGGGAGGCGGCAGCAGCAGCAACTATGGAACAGCAGTCAGCAAATGTATAGCACACGAAGCAAACTAAAATCTTTGGTTAAAGCAGCTTACCACCAGCGAGAATCAAGTCGTCATTGTTATCGGTTGGGGGTGGATGGAACGCCTCAGCCTCGAGGGCAGGATCGATCATGATCGTCTTGCCGCCAACAGTCATTGGTTGTGTAAAACGAATAGCAGCCGCACCACGCCTCTTGGTCTGGTCAGAAGCTCCAACACGTCGTGATGCCTCAGCTAGCACGTTCAGTCCATCAAAAGCCGGTCGCGTCGAGTATGGTAAATCAGAAGCCTTTCCTGCCTTTTGAATCTTTGCTAGCATTGCCGCTTTGTTAGGGTCTGAATCGTCGAGGGCAGGCAGATCATGAATTCGCATAACAATCGACTGACGAGCGGACATGGAAAGTGCTTGACACTTCTTCACTAAGTGGGTGGTAAGACTGTCGATACGGCCTTTCGGGAATTTTTCACCGCATGCTTTGCAAGTATGTTGATACCGGTTGCTCGCGTCTTCCAACTTGGGGCCACGCGTGAAATATTCGAGGATCAGCTGGTTGGGCTTGCGACCCATTGTCTCCGGTGTTGTGTGTGTTTTTACGCGCAAAGAGGGACGGGATGATGCGGTCCACAATCAAGCAAGCCGACTGTTGAAAGAACGATACCGTACACACAGTAGCTGTACGACGAAATACGGCGGGGTGATCAACGGCGCATACGCCACTATGCGAATGTCGAATACTGGTCAATTGGAAGTCTCCAAGTCACAAACAATGATTGTGGTGACAAGAAATTGACGCGGTGGCGAATGACAGCGGCGGTCGAGGGACACGAGCGGAAGTTTGGTCTTCGAGTAGACAGCGCAGACAAAGAACCACAAGCCAATAACAACTCTGTGAGCGTTGCACTGAATAGCCTCTTTTTGTTTTTTTCCCAATAGTAGAGAGAATAATATTTTGACGGGCAGATCGAGGGTGGAGAGAGAAAAGCGACGGCAAAAACAGGGCGGTCGAGGGAGAAAATGTTAGAAATCTCCCTTCCGCCTGGCGCTGACTGGCTGCCGGGGCGCTCCTGCCAGCTCCAGGCGGTGATCCAGGCAATCACCGCCTCCGCTTTAGGAACAACTATTCACCGCTACCCAGACAAAGAAAACCTCGATATAAGCAAAAACAAACAATACGACTCGTTCAACAGTGCGCAGCGGACGATGTCCGTGACTTAGGGTTAATTATGGTATGGTATTGTTGGAAGCTTCATACTAGTCAAGTAAAAGGGTCAGATCTCCAAGGGCGACACAGTGAAGGAGAATCAACACGTACACACATACAAGTTTGTTAGCAAACCTATGTTTACGGATTCCAACAGGTATATACATTCCATCGTCTTCGGAAACAGTCAGACGACAGTCAGAGCTTTGCACTTACTTATTTCTATTTGTGTTACTTACCAGTAAGTGTTTCAAACCGCTATAGCTGCCAAATATGCCTCTTGTCGTTGGTTGTTCGTTGTACCGCTGTGCTACATACAGTGCGTAACCTTCAAATGTTCGTTTGTCGTCTAGGCAGCACTTACAAATATTTGAAGACGCCCGTCGCATTAGACATCTAACGAGTTTGAAATTACCATCAACCCAACTCCCAATCATGAAAACTCAAAAACTTCTACGCACTGCAAAATTGTCGAAACCACTTCCTATCGGTTATTCATTCCTCTCGATTGTGCCATTTCATCAAGCACCAAGACAGATCACCTCAAGCCACATTACTCTGAGAAACAGAGCAGCTACAGTTCCAAACCAGACGATAAGGCACATATCAACCACCAAGTCATTGACAATGCCTCTCCACGTCTGGGGGAAAGACAGACTCAAACGAGAATTAGAGTCAGACGGCCATAAAACATGGGGTTTAGTTATTTACCGCTGCACGTATAAGAGTGATGCTGACTGGAGCGAGTTCATCACACGTTTCAAGACCCATGTTGCAGCTCGCCTGGAGAGATCTGACCAGGCGTATCTGTTGGACTGCTTTGTCATGACAGTCTTTGAAGACAAGTCTCTCGATGGAGCGACTCCCACTCTTGTTCGAGATAAATTCAAGGAGTGGGCAAAGACTGCACCGAGGCAGGAGCAAGACGCCGAGGCAGGATACGCTGTGCGATACGCTTTCTGTATCCACGTTGACGACGAAGCATTGGAATCCATCGTTCAGAGGCCGGATCCACTCGATACCTGGGCTAAACACTGGGGCTTTGTCAATCTTATACAAGCAAACTGGGAACCATACGATCGTTTTGAGGGAGAAGATGAGCTTGAAGCAGAAGAAGAACCGATAGAAGGCTGCACCAACTATGATGTGGGATGGATGCGAGTGCGGTACGACCACGTTATCTGGCTAACATATCAAGAGCTTCGTGATAGCGTGAGGTGGGAGGATGGGTATATTCGTCCGCCTGATATCAGAACTTTATACGTTGGACACATCAAAGTTGATTATCGCGAGTTTGTGTCTAGTGCAAATGCATCTCTCCTTAGCTCACCAGAGGAGTAAGCTAGCTACTTCAGTTGATTATATCTGGACACCAAAATCGTTTAATTCCAACACAGTGTTCCGCTTATTACTTGCATTGTCAGCGAGTCCATCAATCACTATAGCGTACTCTGGACGATAGACAATATGGTGCACAGCTTGGTAGTCTCATGACACGATCACAATATTTTTGCATCTGAGAATAGAGTGTCGGAGATCTGAATGCATGGTTGAGAAAGACCACCTGTACTGAAAAAAAAAATGCAATGTCTACACCATAAAGTTTCATCCTCAGCGAAGATTTCAAAGAAATATCTTATTCATCAGTTTAACGAAGCTATTTGCAGCGTGTAAGGGGTCGTTTCAAAAGTCAACGACTAGACAGTGTAGACCCTGATCACCAAGGAGGCGGCAATTGATTTTGGCGGCTCGGTGGCAAGAGCATGGTTGAAATAAGAAATTCAAACTCGCGCAGGGCTGTGTATGCCTGGTCATATATACTCAAATTTATACGGTTCGTGTGTGCTTGCACGAATGGCTGCATTGCCTCTGCAAGCGCCATACGAGCCCAGTTTCGGGCTGCAACCCCTACAGCGTCATAATAATCTCCACTCCACCTCGTCCACCATTCTTCAAGATTCCGGATTCCCAGGTCACTTTCAACATAGCCCATTTGAGTGGTAATATCGCGGTTGGCTATCACCCAGCGGTTTCGGAAGACGTCCAGCCTCATATACTCAAAGGTGGCGAACCCAACACGGAGCTGTGACAGCAACCTATCGAGTGCTTGGGAACTATCAAGTCGCACAGCTTCCGTGGCTAGGCTGCGGATGATCGTTACATCTGTCGGAGATTCTAAGCCCATGATGTTTCCTTTCGCAACATTGACGATTCCGTCGAGGGCCAGGAAAGGAGAAGGGTTCTGGGTGGAACCAAATGCATGCGTGATACGGTCATTAGGGGTGTTAGGCGTAGGTCCATCGACGCCGACTGGAGGGCGATTCCCCAGGCGTTGGTTAGCCACATTCCAGTTCCGCCATAGATTCGCATCTACTGGTGGAAGGGGTGCTTTACGACCAGACGCAAAAACACCAGCAGAAGAATCTTCAACAAATCTCGTAAGCACTTGTATCTATATAAAGTTGTTAGTGATTTTACTTCTTCTTGCGTCTCTTTGGATCCTTGTGTGCCTTACATCGATAGGGTGTTCGGTATTTAAGCCAGACAATCCCCCTGGTTTCTTGCCTGGGCCAATGGGCATGCTCACAATACTTCTATCAACACAGTTATTTGCCCTCAACCAGAAGCCTTCACGAAGAATTAACGGTGATCTTCTGATTCCAAATAACCTCCCAATGCTCGGATACGCGGCGAATAAGATGGTGAGTAGCATGCCTCCTCCTACATCAACCTTTGAACTCCTTCTTACTTGCGTGTCGAGTACCCGTAGGCTCCCATTGCTTCCTTCTGCTCCTAGGCTTGATATGCTGCTTATAGTACGTTCATTTAAGTCGGCATCATCATCGTCAGCCCAAGGATCGTCTTTGCATAAGTTGGGTTCGACATCACATGGATTAGCGCTGCAGATGGCTGCTGTTAATGTTCGTTTTGAGAGAGACTCGGTGATGGTACAACAGCCGGCTCGAGATCTGCCCCCTATTAAAAAAAAAGAAGTTAGTTAATTGAACGAGAAAATAGGGTCGTTTTGGGGAGAGGTTCTGGTATTACAATCACAAGCGGAGGATTTATCTCCGTATGTCGACTTATCTATTTCGATCTCTGTGGCGTTACATATGGCATTGGCACAGTCGTTACCGTTGCTACCGCCTACCCAATGGCAGCCAGTAAGTTGAACGGGATTAGGACAGCAGTATTTCTGTCCATTTTTCCAGCACTGGTCCCATTTGGTGAGAACAGAGCTCGTACCGGCCGGGCAGTCGTCACCGCTGTTGTTCTGTTAGTACCATACCAGCTAATTGACTTCTGTGGGTTTTCATAAGAGCTTTACCATTTGGCATAAGAGCATCCCTTATTAACCGACGCATAGTATGAATCAGGACAGCAGAATGCCTTCTCACCTCGGCCGCATTTATCGGTATCCCCGTCGTTAGTAAAGCCGCCTCCCCAGCTGGATGTTATATGGTTGATGTTTATTTCCCCAGGCTCACATTGGGCACTGCAGTCAGATCTTGCACCACTAGCAAGGCTAGTATTATCTCCGCGCCACTTGCAGTCCTTGGGCGCGCTGTCTGAAGGGCAGCATATTGGTTTTCCACAATGCTATATGTACCACATCAGATTGTTATCAGACGCTTTATACGCAACAATTCAGCAAAGGAACGTTGAAGTACTTACACAGCTCTCTGTGCCACATCCAGCGTCATCCCAGCCCACTACTGTAAATCCTGAACCACATGCTTGGCTCATGGCATTATTGTCGTTTAGGTTAACACATTCCCCCTTGTACGCGAAGCATTTCTGTCCGTTGAATGATGCCACATTAGCAACGACAGGTTCGGGATCAGTCAAAGCCTTGTTGATGTCCTGCACCTCAGGATTTGAGATGACGCTTCTCTGAACAAGTCCACTGTGAGCGGAGTATTTATCAGTGTCTAGTAGAAAGTGGCAGTCAGTTAACAGATCATTGAGACCACGTTGTACTTGATCTATATTTATACTGGCTTCAAATGTTTCCATATATTGATGTTGAGCAGGATATTGTCATGGTGCACTCACCGAGATCCGATGCCCATATCATTGCTCCTCCCATACCAACACTATTCGCCCAGTCAATCTTCTGCTTGAAGGTATCTTTATCGTCATATGATACCCATTGGTCTTTGCCGAATGTGAAGTATTTAACCGCAGCAGGGAGATCATGAATGGGGCTGATAGCCTCTATCTCCTTCCGGCTATTGTGTTGGTTAATCAACTCTTGAATTTCGTAATAGGCAAGTATCCCGGCTGTCGCAGAACAAGGTCCTGGATTTGATGCACGGTTGAAAGCACAACCTGGAGATTTGCAATTGGGGTCTGACAGTGTAAACGATCTGCCATAGAAGCCAAAGCCAAGGACAAGCATGGAAGGGGGAATATCAACTCGCCAGTATAGCTCCATGGCCAATTTAATCTCAGTGAGATTTGTGTGCCCCTGAACAATATTTCCAATTGGGTTATGAGCGTCCCAAGATCCGTGCAGGTCATAGGTCATGACATTAATCCAGTCTGCATATCGGGCCATCTTAGGCAAATCAAACCAGCGCAGATACCAGAATGAAGTTGGAGTGGTGAATGTTAGCCCGAATTTACTACCACTCTTATTGAATGTTTCTCGAAGAGTTTTGAGTAGTAGAACATAGTTTGCAGTATCATCTGGGCTGCCACCACGATCAGGTGCACCGGGATACTCCCAGTCGAGGTCGAGACCGTCAAAGCCTAGTTTCAGGTAGTTAGTATACCGTTCTAGCAAATATCGTATGCGGCTAAAGCTTTCATAAGATCTTCAAGCATACCATATTGCCGCATGAAATGAACGACGTTGTTTGCGAATGTTTGCCGGAGGGAAGCATCTCTTGAGATCTTGCCTAAAAGGGGCTGGGTCGCAGTCCCATCGTCCGAGAACGCCCTTTTGCAGAGTTAAATATTTTTACATATGAGATACAGAAATTGAATTCACGCATACCATCCACCAATGGTGACCCAAACTGACAAATCTTTCTTGATGGACTTGAGATTTGCAGTATCCTTGAACAGACTAGAAGGCGTTGACGAGTCCATAGGCACCACCTGGTACGTATCCGGATCAATGGACGCAAAAGCAAAATTCACGCTTTTGCAATATTAGTTTTTCAATGATTGAGAAAATCTTCGAAGAGTATATCCTTACTGTGTAAGTGCATCTAAGGGCAAGTCAACTGGAGTGACTTTGTGACAGGCCTTTGGTGCACTCCATGATTCATAATAACCAATGACCTTATTCTGGAGGATTCCCATCGCAGCACCTCCGCCGGGGGGTTTAGGATGTAAGACACAGTTGCTCTGGCATCCTTTACCGCAGAACTCTTCTGTGGTACCACACTAACAAAGCACAGGTCAGTATTTTGTATATGGACAGGATAAATGTCGATAAGTAGGTGATCTTCACTCACAAATCCATACTGACTACAGCAAGTATTCAGTGGACATGTTTGACCTGCAATTTTTGCATATTGACCGCACTCTGCAACAGCATCGCAATTGGAGACACATCCTTTTCCACAGTATACGGGACCATAGCCACAATAGCCGCTGCCTCCACAACACGCTCCATTGCTACAGGGCTTTCCAGGGCCACAACTATAGGAATCATGATGATTCAAAGCGATACTCGAAAACCCTTTGAATGCTTCAAAGTCTTCTTGTATATCGCGTTTGGCAACTGACACATGGTTACTGCGCGGCCACAGGAAGACACTGCCCAAGCCCAGCAGAACACTGGAGAGCATAATAGCACGCAGCCAGTATCGACTTTTATTTTGCCAAAGGAGTACTTTACCAGCCATGGTTTGTGGCTCGTTTGTAGCTTATAATGGAGTTCTTTCTTTCTTGTTCTTCTTCTTCTTTCAGAATCAGTGGTATAGCTAGACAGGTAGGCCTTGGGGTAAAACAGTTACGCCCATCGATTGTATTACAATGATTTGAGTTTATATAGTATAATATTCCATAGAAAGGCGGCAGGTAAGATATTAGATCTCAGATATTTGATTATGAGCAATATAAGTGTGTTACCTCTGAGTTTGAGGTACCGCAAGGTCTTAGCCTGAGAAGGAGGATAATCCATCTGGACCTTCAATATGCAGTTTGAGTATCACATGTGAACGGCTTTATGCTTCTTTTCCGTTAGAAATCTTGTGTAATCGACGGAATCACAGATATCACCCAACAATGCCGATTGTCAAACAACAAAGACATTGTGTGTGTAGAGAAAGTCAGGGTCCCAATGCAGCTCCCAGGTTGTATTTTGGATCCGGTAATCAATCCCATACAAAGCCCTAAGATGTACACGCCGCATGTCATGATTGGCTGTTTCAAAACAACTTCCTGTAGATTTAGAAGACCTTACTAATGTATTTGAGAATGAAGCTTATCAAGTTTGGCATTCTTCCCATGTGTATGAAGGTCTTGACGATCTGAAACAAACTATAAAAGTGTGTTACTTCAAGACATAAATAATAGCCGAAGAAGAAACCCCACTGACCCAAAAATGAGGCCTTGTTAGAGGTAGCACTGCTTGAGATTTTATGTAGTGTGGTTAATGAAGCATACCTCGAATGCCGGCTTCTCAATAGCGCACCAGAGCACTTGAGACACAATACGGAACACCACAGACAGAGGCTGTTCACATGTCAACATATATCTATCTAGACGGGTAGTGTAGGCATTTATAGAGTGGTGGAATGAGCCGGTTTCCCCTCATTGCTCCGCTGGTAGCATGAACAAAATTTCTTCTTGCCCTAATTTCCTGGTTAGGAAGTCACATGACATAGGACGATATGGCCTTAAGTGTTGCTATTGAGAAAGCGCATGGCCTCATGTTTTAGTTTCTTCTCTGTAATTCTACATGCATCAAACAATATACCCAGGTAGATCAATATTATTCATATCGCCTGCTGATGTCTTCCTAGTCTTCTTACTGGGGCTATGTCCAACATCTAGATTCTATTGATTTTGGCATAGTACTTGTATTACAACCATTCGAATCACAATTTTTGGTACAAGATATCAAACGATGCAACACGAAGCTTAGTATTTGAATTCCTGAGCCAATTTTTGAGATGTAATAGCTTCACTTTCAACTCACCAATTTTCAGGGGTACACAGCCCTGAAAGATGTGTACCACCAGGACTGTACTATGTAGGTAGGTGCTTTGGGCCGCACATGATATCGGATATTGCTCTACATAATTTCTCTCCGTGTAGTTTCCTCTTTGAGAATTTGATATTATCAGCAATTACCGAAGTCTAGAAGCTGGAGAGACAAATAACTATTTAGCTGAGATAATTCCAAAGCCAATCCTTCCTTATTGAATTTCATTCCATCATTATCTAGGTCCTCTAAAAGGTGTCTCTCATATTCATAGTCTCGTTTCTGAATGCCATAGTCATTTCTCTCTCGCCTACATCTTCCAAGACCCCTCCGAAGCCTTCAATGATGGCTCTATTGTGGACAATCTCAATAACGTTAAGCATATTATGCTCTGTATTTGCGCAACAGCCTTTAGGGACGCAGATTTATGTGGACTATCCAGGACTCAGCGACTCATGTAAACAAGCTTTGGCCACTAATGTGTCTTGTTCTCCATTTATAGTTGCTATCAGTCAGATGTGAGCCACAATCCTTGCTACTTGCTTTTGCAATATTTTCCATATACTGACAGATGTCTCAGGGATACGGTTCTAGATGACGATGGTGTTGCTGAATTGTGCGTGGATGGTTGTTATGCTTCCCTTGAAAGTGTTAGGAAATCAATTCAAGGCGCGTGCTCCAAGACGGATGCAATTGTCTTTGAAGACGTCGCCTATCCAGGTATCAAATTTCCTTGCCAACCTAAGTCAAAGTTTAATATAATCTAAAAGTATTATAGCTACATTCATGGTTGACCACTTTATGCTTGCCTATCGACTGTCGTGCAGGAAGGATAGGTATGTCACCACCCCTCATCCTCCTGCTATATGGATTCTAATGGAACTATAGTGTCGTCGGAGACTTTTGTGATCCCAAGATAAAGGTTGCAATGAGCGAAGGAGGTCTCAATGAAACGGAACTGTGCTCCGACTGCTGGCTGGGGGGTTTGGCTCTAAAGCTTAGCAACCCACTGGGATACGATATAGATATTGAGAGCAGCTTTACTTCGCTTACCTCGGCTTGCAATGCTACTGAGTATAGCTATACCTCTCCAGCACCCTATGCATACAATGCAACGGAGACAACCGTTCCTGCAACAGTTACAGCAACACCTGTACCATTCTGCACTGGCTCATACACTGTGCAATCGACTGATGATTGTAACTCGGTCGCAAAGTCACTGAACGTGTCAACCTACAGCCTACTCTCTGCCAACAACCTGGATCTGTATTGCGCCAATTTCGCTTCGGCGGTTGGTACTACTCTATGTATCCCATCAAATTGCACAACACACACCTGGCAAGCACTAGATAATTGCGAGGATGTCGTGGCTGGTTTGCAAGGAATAACGCTGGCCCAGTTCCTCGCATGGAATCCGAATTTTAACCCCCTTTGCTTGAACAGCATTAATTTTATTGGATATGAAGTGTGTATTAGGTATACAATTGCCTGCCCCATATACCTTATTCTTTGACTAGTGTTCCATCTGACCTCTTTTTTTTTTGTAGTCCTCCAGGGGGATATCTGAATGGAACAGCGAATGATAACGGTACTGCAACTATCACTTCCGTTACGACTCCGGTCTCAGTACCAACCAATGCTGTCAATGGATCCAATACGAGATGTGGACGTTGGTATACAGTAAGACAAGGAATCTATTTAGATAAATGGATACTTGACTGAATTTTTCCAGGTCATGACAGGAGATACCTGTGCCGCTCTGTCTACGGCAAACGCGATTTCACTTGAAGATTTTTTCTTCCTAAATCCTGAAGTCAAACGAGATTGCACCAACCTTATGCTCGCCGAAGCGTACTGTGTTGCCCCTGTTGGAACTATTTCAACATACCCTGGTTGGACCACGACTGGCGTATGGGCGAGCATAACAGTACCTCCTGCCACTTTCTCATTCGTTAATACTACGATTGCAACCAGAACTAGCAATCCAGGCTTTATATATATTCCATCGTACCTACCAATTGCCCCAGGCACCAACCAGAACTGCAAATATTACGAAAATTACAATAATGATACTGATCTGGACAGTTGCACGACCATTACGTCTCTTTACTGGCTAAAATTAGCTGATTTTCTGTCCTGGAACCCAAGTCTTTCGTCTGATAAGGCTAAATGCGCATTGCAACCTGGATTTAGCTACTGTGTCGGTAACGGTAGTTGTAAGTGATCTTCCGAAAATCTATCGATTTGACTAGAAAGACTGATAAAATAGCATCTCCACCTGATTCCGGATATTGATGTCGTGGAATATTGACTACCTATGGGCCCCTGAGAAATCAAGACGCTGGTAAAATGAAGGAAGCTGGGAAGAAAATGGGCTGACTTTGGAAAAAAGTAGTATGGGAAGGATTAGCCGAGTGCCACGTCAGCAATGCCAGTCAGGCGAGAAAGTCCCAATTGAACGACATTCTGCGCGGCAAAAACTGAGGAAAACCTCGATATAAGCAAAAAATACATACAACAGCTGGGATTCGCTGGTGGTCACCCACCCAACTACTAACCAGCCGGCGTGTGGCTTAAGTACGGCTGAGCGGACGGGAAGCCCTGTTTTCCACACCCTATGGTCGTATGTATTGGACGTAATGAAACAACGCTCTATATACATACACCTACCGAATAGACCGTTGGCCCTTGAGGGCGATGTTTCAAAACCCCTAAGAGAGTAGAGATCATGCAAGATAATCTTTCTACCAAGTCACTGCCAGTCCATCTTTGTTTGCTATAGGTGTTAGATCAAACCTTTCTCCAGGTCAAACAATGATCAACCAATACTCCCTAAAATCATTATCAACAAACTGCGTCTGATATAGAAACGGGCTTCGCTTACATTCAATTTCCCTGGCTGTGTAGGTAGGCATCAAAACAAGCTCATCACCCCTCAAGTCGCAAAATCTGAGTTGATCACTCCCCACCCAATCCGGCACCAGAGCCAAATTCGCATGGTGTCTAACAGCAACCCTCCCTTCAAGCTCAATCACTTCGAATGGACCGGAATAAGCAAGATAGTGGCGTGCAGCATCGGCAGCTTCGTCATCAGCAATAGCGAACGGGTCCACGGTAGAGTAGGGTTTTGATCCAGGTCTCATGATTTGGGCGGACATGTATCCATCTGCCGTGTAAATGATGTAGCCGCTGGCATCTTTGCCCAGAGGATATTCGATAGACCCGTCTTTGCCGGCTGGTTTACTGATGTAGGAGACGAGTTTCCAGGTCCCGACCAGGCTCTTGCGAATTTCGAGTAGTGCTGGGTTTGACATCTTGATCCTCTTTTTACTTATTGGCATTTGGACTGAGGTAATGGCAAAAAGTTGTACAAGTTGAGAATCAATGGTTAATATAGATGATTATATTATAAATCAGTCTACCAAAGTACGGCTCCTCGTGTTTCAATAGATTAGTTTGATAGCAGTATGGCTCATTTCCTTCGGTTGGATTTGACATCAGCTATGGATTCTGTTTTGACTACTAGTAGGAAGCGAGAATAGTCGCCACGATGTATCCACTGTTTAATTGCTGTGATATCAAATCATACTATCGGACTTCTGAGCGGATTAGAAATCATATTCCTGAGTAATACTCGGATACTTGGCCGGCCTTACAAGAGATCCAGGTATGTATACCATTTTTCGATGTAGGATAATAAAAGCTCTTTTGAGAGGGCATGATCCTAGTATATATTTTTTATCGATAAGCATAATGACAATACATGGGTCAAAGAGCAATAGGGTTGGGTCACTCCCTTTCCATGGAGCCTTGGTAGCAAGCAGATTGTTGGCGAAACGTATCCAGGCGATGATGAGACATTCAAAAGTATCGAAGAGGTGTGGCATGCAGACAATTTGGACTGACCATCAGTCTGTCTATTGGGTCTATTCACAGGCCTGTTAATGACCAGACTTTTAACGTCCTAGCAGATACGATGCTGCGGAGGTCTCCACGGTACACCAAGAATGTCAAAGATCCTTTTCTCATCACGGCCTTCGAGAAGAGTGCCATCAGTGAGCTTGACCTGATTTGGTCCTCGAAGCACATCTTTATACAGGCCGTGTTGGTTCAGGCGCATCCCCTTCTTTCTGGCTAAGAGCCGCACGCTCCGGTTGAAAATGTCATTGCCGGTGAAATATATCAATGCGGCACCTATTTCGTCTCCCGGAACAAATAGCAAGTCGATTCTGCGCCAAAGATCTGTGTCAGGAAGGGCAGAAGCTCCGTGCCACTTCGATCCGTCTCCACGTGATGTCGTTGCGAGACTGACCTTGAGAAATCCCTTTCGTGTGAGTTCTGGCACGACATTGTCCATCATTAGGGTACGTATATATTCTATGGTGCCATTGGTCTTTGTGATGAGAACGTCGATGTCGCCACAGTCTGGAGCGCCGCGACGATAAGAACCAGCCACCATTACCTCCACGTTTGGATCCAAGGCATGGACCGCGGCCCGAACGATTTCACCATGTTGAGCAACTTCTGCCCGTGGAATACGTTGTCTAAAGTCATGATAACGTTCCACCCCAATTTTCTGATTGGTGGTCAGTTCCGCCTTGTTCTGCAGGTCTTCCAGAGACCTATAGCCCTTAGCCACCCACTTAGACGTCTGAGTGAAGCCTGCGCCGTAGACACCAAGGAACAACTGCAACGCTCTGTCTTCTGGAGTCCAATTGATATTCTCCAGTCGACGCAGGCGGTCAGTAGACACAATTTCTTCAATTTTATCCGCGAGCCGCTGCCCAATACCGGGAATAGCAAGAGCTTCTGCCTTGGTGCAGATTTTTGTCTTCTGTTTTCGCAATGCAGCAATCGCTTTCCGGTATGCCATCGTGCGCCAAGTATCTGCAGTTCTATCGTAATAGTCGGCCATCTTCTGTAGAATTTCAATAGTTTTGGCGTTTGGATTGTTGCTGGGACTGTTACCGTCGTGCTTTTGCATGCACGCGAAGTTCTTCTGCCAACTAGGTACTTTGTCGTTGGAAGTTTTTGCGACTTGATCCGAGGCTCCCACTTCCGGAATCGATTCAAATGTAATATCGAGAGCTGCTTCATCATCGGGCTCATCTAACGGCTTGTAAATGTTAGTCGAGGAGAACCGGTCAAGCGCATATTTTATTTACGCTTACCAGGTCACCAGCAGCTTTGACTTTGAGCATCAGTTCGTCTAAAAGATCTGGTTCCCTTTGCTCTACTTGACGAGATGAACCCTTATTTCCATCTTGCTGGATGGCCGCCGGTGCCTTATTGTCTACAGGCGTGTCTTCACTTCGACAGGGAGTTATAGAGCGTCGTTTCTGTCGTCCAGGCTCTTTCACTGTCAAGGAGTTGTTTGCATGTACAGTAGACGTTTTTGGCGCTGTAATCCCTTCAATATGTTCTGATGTTGCTGTGGTCGGTGTGCCATCTACCCGGAATCGTGCTTGGGTGACGAGGAGGATGGACTTGAAAACCAGACAATCGGAAACATAGTCCTGGTTGACAATAGCTATGTTGGCCTACAGTATCGTCAACTGATTAATTACATAGAACACTCGTATTCCTGGAAGACACTCACAGAAAGCTGCTCCGGCATAAGTACTTTGAGTATTTCCTTATAATCTAGACCCTTGTCCACAATCACATGGGTGACATCCGCGGACCATTCCTGGGCCCATAACGCTCCGTATTCCTGTGACCTTTGTATACGAAGTCTTCGGGCTGGAGAGATATCGTTATTAGGAACGAAAAAGAACTTTAGGCCTTTGAAAATCTGATTTGACTCTGGTATAATCTGGACGGATTGTGTACGGCGCTTCCTCCGTCCTTTTGGCTGCTCGGACTGAGAAGGTTCTGCTTGGCGCTTCATTAGAGTCTCGATCTGAACGCCGCTGTTGGTACCGATGGACGGTTTTCTCGTAACAGACGGTGTAACCATAAACGATTGCCTCTTTAAAAATGCAGGAGCTGATATGTCATTCTCTTTAGGCTCAGTAGACGACCTTGTCAGTGTTGTGGGAGCAGTCTTGGTTCGTCTTATGAGACCAGCGATATCGCCGGCAGTCTGAGGATTTGGAGCATCGTCGCTGAGACCTTCCAGACCATCCAGGTCTCGGAAGAAGTCGTCCTTATTTATGCCTGGTCCTGTCATCTCTGGGTCTTTGCGCATGTCTTTTACGCACCAGGCAGCTTCTATGAGAGGCAGAAGTGAACGCCATGTGAGAGGTTGCCTAGAGCTGAAGGAAAAGATCGTTCAGTGTGTAAACCTTTGAAACATCAGATGGACAATAAGTGGTAGCAAATGAAAGGAAGGAAAGATGGGAAGCTGGTAAGCTGGTTCCCTTCAATGCTCTAGTGGAGCTGCAGGATGAACGGTGATTGGTCGAACTATGTAAACTGCGACTACTGCAAGTGCTGCATCTCCGGCCAATCAGAGCCCGGCCGTGCGTAGGCCGCAACGGCCGATTTTCGACGTCCTCCAGAATCAGAAGAGCTCTCTACTACAGGCAACAACCAGTCGAGTGTCACCAGGTCACCATGCTCTCAATCGAGTCGCGCTTCTTCTCCATACTCAGAGACAGCCGCTGCATCCGCTGTCAGACGCAGGCGGTATGGACCTCGGTACGGCACAAGAGCACAACCAGTGCTAAACCTTCGCCGAAAGACGACCAACCAGACAATGTACAGCCTATCGAGCTTGACCGGCCCATTGGCCTTCCATATCCGCCAATGCCAGGACAAAATACGGGAATCGATAATAGGTCATTGAGTGAACGTCGCGATGACTTTGTGGATTATCAAAAGCATCTCCAGCGTCGGAAAGAGTTGTGAGTCTGAATACTTGACCGCGGCAAATCTACTGTTCTGACTTCATTGCCTACCATGACAGGACGGCACATCTCGCCAAACCCTACTTCCGAGAATGGACGAATCTGAAATACAACGAAGGAAAAACATTCAGATCGAATCCGCGCTTGTTTAAACACGACAAGGCCCTGTTCTTCCCCAACCTCTACGGCGTGACGCTCGAATCGCCGAAAAAGCCGCAAGATACAACAGACATCATAAAAGGCAAGATCTCGGTCGTGAATCTATTTTCGAGCCTATGGGCAGAATCACAGGTAGCGACGTTCACGAAACCCGAAAACAATCCGCAGCTGTATGAAACGCTTGCCGCCAATCCGTTGACGACTCAAAGAATCGATATCAACCTAGAGGAGAACAGGCTGAAAGCGTGGTTGGTGCGAGTGTTCATGGGGAATATGCGACGAAAGATGCCCAGGGACCAGCATGATAAGTACTTTCTCGTGCAGAGAGGCATGACGGATGCGATTAAGCAAGCTATTGGAATGCTCAACACCAAAGTCGGATACGTATATCTTCTGGACGATTATGGTCATATCCGATGGGCTGGTAGCGGCTCCGCCGAGCCAGCAGAGAGGGATTCCTTGAATGCGGGAATTTTGAGGTTGATCGAGGAGAAGAAAAAGCGCGCGGACGATATTAGTGGTGCATCTACGACGTCGCCAGTGAAGCGAAGGATAGTGACGACACCGAAGGAATAGGTTTTGTATATTTTCAGTGCGGCGGAATGATGAGGCGCCGAAATGTATAATTATATCTTATATGTACAATAGACATTTTCCGAACACAGCGACCCGAAAGACGAGGTTATGAACAAGAGAAAGAAACCATCAACGCCACCCATGCAAGATTAAAAATCTGTCTTGTCAAACAGCAATTATAGAGACGATGAAGTGAACAAACATCACAAGACCTCCAGAGCCAGCTCAAGAGTCCACCAGATAGATACATCATCTACCTGAAAAGCAACAACATCATGAAGCAGAACCCGATGAAGCAGCCGAGTATAATACCATCCCGTCTCCGCTTGGCGCCGATTTTCCCAATCAGTGAATTGACTCCGGGGATCTGTCCTGCGGCACCGACTATACGCCGGTTGATGCTCGCCAAGGTCTCACGTTGTAGGCCGAAACTCTCATTGACAGCATATGCCTGCGATAGTACTCTGTCCATCATATTATGGCTATTGTCGATGCGCCCGCGCTCTTCAAGCATGTATTCTGCCTCCGCGGCATGCGGGTTGGAGGATCGGTAAGCGTCAATGTCAGAGCGTACGTTTGACAGGAGATTTGCGCGGTCACGCGCTTCGGAGATGCTGGATGAGAGACGGTTTACTTCTCGGCGATGTTCAGCTAATACTTCACGGTGGCGGGCGAGGTTGTTTTGTTTAAGAGCCGAGGAGGTGAGGGTTGCTTCGGAGTCGAGGAGACGGGTGAGTTGGCCGATTAATGCTTCGCGCTGTTTAATCGTTAAATAGTTGTTTCAGGTCTGCAGGAGTTGAATATATACCTTTTCAAGGAGACTCTGGATTTGATCCTCTACCCGTTGTTCTTCCTCTGAGGGTTTCGGGGGCAATTGTGACATTGACGCATATTGAGAGTATGTGTGGAAAAGGGCCTCAGTCTATGCGTAAAGATCATATTAGTATCTCGCATACTCCAGGTAAAAGAATGTAATAGTACCTGAGTCTCAAGTGACCGAGCCTGCTGGCGTAGCTGGGCCCATCCTCCACCGGTTGATGTAGCCATCGTAGTTGTCGTGAGAAGGTCGGTGGTAAATCTGTCAACTCAACGGAGCAGAAGTATCGCTAAATAATAGCAATAGTAACGTCGATATCTGGCGTGTCGTTCGAGGCAACCGCATTAGCATGATCATTCAAATGCTCAAACGCTCAGCATCAGTGTCTATCCCGACGGCATAACAGGTTAAACTTTAAGCGGTCTAGAGTAAGTCCCAATTCGGCAAGGATGGATCACAAGCCACGACGACCGTTCACGTGACCACATCCGCTGGGAGTCAGCCCAATCAGGCTAGGCGCACAGTCAAACTCGCGAAAAACCCTAGTCCCACAACCAGCCCAAAATTGATTGACGACTCGCCATCTTCAATCTCTCAACTCGACAAACTTACGACAAACGACTCGAAGCAGCCAAAATGGTACGTGACCTATGCCTTTTTTTTGAGCGAGATGCGGAAATTCTCGTTCGATTGATTTGCGATATGTACTGACTTGTGTCTTTTTTTCGATAAAAATAGTCGAGCGCCAAGGTTAAGACTGCTCAGCTCTGGGGAAAGAGCAAGGACGACCTCACCAAGCAGCTCGATGAGTTGAAGACTGAGCTCGGCCAGCTTCGTGTCCAGAAGATCTCTCAGGGTGCTTCTTCCAAGCTCAACAGGATGTACGTTTTTTTCTGAGTCCGAATCGATGAATCGAAAACACCCATTTCTTTCCGATGAGTTCGCCCGTCTATCCGATGTTATGTATGCCGAACGAGCGACAAGCACGACAATGGAAACGAGGAGGGGGTATCTCAACTTTACAAGTGATCGGGAACTATCCAACATGCGTCATACGAAGTAATTGGAGCAACACCATTGCGAAGCGCGGACACAAAAAGGAGTCGAATTGCATACAAGACGATAGAACGGGCGAACACCATCATTCCTACACAACAAGCACAACACCAGCCTCAAAAAACCCAAATACTAACTCAATCGAATAGCCACGACCTCCGCAAGTCCATTGCCCGCATTTTGACCGTCATCAAGGCCAACCAGCGCGCTCAGCTCCGCCTCTTCTACAAGGGCAAGAAGTACCTCCCCCTCGACCTCCGATCAAAGCAGACCCGCGCCATCCGCCGACGCCTCACCAAGAACGAGGCTTCCCTTATTACAGAGAAGCAGCGCAAGAAGAACATTCACTTCCCCCAGAGGAAGTTTGCTGTTAAGGTAGGCGTCACCACTAGTCTTTTCGAATCGCGGTAGGCATGCTGACTAGAGGGATATAGGCTTAAATGAAAATATGATGTGTTTGTACTTGCGTTTTTGATAAAGGGGTGCATGGAAATGGGAATATCATCATTCTTATGATACTTGGTTCTAGGGAATGCGCGGGAGCCAAAAAATCAAAAATGAGAAGAAATGGACATGAAATCTTTTAAAACATTATCCATTCCTATCAATAATGAAATGAGAACTTCATTATCACTTTCAAGTACTTTTTCGATATATCCTTATGCGAGGCTATCGCTGTAGAAGACGGTTCGATTTACAATGAGCAAGATGTAGATCTCAATTGACTTCCGTTCATGGTGCTATTTACAGAGTCATTACTAAATAGTCATCTTCAACCAACTTGTTTATGCGTCGGCGCTGTCGTAGGCGGTCCATCCTCGAACGTCCACATTCCACCACAAAGACAGTTCCGAATGAGTTGCAACCGCAACGTCAACTGGAAATATAACATAGAGCGCGGCGATGAAGGATCGCCCGTAATCTCACAGCAGCGCACGCAGCGTCTTCGCGATGAGGACCCTGCCTTGTTTCCGTTACTCGTAATCTCTGACGTTATATTTGGCTCGACGGTGTTGCTGCTCAAAGTAAATCCTCGCAATGGAACCTTCTTGACGATATCAACCGCTCGCGTTTGACGGAAATGCTCCGTTCGCCGGTCATTGCAAAATCCTAACCAACTATAGTCGGTAAGGTAAATGGACATCTGATCGATCTCTGCCTGTATTGCTGGAATTGTCTGTTTGAACAGACTGACAATGGCGGGGATCATGACTGCAGGGATTCGCGAATTGACTAAGAGATCCTTCTCTGGTGTTCGGCGCTCGTCGTCTCCGAATCCGGCTCTTTGGTAGGCATTTTTGATGGCGGATTCGACGCTGTTGAGGAACTTCTCGTACACATTGAACCGAAAAGGAGCACTGTCAATGAGTGCATATAGATCTTTACTATATGCACGACCGTCTCCGGCAAAAGGGGACGCTATGCTGCTAGTATGCACGCCCCGTAGACCCCTACACACTAAATGTAGAAATGCTCGGGACATACTTGCCAGGACAAGAGTCAAAGACAATGAAGAAGTTGTTTTGACTTCGTTCGTTAGTATGTTTTCATTGAGAGAGAATAAGTTTGTACTCACCCTTCTGAGCAAGTGCTTCCTGGTCATCAAGAACAGGTTCAAACTCTTTGGCAAGAGCGAACAAATCGTCCAAGAGGTATTGTGTAAAATCCAATGCCCACTTTGTATTACCGTATACCATCTGTAAGACATCTATAGCGGTGGTCAGTATGTCTAGCAAAAGTCGAGATACGTATGTGCGTACCGTGATCCAATGCCTCGTTCTCCTTCGGCTGTTTGCTATATTGAAAGAAAAAAGCAAATAGTAAGGATGCATGGCGTAGATGAAGGACGGCCCAAGGCACGGAGTATGGCAGGCCACGAGGTGTCTGAAAATTCTGAAAGCCGAGAGCAGCTTGGAGGCTTAGACAGCGAGGGACATATGGATGCTGCATGGGCTTGTCCTGTTCCATTGAGAAGTTGCAATTGATGGGTAAAGCTCGATATACTTCATTGACAAAAACATTTTGTGCATCTATATAGCTTAGTGTGTATCATCGAATGCCGGACTACGACAAAAGCTTACCTGTAGATAGATGACGAGATATTGTCATGATTAGATCATCCGTGTTGTATTCAATAGCACACCCACGAGAGAAGGTCAGAGCTAACGCTATGATTCCGTTTGAGTTCTTGCCTGATGGGAAGGATTAGCTTCGTGATCAATGAGAGCTGTTATAAAGATGCGATAGAATGCATACCTTCGTGAAGATCATTTTCAGGCTCAAAGTTATAATCGGCGATCCTCAGCTGGGCCCGCCAATCCGTATCTAGAACCACCGCAAGACAGCTATTCGGCGAGAAAGAAATATTCAAACCTAGTCAACGTCAGAAATCAACCCACCAACGATAATGATCATCTAGCTCTCGAACAGACCTGGAGTGTCGGAAGGAAATCGGAAGCCAGCTTGAGCCATGCTCGTCACGGTGTTGATATCGCCGCCTTCACTGAATTGGGACATGCTTTTGGGGTCGAAAAACGAGACCGAACTGTCGTCGTGCGTTATCGCTAGCACGCACCCAAACTCGATTTGGTCAATAGAGACTACGTGCTTGTCGAAATGAATGTCTTCCATCCGTCGAACCTCGAGTTTTGTCTGCTGTCGTTAGCACCACGCGGTCAATATGACGGATGTGAAGGAGTGGCTATACCCTTTGTTGTCCGTTGACCTTTTTAGATAATGATTCTTCAAAGACTGGGTGCAGATTCAATGTGGAAGTTTCCAATTGCCACCTCACCATGACTGATGCAGGTGGCTCTAGCTGTTGAGGATCGTGGCCCGCGCTGTTGAACGGGCTTGAGTAAACAGCCAATATCCATGGAGGAGATGTCGTAGCCCCGGTATTATCAAATTGCCCTGAAACGAGTTCTAAACTGGTTAGTTGGTACAAAAAGCTCTGGCTTGGAGCGATGTTCTGCAGATCATCGGCTTGATCTTTATTGAAGCTGAAAACTCTTCCGGGGATTTCAGTCTTGCAGTGACTTATGCGGATAGAAGGCACCGGGAAGGGCGTGACTCCAGAGGCCTGCCTCTGCTGTGCCTGGTCCCATTGGGGTGGGTTCCACATAATTTGTACTCTGTAAAGACTGAGCTTCTCTGACAGCGAGTGAGTAGCAACTAGTATACCATCTGTGGCGGTTATCAGTACAAGGGAAGGAACGTCGGCATAAGCAAATAATGATAATACAAGGGTTATTATAATACATACTTGGTGTAGGTAGACACGCTGCATGGGTAAGGATACGGTCGGATTGATTAGTTGTCTTTAATTCAGCAGAAACCTCTACCCATCTCTGGTCAGGGTTCTGATATAGCAACCTCATGATTCCATTCCTAGTAAAGCAAATAAGTGCCGGCTTGCCAGCCGGATGGAATGGCCCAATGGGCTTACGTCGGTAGGGTGAATAGTTCCACCTTCCATTCAACTTTGCAGCTTGGTGAAAAGCATGTACCTGTTCTTTCAAGTTAGCTAGAATTCCAAAAAGTCGCCTGATTGTTCCGAGAGGAAAGAAAGCACGCACGGCACGGTTCGAGTTCATCCACATCATTCCCACGACTTGAGAACCGTCGTCAGGAGGATCAACTACGGTTTGGCGGCTGATACCAAGACTGTTCAAAGCCGCTGGAAGTGACAAGATGGAAATGCGTCCCGAAGCATCAAGCACAGCCAGGTCAGAGCCAGTTTCATTCCAGCAAAGGTGAAGCAGCTGCTGGCCAAGGTGGAGTTGAGCAATTTGATTCTGCAAATACTCTTCGGACAATCCCCACTTTCCATCGGTGGGATTACATGCGAGATGGCGGACGATCACTTGGAGACCGTCCTGGGAGATGTATGCAATACATCCCAACCTTGACCAAGCAATTTTACTGTCTTCCCATTAGCAGCTGGTTGATTGTGTAGTCAATAAATCCAGATATCTCAACTCACCGGCAGCATCCCAATAGACGCAGCTCATCAAGACGCTGAGCCAATCCCTTAGTTGGATGGGCGGTTGGCAGCCCCAGGTCCAGACCATTGGCGTCCCCGAAGAGGTCGTCGACATCGAGCCCCTCTTCCATGATCAAAGGCATGACAGTGTATCAACGACAAAAAGCTAAGAGCAGCCACGGCCAAGCATCCAGTATCAAATAGACACAATCGGGGTGGACCTATGTTCAAGCAAAATTCGCATGCCCACAACTTCCAAGGGCATCGAATGTGAGATGAACATTTGTCTAATCTGATGACGTGCAAACGAGCTAGCAAGTCTCTTTGAAGTTGTCGGGATTATATCCCCGAAGCTCCAATGTTGTGTCAACAAAGAAGCTGATATCCCGAATCCGGGAAACAAACAGGGGTATGTCTCTGCTGACTGGTGTCAAGCAGCTGTGTAGTTGACTCGTGTGTACAAAACTCAGGGTCGTCGAGTTTATTTCACGTGGTGGGATGGTAGACGTATGTAAGCAATCAGTCAGGAACGGAAGGTGCCAGCCCAGACTCCTCAGCGAAAGCAAGAGGATTGTCCGAGGCTATACCTACTCGAGACACATAGAACAGATCAGATGGGGCTGCACGTGACTTCGAGATGCCAAGATCAGGCCGTATCCCCGCCAACCGACTGGACAATACACGATGATACGCCTCCAATACACGATCAATACCATATTCAACGCTCCGAAGTATTCTTTGTGCCATTGTCACTACGGGACTATGTTGTCAATCGGATACTGAATGAGGACATTGGGGTTAGATAAGCTTCTATACCATGCAATGACCGAATCGAGCAGTCTTTTCTATTACTGCAAGTGTAAACCGCGTATTTACAAAGACAACTATTCATCTCATCACGAAGATTACAATATACGTAGTAATATGGTTACCGCTAGTGCTGCACGACGGAGGAACCGCGCCTGCAACGGACCACTCAACATCGCCCAAGCAGCCGGAAAATTCTGCTGGCGATTGGCTGCAATGCATCTTAACAGAGCTTCAATGCTGTTTGTTCATCCTGATATCGAGCATTGCTTTAGTTACTTAACTTACAGATTGACACCCTGCATATGATCAGGGTACCACGGCGCTCTTCTCGGGACACGTAAGTTAGTACTGCGCTCAATCAAGTTGCGTAACTTAGAGAATCTTGCATCTGTAGAATTCCCCGCCTAAGCGTTTCGGGACAGAGCGACGTTCCATCTGTCGGCCTTGACTCTGCCTGCCTGCCTGTCAGTCAGTCAGTCAGGCTTCCGCTTCACCCAGTTTTAGCAGCTAGTTGGCCCTCTCGTCCAGCGGGTCAAAATAAACAAACGTCCCCAAGAATTTAAGAGATTTCCATTAGATCATCGGCCGTGCTCTGCCTAGCTTCCCTTCCGAACCACACAACACTAACATTTCCACCACCGTTTCGCAGTTCTTGCAGCCGCCCCCCGGGAAAGACAAACGGGCCATCGATCTTTTATCTTCACGCTCGCTCCTTCCCTTGTTGTAACTCTTCTCCTTCCCACCCGTCCGCCTCAATTTTCTCTCCTCTTCATCTCCCCACGACACCCAATTGCTGCTTTTATCCTACGGCAACACGCTGAATTACTTTTGCAATCTCTGTTCCATACCCAATGCTGCTCTGAAAATTCCTCAAAATTCACACGACTTCGCGTTTTCTCCCCCCTGCAATAGGAGAAACGAGGAGTGAAGTGTCTTTTCTGCCTCCCCTCTCCCTCTTTTCCCTTGGAAGACGACGACCATGGCCGACACTTCCAGCCTTCCCACTCTCCCCATGGCCTTGGACCACGAGTCATCCGATTACAGCTACATCTCGGACTCTTCAGGCATTTCTGATTTGAGCTCGCCTCCCGACTCTCCGCAGCCGGTATCAGAGTGCTATCCAACACCGCCGCCGACGCAGGACGACCAGGAGGAGCGCGCCCGAGCTACGTCGAGCCAAGACGAGCCCGCCAAGAAAAAAAGGCGCGTGGGCCCACCGCCGCCGCGTTCAACGCAGCACCTGGACTTAACCGATCCGGAAAGGCTGCCCTATGCCGACCAGCTGCCCCAGATCAAGCTGCTCACCAAGACCCTACGCGAACACCGCAAGATTATTGTTATTGCCGGCGCTGGCATCTCAACGTCTGCTGGCAGTAAGTATCCAACTATCATTTCTATTTTTATTACGCACTGAACTGACCGCTTACCTACCCGAAAAGTCCCCGACTTCCGCTCAGCAGATGGTCTCTTCAAATCAGTCCAAAAGAAACACAACCTAAAAGCATCGGGCAAGTTGCTATTCGACGCCGCTGTCTACCGCGATGATTCCCTTACCGCCTCCTTCCATGAAATGGTGCGGACGCTTTCCCAGGAAGCTGCCGATACACAACCCACAGCCTTTCACCACATGCTAGCCAGAATGGCTCAGGACAACCGCTTGGCGCGTCTCTATACCCAGAACATTGACTGTATTGAGACTTCATTACGACCTCTGATAACCCAGGTACCTCTACCTCCAAAGGCTCCCTGGCCGACTTGCATCCAGCTTCATGGCAGTCTTAACAAGATGGTCTGCCAAAAATGCCGCTATCTCGCCGAATTCGATAGAGACCTTTTTGACGGCCCCGAAGCTCCTGCTTGCCCCGCCTGTACCGAAACAGATGATTTGCGCATGACTACAGGTCAGCGCAGTCACGGCGTAGGAAAGATGCGCCCGCGCATTGTACTATACAATGAACACAACCCAGATGAGGAGGCGATTGCGGCTGTGATGAACTCAGACATCCGCTCCCGTCCAGATACCGTGATTGTTGTTGGAACCAGCCTCAAAATACCCGGCGTGCGACGTCTTGTCAAGAGCTTGTGCAAGGTTGTCCGTAGCAAACCCAAAGGCATCGCCATGTGGATCAACAATGAGCCTCCTGTCGGAAAGGAGTTTGAAGATTGTTGGGATTTGGTTGTCAAGGGAAATTGCGAGGAAGTCGCACGATTAGCCGGACTGAAGCAGTGGGACGATAACACCCCTCAGATTTTTGATGAATGCAATGACCTGGATTTGGAGCGAGCCAAGAGGGAACATTCTGTCTCTGTTGTGGTTCACACACCAAAGAAGGTCAGAAAGATGGATGCTGGCATTCTTACGCCAATTTCAAACAACGACGAGAGCGGTAACGAGCTTCCACATAAGAATTCGAAACAGCCACTCGCCAATCCTGCAAGCAAAGGAAAGAATCTTTTGGACGTTTTGGCTGCCAGTAAGACGAATAACAAGAAGAAACCGCCAGCCAAGAAGCCTGCAAGTGCGTCCAAGAAGACGGCGCGCTCTGCCAAAGAGCAATCGGCGAAGATCACCAAGTCCTTCACAGTCACCAAGGGCACCAAGGCTGCCAAGGGCGCAAAGGCCATGCAGAGTGTACAGCCGAACATAATTTTTCCGGGTCTAGTCAAAGATACAGATACCAAAGCTCCGGAGACCATATCTCACAAGAGTGTAACAAAAGATATGGTGGATCTCATGAACTGAGCATTATCCTACCGCGCTCTTATGTTTCACTTTTCTTCCGACATGTATCATCTTTCATACATGTTATATTCAAACATCATAGTTGGTGATACCAGAATAGAGTTATCCTGCATCGCATACGGCGGCGTTATTAGTGGTCGATGTACACAGAACATCAGGGACTACGATTGGTTTTTAGAATGATTTGGGTCATTCAAGGCGTCTTTAAGGAAAGATGGTTTATATGGTCTCATGCTGGGAGTCTGCATTTCTGCCGAAGGGTTTACTGGCGTTTTATGGTCGGGGCTTAACCTTGAGAGGCATATTTCTACGATACATACTTAATATCTGTTAATGCCTACATTTGCAATTCAATACTTTTCCACTGTCTTTGTTTTCTTTTTCTTAAAGTCGTTGAGCGCATCATGTATTAGTATACCAAGGCTTGATGCTTGAGACGCTTGAACAATGTGTCTTCGCGCGCCAATTAACTTACATTTTTACTACTGAAAAGATAGCCATCTCATTTTCGGTCTTTTCCCGTTCATGATTCTGTGTATAGAAGTGGTGCGGGAACAGTGAGCCTCAGCTGTTCGGTGCTCCAGCATTTATCCATCATCGAGAAATAATTATCCGCCGCGCCCACGACCGCGTCAAACTTACTTTGCTATCTTGCTTCACGCCGATTCTTTTCTTGACATGACATCGCCTGACCTTCCATGAAGCGATTATACACCATTGCCTGAGACACTTTTTAATAACATCGCATTCGTCTACTTATCCTCTTACTCCTGGCTGTACAACTTACAGAACAACATCTCGAGTACACGAAACGCGCGTTGGCAACCATGCCACCACGAAAATCAACATCCTCGATCCCAGCGACGGACAATGAAGACCCCGGCAGTCCTACAGCAGGCGCACAAATAACGGAGCAACAAGCCAAAGCTCAATCAGATGGCGTCAGCGTGGAGGTATTGCTTCCTCTGTTCCTCTACGTGGCGTGGTATACTGACGAGAACACGGGAATAGGACCTCCTCCTTCCACGAGCAGTAACGCAACGACTCGCCAAAAGCGTCCTACCGCCCGATACAGCGATTCAAAAGGATGCGTTGTTGGCTATTCAAAAAGCTGCTACGGTTTTTGTCTCGTATCTATCCTCCCAGTATGTCTTACACCTTGTTTCGGATATTACACCACAGGTGAAGAAATCAAGTCGCTAATTCAGCCTTGAAGTGCAAATGAAGCCACCCTCAAACGCACCCTTGCCCCCTCAGACGTCTTGAACGCTCTCTCAGAACTCGAATTCGACTCTTTGCGTCCCAAACTCGAGCGCGAATTGGATGCTCATACAGAGGCGTTGGCGGATAAGAAGAAAGCGCAGAAAGATAGAAAGGCTGCTACTACATCGGAGACGCAGGCGGAGACCAAAGATGGAGGTGAGGCGGGTGCCGTACCTGCGGAGGGCGAAGAGACGAAGGATCTTCCAGCGGCGGCAACGTCGTCGTCAGTGATCAAGGGGAATAAACGTATAAAACGGGACAGTGCCGGGAACGAAAAGCATTCGCCAGATGAGACGGAGGTAGATGAAGACGAGACCGAGGAAGAGGAGGAAGCTGAACCCGAGGAGGAGGAAGAAGAGGAGGAGGATGAGGAAGTCGAAGAAGATGAAGACAACGACACGCAAGAAGCAGAGGATCTTGATCGCGTCGAAGATTTGGATGGGAAGATGCAAGGCGATTATGATGATAGTGGTAGCGAGGACGATGATAATGGGCCGGCAGCGCAGCTACGAGGATTTGGTTAACATGTCATGTCTGATGTCCGTTCAGGTTCATTGTTAGCTCGATTTAGATTACGCTTGTTTAATGATATAGCATTGGGTGCGGAGGGTAAAGCTTTTGAATCTATTGATCTGGCCCAAGACGACGAGTATATCCTTTTGACATGTAACATGAAATGATATCAAACACCAATACGCCGATATTTTCCCATCGTCAAATTACCCACGAAGATACAGGGAACTATTTTGATCACTCTTCACTCTCGCCGTTACCCCATAATCCTTCAATGTTGAACTCCTTGGCCCACTCTGTGACAATCTCTTTCACATCCGCAGCAGGACCGTTGTCTGCGGCAGTTGCTGCATCTGAAGGAGCGGCAGTGGTATTGACACCTGCAACAGCCAACACAGGCGGTTCAAGCCAACCCTGGATTCTTCCATCGCGCCAATCGGTAATCACAGCCATCGCTGCACTTGCTATGTTGGGCACACCACCTTTACCAAGTCGGCCGCGGTTACGAGCAACCTGGATCAAGAAATCGGTCGTCGTATCTCCGCCGTTCATCGGGAACAGTGAATTGATACCATACAAACTGAGCATTTTCTGAAACAAGGTTTCATTGGTCGCTGAAAGGCGTTTGAGAAGAAGGTTGACGGCGGGAATGGGGTCGGAGATTTGTTTGGGGGGGACGGCGTTCAATAACACCAAACGAGCTTCATCGTTCTCTTTTTTCTTCTTGGAAGATGCTTTGCTGCTATTCGGAAAGACGATACCGGGGGAGTCGATGAGTTTCAATTTGCTGTCCAATTTGACTTCGCGCAGACTCGTGGTCACGCCTGCTTCGGCGCCTGTAGGGCAGGCATTGCTGCGCCCGCGGTTGAGACGGGCTGTGAGCGCGTTGATGACTGACGATTTTCCGACGTTGGGGTATCCGATGACACCGACGGATATGGCGCGTTTCAATTGCGAAGTTTGGGAATATGACTTGAGTGCTTTGAAAAGGGTCTCGGATGTACCCTTTACTGTAAGTTGCTTGTGATCAAAGCTGTGGGCGTTGGGTGCGCCGTTGGAGGCCTTGAGAGGGAGAGTCGGGAAATATCGTCGGAGATGAATCAACCATCCTTTAAGCACGGCGGGGGGGACGAGGTCGATCTTGTTCAGGATGAGAATCAATCGCTTTGAGCCGCCTTCCGCTGCCATGATCTCGCGCTCGACGTCCTTGGATCGGGTGCCCTCGGGGTCTCGCGCATCAAGGACGTAGAGAATCACGTCTGCTGCTTGCGCTACCTGTTTGAAGACCTTGTCGAATGCTCGTCGCGAGCTTTCTTTTGATGCAACTTGTGATGCGATTGTGGGAATATCTCCAGACTGCAAAGAGACACCTCCCTCCTCGTCTTGATCCATACGATCATCGTCATCGTCGTCGTCGTAGTCTTCACTCATCTCGTCGTCATTTTCGTCATATTCAGCAGCTCGAGCTCGCGCAGATGCAAGTAATGCAGCCATGGGGTTCGAGTCATCGCCATCTTCGTCCATTCCATCGACGTCCTCATCCTCATCCTCATCATCGATATCAATGTCGTCAATGATGTCCTCGTCCTCGTCATCAGCAGTCTCGATTCCGGCAGCCTTCTTTTCGGCTTTGCGACGCTCACGAGCTTCTTCGCGGATACGGAGATGTTCCTCTTGTTTTTGACGCTTCTTTTCTTCGATTTCTGCGAGGATCTTGTCCTTGAACGGGAATAGGTTGGGAATGCCGGGGTCTTTTTTGATCTTTGAGCGCCATGTCGGGTCCTTCATAGCGAGCTTTATTAGCATAGAATTCACAAAATGATTAATTTTCTGCAGTCCGAACACACCTTCTTGGCTTGTTTCCTTGCTTTCCTCTGCTTTGCTGCGCCGGCCTTTTCGATCTTGTGTCGCAGTCGAACGGGCGTCCGCTTGGACTTTTTTCCTGCGAAAAATCAATTCTACTGTACTCGCACAATCACAATGAAGATTTAGTAGCATACCTAACTTCACCATCTTGACTATAGAGCTGGAATAATTTGATGGGTGAGGTGAAGAGTCAGCACTCTTATCACTGACCGATATTGCCTGAATGGAACGAAGTGGAATGAAGGGTAAAATATCTGCCGGGTGTAAAGATTTTCCGATATGGTGCTGACTAAGGGCTAAGGTGCTGGGGAAATCCAAAATCGCCTAAACCTAAAGAGGTAACTCCTGCCTTGTTAGGTTAGACTATTTTTTGGGGAGAAATCAATGGCACTAATCCTAAATAGGTGAGCTGGATCGTGAGCTAGATCGTGAGCTTGTCAGCGAGCTGGATCATGAGCTGGATCGTGAGCTAGATCGTGAGCTTGTCAGCGAGCTGGATCGTGAGCTAGATCGTGAGCTTGTCAGCGAGCTGGATCGTGAGCTGGATCGCGAGCTTGTCAACGAGCTGGATCATGAGCCTGTCAGCGAGCTGGATCGTGAGCTTGTCAGCGAGCTGGATCATGAGCCTGTCAACGAGCTGGATCGTGAGCTTCTCAGCGAGCTGGATCGCCAGCTTATTAGCGAGCTGGATCATGAGCTTGTCGGCGAGCTAGATCGTGAGCTCGTCAGCAAGCTGGATGGTGAGCTGGATAGTGAGCTAGATCGTGAGCCTGTCAGCGAGCTTATTAGTGAGCTGGATC